>OY720028.1:4462189-4706139 GCA_963082485.1 Eudonia mercurella | reverse complement strand
AATATCAGTATAGAAAATGCTGTTCTATAAATAGGTTTCAAATTGTATTGTATCAAACACAGATGATTGTATGTTGATATATTGAAGGAAAACTAATGGCAAGTCATGATTTACTACCGCTGACTCATATATTAAAAATGACGCAATAGATACAATACTTACAGGTTAATAGAGTTGCAGAAACTGATCCTATTTACAATTTGTTATGCACTGAATGGTACAAATTATAGTTTTAGACACTTACCATTGGACGCGGAGGAAGGCAGTTTTCCAATGCGGGAATGACTTCTGGTGGAATGCGGTTGGGGAAATTGACTAAGAACTGAATGATAAGTTGACCTTTCTCAAATGGATTTTTATACATCGGCATGCCTGTAAAATAACATATTAAATATTAAGAATGTAGCAGAATTCAAATCTACTCTCAAAACTGTAAATTTTTATTAAAAATGTTTAATCATTTAAAAATTATGATTCTAACATCTATAATAAAGGCTGCTGGAATTTCTTCTAATATAGTCAATAGATAATTAACTCTGTTCAGTACCATGTTAAAATTGTTTGTTATGGTAGTGTTCAAAAAAGGGTTCAATAATGTATAATATAATTTATTTTGTTTACCAATATTGCAATAAATATTTCAAATAGCTGCAATACTAACCTTCATTCATCACACATTTGACTTCACCATGCTTGGTGACTTCTCCAGGAAGAACAGTTATCACAATATCTCTTTCGTCTAAAGTTCTAATCACTTTCTGGAAGCCACACAGTGCTTCCACAAGCTCAATGTTCAATCGTATAATGAGATCATTTCCAGATCGTTTAAATACCTGTAAAATATTAAATGATATATTCATAGATATAATTTTAATTAATAAAGATGGTAAATAACTATAACATTCGTCAGACAGATTAAATAATAGGCATAAAACAATAAAAAATAAATAAAATAAAATAAAGTTATAATCATAAAACTGCTGTAATCAAAAACAAATCTAGGTAAATGTAAAACAGTGGACAATGTAGACTTACTTCATTCTCCTTCTCATCCAATACAATAATCAGATCACCTGGCTCAAGCTCAGGTTCTTGGTCCCCTTCACCACTGAACACAATCTTTTGTCCATCAGTCATTCCCTTGTCTACATGAACCTCTAAAATCTTACGATCTCGCACAGTTTTGCGACCCTGAAACAATAATAATGTACTTCATTGAGACTTAAGTTAGTCAATTGAAATTAAAGCCAAAATTTAAATCATATAATAGAAATGAGCATTGCTGTGTGAAATTATGTATGTGTTTCAAGTGTTCACTGTAATTTTTTAAATAATAATTTACCAAAAAAGAGATACACATCAAGCAGCTTAAAGATTAAACTGTATGGTATATTTAGTAACTTTGCATACCTGGCACACTTTGCAACGGTCCTTAGGATCAATGATCTCACGCTGTCCCCTGCATTCACTGCACACTGTCTGAATTTGTTGGATCATGCCAGGAGCCAGCTGCTGGATCTGAACTTGCATGCCAGTTCCTCGGCAGGTAGGACATGTTTGTACAGCACCCTGTATACAGAGTGTTGAACGTAAAAATGTAATGTGATGCTGATAAATGGAGTTCATCATCATCATCATCATCATCATCAGCTCATTTTATGTCCCCACTGCTGGGGCACGAGCCTTCCCTATGGATGGATAGGGAGGGATGGAAATGGAGTTGCTTGGGTTGAATGCGAGAAAATGTTGTTCATTCGCCTTAGCTAACTTTATAGACTACTAACGTTAATCCACTATGAATAAAAGCATAATAGCTATCTAGGTTAAAAGGACTATGTTTGCTGTAATAAATCTTAATAGTAATCATTCCAAAAAGCCTAGACTTAGCAAGTATTTACTTTTTATTAATCAATAAATCAGTGGCCTTGACAATTAAAATTTAATTGTATCCGTATTCACAGCAGGCAACCGGTTAAACCTTCTAAAAATATTTCTACAAAACATTACTGTTTTTACTGTTTTTACTTTTATTACATTTACATTACATTTTTATTACATTACATTACAAAAGATACTATAAACTATTTACCTTCTTTCCACCACGACCTTCACATTTGTCACAAATAACATTTTTCTGCAAAGCAAGTTTGCGTACTGCTCCCCTGTACAGTTCCTCGAGGGTGACTGACAACTGATGTATGACGTCTTTCCCCTTCCGTTCACGACCTCGTCTGCGACCTCCACTAAAGCCACCACCAAAGAACATGTCGAAAAGATCCATGGGTGAAGAAAATCCACTTGCACCAACACCGCCTTCCTTCAAAGCTTGTTCACCTCCTGTAAAGTTATATATACTTATGAAGAGCAATAAATGATTGAATTTAATTGAATTGAATATATAAAAATATTAATAAGAAAGTTTTGGTTATGGTAGTTAAGCTTGCTTATTTCTTAAATCAAATATTTCAGTTGTGTAAGCAATTTAATGAATTTCATCATGATTATATTAATCATGAATATTATTATTATTAGCTTAAGATGGAAAGAAAGCAGAAATAACATACCTTGGTCATAAATCCTTTTCTTTTCTGGGTTGGACAGTACTTCATATGCCTGCGAGATCTGCTTGAACCTTTCGCCTTCATTAGGATTTTTGTCAGGGTGATATTTGAGAGCCAGTTTTCTATATGCTTTTTTGAGTTCATCACCGGTGCAGGTGGGTTTAACACCCAGAATGTCATAGTATGTAGTTTCTTTTACCATCTTTATACCTGACTAGAAATAGAATTAAGAATATTTATCTATTAATTTTTTAAACTAACTGTTAATGCAATAATTCTGTGAAATGAAATGTTAAAGAAACTAGCACAAGAATATTATTTAATTATAGACATCTGATGACCTATGAAATATAAAAATTATTCAAACTACTTATATGAACTGAAAACTTATCAATTAATTTAGCCACTGGATTTTTTGATGTAGGTACTTAATATGCCAATAGGAAAATTCAAAGAGACAATTAACAAATGACTCTGTAACTCCTCCAGTCGGTACTAGAAAGTTCTAGTAAATAGTGAAATGATAAAAATATAATTAGTGTTTTTATTATTTGGAACTAGGTAATACTCTGACTAATTCAAGACCACAGTAGTGTGACTATGCATACAGAGCAGAGGGTTAACTGTATCTAAGGTAATAATACATTTACAAACTGAATAGCAAGTAAGTATAGCAATAAGTTTAGGTGTGGGCAAAATCAGTAAAAAATATTTGGAAAACATTAGCTAATTTGACACACCAGAATTTTAAATGAATAGGTATTACTGATAAAGTTAACATTTCTTTTGTTAACTTGGTTAATCGTTCATATAATTCATATAATAGTTTTTAGAAAATACAAGATCTTTTTTACAGGTTATGGGTGCATTAAATTTGTTCCCATTTTTTTTGAAGTAATTCATAGGTTATGCATTGTTACTTAACTAAGCTACCTAGATAGTCTACTTCGCAATGACTATATCAAGAAGGATTAGGTATTTCTCTAGTTTAGGCCGCTGACATCGCAAATGCTGTCGGTCTGTGGAAAAATCAATAGACTAACGAGCTTTGGGTAACTGGGCAAATAGGTAGAGTGCCATCATTAGGTTTGCTTTTTGTTCATTTTCACGAGGAATTTATAAAACCACCACGCGCACATCGACTTCCGTAGCACTTTTATAAAGGTCTATCAAGTTATTTTTAAATGATTAAATGCTTACCTTATATAACTTTTAACTGAATTGAATACCACACAATTTTCCCAAATAAATCCAATTACGGTAAAATCGACGAGCTTTTGAATTCAAGTAAATGCTTCGCACACACGTTAACGTTAGTTAAATGACGTCTGTCTTTTCGTCTGTCTGACTGACTAAAAGTAAAAAATAATTTACGAACACTGTAGAAATCTTATAGAACACTTCGATTGCTAAACGTCAGCTTTCCAGAAACTTCTACAAAATACTATAACACGACTATATTAAAAAGGCATGGATGGAGTTATATGGAAAACTATTATAAGAGGAAATTGAATAGATACCAGCGCTTTTATACAATTAGTATAAAAACATTTGAATTGGTCGGGTTGCAGTAGTGTTGCAAAATAATCACCAATCGATTAATCGATTGTGTTCACCCAGAATCACTCATACTATCGATAACATCGATATAATCGATTTTACCGAAGTCAATTATACAGCAATACTATCGATTATAATCAATTATTTGATTACAATTTCAAAATTCCTAATGTAATCGTTTAAATCGACAGTATTGATAACAATATTATAGCAATATAATCGTCTTAATCGATGGTATCGATTTAATCTAACATTAGTTTAGATTATATTGCTCTTGATGAGTTTCTAAAAAAATCTTCTTGTTTTTGTTGGCCCGGTGCAGTAAGATCTATAATTTTTTTCTGGATGTCTTCTTCGTTTATGCTCCATCATATTTGTTGTATTATTACAGAACTTGAAACTTTTTTGGCAAACTCCACAGCTTAAAATATGTCCACACCTTGGAGAATCGCACATTTTTTTTCCACTAAATAACTGATGCGAAATGAATAGCACAAACAATATCAATGAACCGTCAAAGAATAAGGTTATAATAAATGCTTACTAAGTATGCAGCAGTTTTATTAAAGTACCCTCAATTAAAGAACTTTTATTATGTTTACTCATACTTACTCTTAAAACTAATAGCAGGGGGTGTCACTCTGCAGTTTAGGTATATTTGGCCGACGCACCTCCCGGGTAGGCGTATGGCAGTAGGTTGCCGCTCGGCTCGCACGCTCCACGTCGCGCGTTCGTCGCGCGTAAAACGTACGATCATTTCTGTGATTTTTGTTCACCGAACAATGACTACTAAACGATCTTATAATCCGTATAAAAAATACTGTTGCGTTTACGGGTGTCTCGATAAAAGAAAGAACATTGAATCGTTTAACTTAAATATATCCATGAGTGGGAACCCTGCGCTCCTGACGTCAAATCGATACCGAGTCAGCGTTGCCTAACGGAATATGAACGCTCGGGTCACACGATAAATTTCAATTTCGCGTGAAAACCGTAAGAAGAAGCAATTTTTTATACCTAAACATGACTTGTTAGAGAGTGAGTCTTTTGTATAGTAGTGCTATAACTTATTCTGTGTTAATAGTTGCGAAGGCATGCGATACTATCTAAACCAATGTTAGATTAAATCGATACTATCGATTAAGTCGATTATACACCTGACTGGCTAGATGATGGACGCGTTAAAGGAGGTGTATAAAAAGCCGATACCTATTCCATTAAAAATTAAAAACACCACCTTAATTTTTTATTTTTTCCTAACTGAAATGGTTTTTCTGTTTATTTACAATTTACTACGCGGGTGAGCGAAGCGACTAGTGAGGCGTTGTCCGCGCGTGCGGTTGACCTAACGTGTAATAACTCGCGTGCTTTAAAATTTGCTATAACCTTTTTTAACTAAAAGGGATGTAGATAAGTTACCTTTCACGGCGTATTGCTATAATTGTTATCGATACTATCGATACAATCGATTATATTGGCCATTTAGACAATCATAATTAATTATAATCGATAGTATTGCTGTATAATTGACATCGATACTATCGATAGTCTAATTGATAGTATGGGTGATTTTGGGGCCTATCTAATATTCGATTGTAATTGATACTCGAGCAATTAGGCGGCAACACTAAGTTGCAGTCAGTCTGTTCGTGCTGCAGCACAGCCATAGAGAAATATATACCGAGAACAGCGTTGGTTACTTAACCCTTAATCGCCTATAGTATCAAAAATGAAACGATAACTTTAAGCCTTTTTAAAATTTTCATTATATATTTTTAACTATTATATTTATAAAATGTTTAAAATATTTTTTAACGCAAATTTTGTTGCGAACAAATTACAAAAATACAAATGTTGAAAAAATTTCCACGAGCAGGATTTGAACCTGCACCCTTCTGACATTCCGGGTCAGGTGCTCTTCCAATTGAGCTATCGTGGTTCTAACCAGCCCGCCGAAATTGTTCAACACTTTTTACTTTGTAAGCCAAAGGCGCTCATTCAATGTCAACAACTACCGTCATTAACATCCGATCATAATATTTTTACAAATATTAAAGATCAGTTAAGAAATAAGCAAGCTATTTTATAAAATGTTTAAAATATTTTTTAACGCAAATTCTGTTGCGAACAAATTACAAAAATACAAATGTTGAAAAAATTTCCACGAGCAGGATTTGAACCTGCACCCTTCTGACATTCCGGGTCAGGTGCTCTTCCAATTGAGCTATCGTGGTTCTAACCAGCCCGCCGAAATTGTTCAACACTTTTTACTTTGTTGTAAAAACAAACAAAATTTGTATTTTTTATTAACTATATTTATAATAAAAAAAATATTTAAATTAATACTCTGTAATTAAAACATGTTTTTTTTAAAATATTATACATATATTTTTTAAATTTAGCATCATAGACAAGGATGTTTTGACGGAAACCTCTTTGGATATGAGAATGCAACCTTTTTTGAAAAATAAATAAAAATACTTTTATGTTCTATTTTAATTATGTAAATTGTTATAAATTCGTAATTATTAAAATAGTTATAAAGTGAAAAAAAGTGTTGGAATCACATAGTATTCATTAAAAAAGTTTTTTATGATAAACAAAAATCAGGCGTTTAAGGGTTAAGAACATTTACGCCGCACACTAGCGCCGCCAATGAAAAAAAAAACATATCTAGTAATTAGAGATAGAAAATCAAATTCAATCAATTATGCTCAACCATAAAGTTAATATACCAACGGAATAGAGCAACAAACACGAGCTGTCAAACGCTTAGAGCATTAAACCAAATGGAGACGCCATGCGCACTAATTTCTATGAAAAAAAGTCTGTCATTTTCTGCGGGGGACGAGGTAACGCACACAAATACAGTTTCCCACTGATGCATTTTTCAATGACGTCGCTACGCACGCAAATGACAAAATTATTAAACACTAGCATAAACTAGACGCACACTAATAAATTCACACACAGGGATAACCTGTCCGTGCACAAGTCTGATGACAACTTTATGTAAACGTTGATAGTGCTTGACACTATCGATTTAATTTGTCGATACCAATAATAATGACATAGCCCGAAAAGTTGCTAAGCTCAAGTGCCCCACATCGCTCGCAGGCTGATGGCCGCTGGGGCGGAACAGTCCTCGAGTGGTGATCGCGTACCGGAAAGCGCAGTGTCAGTAGGCCTCCAACAAGGTAGACTGACGATCTGGTAAAGGTCGCGGGGAGCCGCTGGATGCGGGCTGCATAAAACCGGTCGTATTGGAGATCCTTGGGGGAGGCCTTTGTCCAGCAGTGGACGCCTTTTGGCTGAGATGATGATGATGATGAATATTTATGTGAAATGTTTTTTGTTTAAATCAGGCTCTTCAGTATGGTTAATTTAGGTAGACACTTTGCTTTTCTTTATCGTTAAAATCGACAGTTATTAATTAGGATAAGTCAAAATCTGCACAATATACCTATATAATTTTATTCCATTCCAAGGAGAATTGTTGTTTTTAAGAAAAGCTGTAATCTTAGTCTTTCATTATGGAAACATAGTTAGCTATCTATCTAACCGAGACTCTCAAACAAGAGGAACCGAAAAACTGAAAAACTTGTATAGTACTTTCATGGTTCCATAACGCAGATCAATTCTTTTTGTAGGTAACGTAGGGTCTTAATTTTTCAGATTTTCAAATGCAATTTTCGAGAGATTTTTTCTATTTCTATATAAGTTTCCAAATAAGGCTGAATTTAAAAGCAACAGACTTAAATTAAAACAAACATATCGATATACAGGTATGTACCGAACTCCAGAATTATATCATACAAACGAACAGCGAAATATACCTAATGTTGTCAAGGTTTAAAATAAACTTGATAAAACTAATTTATCAATTAGAAAAAGAGACTCGTGAATTAGTGACATTATAAACATTTGTAATAAATCAACAAAAAATTGTTGCTAAGAACAACGAATGACATAAGATAAAAGGTTTTCATAAATTAAAGAGGTTTAACTATAAACAGTCCTTAACATCCTCCCTTTATGGCAACCCTTAACGGACCATACCAATTGTCTTTGCTATGGATTCAATCCGTGGCTTATGCAATGCCTTGGTCAGAAAATCCGCCAGTTGGAACTCGCTGGGAACGTATTCTACGCATATTTCACCATCAGCGACGAGTTCTCTTACATAAAAATGTCTAATAGCAATATGCTTGGTTCTTCTGTGGAGTTCTGGGTTATGTGAGATCTTTATAGCTGCATCATTATCGACCTTTAGTTTAGGTATCTCTTTCAACTCAGATATTTCACCGAAGAGTCTTTTGATCCAGACAATCTCTCTAGCTGCTTCACTTGCAGCTACCAGTTCGGCTTCGGTACTGGATATGGCAACACATGTTTGTCGTCGACTTGCCCAAGATATGGCTCCTCCAGAGTATAAGCATAAAATACCAGACGTCGAGCGTCCGGTGTTTCGATCACCTCCATGATCGGAATCACTGTAACAATCCAGGATTCCAGCATTGCATCTCATTTTAAAAATTATTCCATAATCTGCAGTGCCCTTAATGTATCTTAGGATTCGTTTCAGCTTCTGGATGTCCTCTTTAGAAGGATTTTCTAGCGATCGAGATACTACGCTTACCGCGTATGCTAAATCAGGTCTGGTTCCAACAGTTAAGTATGCAAGTGCTCCGACAGCTTCTCTATACGGAAATGAAGTAGGCTCTACCACCTCTTCATTTATATCTGGCACTCCATCTTTCTGTATAGGAGTTGTGACAGGTTTGCAGTTGCTCATACCGAAGCGATCTAACACTTTCAGAGCGTAGTGCTTCTGTGACACTTTTATGCCATCATGCTGGTGCTTTATTTCTAATCCTAGAAAATACGATGCATCTTTTATAGTGATTTTGAATCTTCTTTTCAATTCTCTCATAAATTTTTCGGAATCTTCCTGATTAGTTGCCGCAACCAAACCGTCATCTACGTAGAGAGCAAGAATGATTTTTCTACACTCACGGTTTCGTATAAATAGGCAGGGGTCAGTATCACTTTGTTTAAATCCAATAGTCTTCAAATGATCCACCATGCATTTATTCCAGCACCGAGGTGCTTGCTTGAGGCCATATAGACTCCTCTTGAGTCTACACACCTTCTTTGATCCATCGGAGTAACCATCAGGTTGACTCATATAGATTTCTTCGTTCAGGGAACCATACAAGAAGGCGGTTGATACATCAAATTGGGTGAGTTTCAAACCTTCATTTGCAGCAACGCTTAAGACCGATCTAATTGTAGTCATCTTAGCAACTGGGCTGAAAGTCTCTTCATAGTCTATGCCCTTTTTCTGTGTATACCCTCTAGCAACTAGTCTGGCCTTGAATTTATCTAGCGAGCCATCTGCATTGGTCTTGATCTTGTATACCCATTTACAAGATATAGGTTTTCTGTCTTTTGGAAGATCAACCATTATCCAGGTTTTGTTCTCCTTTAAAGATTTCACCTCATTTTCCATTGCTTTGACCCACTGATCTTTATGCGGGCTAGAGATTGCTTCCTTGTAGGTTTTTGGTTCATTGATCTCATTAACAACATCCGCTGACATCATAACATAGTCTCCAAATCGATTCGGTGCTCGAATCTGACTTCTGTCCCGTAAAGTTATTCTTGTAGCTATGTCAGCTATGTCATCTACATTCCTTGGTGCCTCAGTATCATCCTCATCATCGTCATCCTCATCACCTAGAGCATCTTCAAAAAAAGGTGATCCTGGCAGTGATGCTTCTGAAGACGGTTGAAGTGATTCCATACATCTATCTTGGTTTCCTACTTCCTGACTCTCAACTTGATCTGGCGATGTGGCAGGCACAATCGAACTAGGCTCATCAGAGCTACTTGCAGTGCGATCCGAGCTGTTTTCGTTGCGATCATCCCCCCTTGCATCACACATCGGTTTTGAAAGTGGAAAATAGATTTCTGCTGAGTGCTGTTCTTCTGAATCACCTAGGCCACACGGTGTAAGTACTGACTCATTAAATATAACGTCTCTTGACCTTGTTAGTTTTCCACGTTGACTCAATAAGCGGTAGCCTTCATCACCGTCATAACCAATCAGGACGCATTTTTCAGCCTTTTTAGACATTTTGACTCTTTTTTGTTGAGGAATATGAGCGTAACATTCACATCCAATTATTTTTAGGTGGCTAATTGCTGGTTTTTTCTTAAACCACAATTCAAATGGCGATTTACCATTTTCTGGAGTTGGGCCAGTTCTGTTTAGAACGTACGCAGCAGTGTTTATCAATTCTGCCCATGTAGCGAGAGGTAATTCTTCATGAGCATGCATCATTGTGCGTGCGGCTTCGACTAAGGTTCTATTTTCACGTTCGCTGAGACCATTTTGTTGCGGTGTATAGGGCATCGTGAGCCTTTGTCTTATTCCAGCTTCTCGTAGAATGCACTTTACATTCTCATTATCAAATTCACCTCCGTTATCACTCAGAAATTCTTTAACACAGTGTCCAGCCACTTTACATTCTTGTAACATATGTCGGAGCTTCAGGTGGACTTCCGATTTCTGTCGCATGAAATAAACGTGACGATACTTGCTGAAGTCGTCTTTGAACAGAACGAAGTAACGGAATTTATTGAAGGAAGGTGGAAAAGGTCCGCACACATCAGCGTGTATAATTTCTGCAGGTTCCTTAGCTCGTTCTCTCGTTCCAAATGTTTGCCGGTGTGTTTTTCCGTAAATACATCCGGTACACAATTCAGAATCTAGGCGAACTTTAATTCCTAGTTCCCGTTCAATAACTCCTTTGACATGTTTCTTATTCTGGTGGGCTAACCGTTCGTGGTAAAGTTGTAGAAGGTTATCTGCTGACAAGGCGTTCAGATCAGGAGTTGACTTTGTAATAGTCTCTACATTAAGCTTGTATAGTCCTCCGTTCTTGGCTCTTTTGCCAGTCAGTATCATGAGTCCATCAACTTTCAGCGAGCAGTGTTCCCTTTCAGACATGAAAACACTATTGTTTAGTCTGTCTTGAGTGGCCAGTACAGAGAATAGGTTTCGCATAATATCAGGTACGTACCATACATCACAGAGTCTTAATCTGGATTCCTTGCCATTAAGAATAGTTTTCAAGTCAACAGTACCTTTGCCAACAGCTTTGACAGTAGCTCCATTAGCAGTCGTCACTGTACGTGTTTCTTTAAAATGCTCGAAACTAGAGAAAAAATCGTTTCGGCACGTGACGTGCGACGTTGCTCCATTGTCTACGAACCAACTTGCTGTATCATAGTTAGTATGCATGGAGTTCACATCCGTAGTGACTGGCAGGAGCATTAAATTCAAATTGCTTGATGTCTGTTTATTCTCTGGCTTGGCTGGTTTCCCGTCAGCTTTCCATTTATGACACTGTTTGACCTTATGACCGACTTTTCCGCAGTACCCACATTTTTTCTTTGCTCTATTGATATTCTGTAGTGCTAGAGCTTCGGCGGGACCTCCAGTTTTGGATGAAACTGAACGCTCATACGCACACAGCTGCGTTGTCAGGTTTTCTATAGTTTTGTCTGTCTTTGACATCAGCAACCAGCTTGATTTGAAGGCACAATAGGATTCAGGTAGTGTATCTATAATTTTGCAAATTAATAAGATATCCGGTAACTCTGATTTCTCTATCTTCATTAGTTCACCTTTTAAATCTGACCAAATGGTTTTTATTTTGGATACATGAGTAGTGATGTCATGTGACGGATCTTTGCTATAACCGAAGAACTCCATACAAAGAGCGTAACTCTTGTCTTCAGACTTTCCGTCGAATAAACGATGTAGTTCGTCCCAAACTTCTTTTGATGAGTTGAAACGCATAATTTTTTGAAGAGTTTCATCTGACATGTTTGCAGTGAGCAGTAGTAATGCGGAACTATCAATTTTGTTGTAATTATCGAGAGCTTTAGTATATTGTGAAATTTCTTCGGCATTTTTGTTGGTTGGGGTCACAGGTTTCTGGAGGGCACCGTTTACCGCATCCAATCCACCGGGCATACCTCGTAGTAGTAATGTTGCCTTAAATTTCCAAGTAGACCAGTTTTTTACACCTTCCAGGTGACCGATGTCAATTTTGCAATTCGATTGCATTTTGAATCTTCGTCTTCCCGGATGGTTTTTGAAACTTGGTATATCCCACACTCGATTATTTATAACTCTCACTCGATTTCTTACGCTCTGCTACCATGATAAAACTAATTTATCAATTAGAAAAAGAGACTCGTGAATTAGTGACATTATAAACATTTGTAATAAATCAACAAAAAATTGTTGCTAAGAACAACGAATGACATAAGATAAAAGGTTTTCATAAATTAAAGAGGTTTAACTATAAACAGTCCTTAACAAAACTGCCTTCTGAGGTTAAATCTTTGAATGATGCAAAGCATAAAAGCTACTGGAAGTGTCCATATAGTTTAAAAAAAAAATTGGAATAAAAAACGTAATGTTATAGTTTTAAGTAAATTCTATGGTGTAGGTGTTGTTATTTCTGTCAGAAATTAACTATTATTTTACTGCTTATAATGTTGTATTAATTGAATAGGTTTTTTAGTTTGATTTTTTTGTCATCAGTTAAGTGTTTGCGGATCCTTAATTCACAAAGGCGACATAAATCAATAACTTCTTTTGATGCATACAATAGGCCACCACGACTTTTTTGGTATGTTAAACTTTTGTCATTTGGCTCCCCACATAAACCCTTTATGCATGCATTTAATTTTTTAGTAGAAAATACTACGAAGCCCGCTTTATATTCCACTACCTTTTCTCCAAATGGAGATAAGTATGTTGCGATCTCTAATAATTTGTTTTTTTAATTTATTTATCTAAATATATTATTTTTCCTTTAATAGCCAGAATAAACATTATGATGAACTCGATATCAATATTTTGTTTTTGTACTGTCGCAGCTCTAACTTTGTTGCAGTGTGGCCAATGTAATTAGATTAAAATTTCCTATTTTCGGGATAAGTGACGGTACGTAAATATAATATATTAATGAAGTAGTACGCTCACAAACATACAGTTTCATAGTATTGAGAATTTTTAATGCAATTAAGTTGAAAAAAAATCTGGAAAAACAAAATAAGTTACAATTTATAAGTAGTGATCTATCATTAATTAAATAAGCATTTATAGTAAAAATACAGTTTTAACTTTATAGAACGTGAAATATAAATTGTATTCAATGGTGGCTCATTCAACTTAAAAAGTTACGCAAAGTTGCAACTTGACGTTTTAGTGGCAACACTTTTTGATTAACAAATTTTTTTCAGTTTTTTGCTTTAGTGCATTATTCAATAATATTAAGACAAAATAATAGTCACAGATGAAAAGTAACTTTATCCTTTTGTACAATCGACGTTTCTGATCGCTTTTTACGTGAAAATACGCTGCAATTTGGCATTTTTTGCTCAGGTCTTATCGCGTGCACCGTGATTTGCAAATGACGTTGGAACACGCTGGAACTAGTTTTATATAACGGATATGATCGGCGGTCATATACTTTTGGCAGAGGGGAACGCCTGACAGTGGCGTCTCCGGTTGGTTTAATGCTCTAAGTACTTAACACCCTATTTTTACAACATACCGTTGGGTGGGCCGGCCGGTTCAAGGGGACCAACTTTTGTCAATAACACTTTGCTCTGAAATCATTCCCTGCGGAGCGGGAGGGTAAAAACCAAAGCTTAATTAAGAGGCGGCTGGGATTTAGAAAGATTAGCAGCTAGAGTAGTTTATCGATATATTTTTAAAAGGACTAGAGCCCGAGTCGTTGTTGATATTCAACACCTTTGCCGCCGTTCGCGAACACCTTTGGCCCGTTCGTCGCTAGTGATGCAAGAAACTATCGTCTTTTAAAGCTTTTAAGAGGGTGCCGCGCGGAATTTCGAAAATTTAAGTGTTTTTAAGTCACTGGTGCTAGGCGCTGAATAGGTCATATACATTAAAAGGACTAGTGTAGGTTAGCTTGATCCTTTCACAAGGGCATGGTTGTCTTGGAATTTGAAACAAATACCCAGAACCTGCATTAACAATACGTAAAAGTAATGATATATAAAAACTTATTTCTTCAGAAACTTTGTAAATACAGCACAAATGAAACAATGATCCGACATCAAAATGTTTGTTTTGATATTCCGCAGGGCACTGTTGTCGTATTTTTCAATTAAAAAATATGAATATGAAAATATTAACTTTTATAATTTTTTACCCAAACGCCTATGATTTTACGAAAGTAAACATTGCTCTAATTAAATCAGCAGCCTACTCTGTACAGATATTAGTGTGCGTGCGTATTCTTGTCGTGCGCCGTTGTCACACCACTGCCACACGCCGCTCGCTCGCTATCATAAAGAAACTTGAAACTCGCAGTTTTGCGTCCGCGCTGCACCCCCTTAAGAAGGATAGACTTAAATTAACACTAAAACCCAGGCTTATTTGAGTGGAAGTCCTATAACCTCAAGTCTTAAAACTAAGGCGTAACCTAAAAGGCTTATAATAGGGACTCACGCCTAAGCCTTGGGAATCGTAACGTGAGTCTTGTAAAGCGTGTGCGTTGTATAGTATTTTTATTATACAGGTAATTTAATGAAGACTATTATAACTTTAATACAACCCAATTGTGTACTTTCTTGTTTAAATAGATACAAACCTACTAATAAAAATAGATACAACACACACCCTACCATAAACTATCGCATTTTATTAAGAGCTTGAGCTGCATTCAAAGACGCTGTATTGAACCGATGGTTCAACCGCGAGTGTGTCAATGCTGTTGATAACAGGCAGGCATACCGCGCTTGGATCAGGGGTAAAGCTCTTGGGGATCCCGAAACCAGCTCGCTGAAAGTAGCCTATAATAATGCCACCAAGTCCTGCAAAAAAGCTTACATTAAAGTTGCCCAGCGCGTTGCACGGGGCAGAACTACTAACGCATCTTACGGGCAGCCGTAGGTAGCTACTGCATGGCGTCTGGCTAAAATCAAACTTCTGCCAACCCTCGCTGCCACCATTGATATATCCTGACGGAACTTTAGCTCACAAGCCGCAGGAGAAGGTCGATCTCCTGGCCAAACTCTTTGCGGCTAACTCGCGAATCGATGACTGCAATGCACAGCCACATACAATTTCTTACTGTTGCCACACAATGCCCGATGTCCAGAAAGCTAATGGCCCCGATGGCATCCCTCCAATTGTCTTAAAAATGTGTGCAGGCAGCGGAGTTTTTTGCGGTTTAGTTTTATTTTCTTAAGTTTGTGCTATATCGAATATTAATGTGAAATAATGGTGGATTATTAACCGTTAAGCAATGATATTTTCTTGTTTTATATAATATCATTGCCGTTAAGTGTTCGTGAGTGTGCATGAGTGTTGGCAAATGAAACAAAACAGTGCAACGTCACTTTTCAAATTCTCTCAAGAAGTCCGCCCGAGGACTTAGTAAAGCCCCACATTTTTACTGATATACTCGACTCGGTTAGGGGGTATATCATTATCATTTCTCACTTCTCATTTCTATTATCATTCATCATCATTTGAGAAACATAATTCATATGTTCAATAAGTTTTCGACTGAAGGACTAGTATCCATGGTCATGAATAAATAATATTAAAAAAAAACAGTTTTCACGGGACTTCTTGGCGGGAAAGTGAAGTCATGCATGTCTGCGGTTTCGTTTTATTTTCTAAAATTTGTGTTGTCGAATATTAATGTGAAATAATGTTTCCCACACTCACACCAATTATCTAGCCCCAAGAAAAGCTTCCTTAAGAAACTCGATAAATGGTTAACTAGACAACGGATAAACATACATAACATACATACTTATACATACTTATTATACAAAGGAAACACCCAGACTCGAAACAATTTAGAAAAACAGGTATATCTAAATTGATCCGACCGTGTGCAAGCCACTCGACCAAGGAGGTCGTCAAAGTGTAATAATGGTGTAAGTGTAACAATGGTGGATTATTAACCGTTAAGTGTTCCAGAGTATGCATGAGTGTTGGCAAATGAAACAAAACAGTGCAACGTCACTTTTAATATTTTTTTCTAACAACTCGGCAGGAAATACCTAATTCTATGATATTGCACATAGTTGTCCTTAGTGTCATTAATTGGTTATTTTACCCGATATATCAAACATTATTTTGTTTGAAGCGCTCGCTGCACAAGACTGCCGCCGACACAGTGGCACGATCCGATCGTAGCCAGGTTGTAACTGCAAAATAATCACCTGCACCGCATAATGATAAGAGTTCTGTTTCGGTTAACTTTTATTATTCCACATGTAAAAACCATTGATAATAGACTTATACCCCTGATTCTTTGGTTTAGTTTACACTGCCACCAATAAATTATAATTACAATTTTATTGTAGCGCTAAATAAATTATAGTTTACAAAACATATGTTTCGCCAATTATTCCTAAAATAGATAGTCAGTCTCAGGAACGAAGGTCCTCTTGCGAAAACACTCTTCAAGCCATTCCTCAGAAACTATAAGTGCAGTTTGCGTTTTCTTCAACTTATTCACATCTTCCCGATTGATAGATTTGCATATAACCACATGTGTTAGATTGGGCGTATAAAGATCGCACACAGTGGCGCCAAACATCTTCGCTTTTATGGCGTGAACACTGCTCTTGTTAGACACATGAATGTTGAAGGGCCTTAAGAAAAAGTGTGGGTTGCTTTTTCCGAACAACGTTTGGTCAAGATTGAGCATCTCTTGTTTTGTGAGATATATATTTTGGTCCTGAAATAAAAAAGATACATTTTAAGTGACTGCTTCATTTAAATGATAAATTAAATAATGACAAAGTCTAGTAAATCATCATCATCATCACCATCGTCATCCATATGAAGTCCACTGAGCATAGGCCAAATAAAGTAAAGTAAATAATAAAAAATGTGTAATGTAATGTGTCTAGTAACTAATTAATTGTAATAAAAGTAACTTATTTAGAGACAGTGAAATATCAACAAAGGGAATCATCCATATACTACACTTAAGGGCCCTATTACATCTTGACTGTGATTTTTGCGTAAAATGGCCAATTTTGACGTTCTCGATCTCAGGAACGAAAATACATTAACAATTTTGACTTATTGAATAATGTAATAGCTATTGGCATAGTTCGTAGCGGCCTCGCTTTGTGTAAATTTTGCTAAACTTTTTAATGAAACCCAAAATAGCAGAAAAAGATTTTCATGAAATGCGCGAAGGCTCTTTTTTGAACTCCTAGATTAAACTACTGTTCTAAACAAATGAAATAAAAAAAATAGAATATTATCTCTTATATAGTCGAATAGTTCGTAGCGGCGTAGGAATTTTTAGATATCATTGATTTTACATAGAAACAAAATCTTATTCTAAACAAAAAAACTTAGAAAATCGCTTTAAGATCGCTGTGAATTTCTTCTATGTACGATAATATTATTGAGCAAAAATTTACCAGAATAATTGTTACTTCATGAGGAATAAATATTTTATAATGAATTTATTATCCTATTTCGACAAAAACGATAAATACAACTGCAAAATTACCACAAAAGGCGATGCGCCGGCCGTCCGAACTCAACTTTTTCTCGCAGAGTGGAAATTTGTAATACTAAGCATGAATTTATTATCCTATTTTGATGAAAACGATAATACAACTGGAAAATTGCTACAAAATGCAAAAATGGTCATTTTACGAAAAAATCACAGTCGAGATGTAATAGGCCTCTTAATTGCACCAGTCATGTGACACCAAAGCTGTAAAGTTTTGACGACAACGTTTAAGGCTTAAACGTTGTCGTCAAGTACTAATTTTTTAATTTTTTTTTAAATCGTTCTGAAACATTTTAAAAGTTTATAAATTTTAATTAACATTGTGATTCAATATTTTTTTATGGCGCAATGGTATCAGATCGGCCCAGAATTGGTTTTGAGTCTGCAAGACATGCTATTCACCTATTTCAGAAAAAAAAATCAAGCATGTATCTCAATAATTAATGACGCTGCGACCAATAATGTCTTGTAGGTCAAGATATGACAAAAAAATGCCAAAAACACAACTTGGTAACAACAAAAAATCGCGGAACATACATGGGGGTGTTTCGGATACACCAAGGGGTGTTCTATCACACACATAATAATTTTTTTGATTGAAAAAAAGCTCATAAAGCTCGATCCCTATAGAAGAAACTAGTCGGGGCTCGAGCCTTGAATGAGTTATAGACTCGGGAGGCTCGAGCCTTTTAACACCAACACTAACGGCCACCTGCTGGTCGCTCGACGCTCAAGAGGATAAATACAAACAAGCGGCAAGCCAAATTAAATGAAGGCTGGAGAAGACTTACACATTGATCCATTTTTGCAAAACACTTTTTCAGTGTTTCTTCGTCTACATCGGAGGTGAAGCTATCGCCAAACGCATCGTACTCCCTGCTGAGGAGTAGTCGAGTGGACTTCTTGATCGAGAGCATATCTAATGGGTGTAGAGTACAGGGCCCCTCAGAGGGCGGTAGGTTGTACAGCCAAGATGCACTGGTCGTATCCACAGATTGCGATTTGATAATTTCCTTTTCACGCTGCTTAATTTTGCCGACAACAGCGCACCAGGTATCTGGACCTAGTGAAAGACAATAATAGTAAAAAAATATATACCATAATGACTCGAAGGACCAAAAAAAATCTAGTTGCAATAGGTACTTGGAATGATTCTTAGACGTATGGACAGACGTTGAATGCAAGGAATCGTTGTTAAAAACCCCATAGCTCCGTTATTAGACTACTATGGATCTTTTTTTCTTCTTTTTCATAACAAGATAGAGACTTTTATATACACTTTTAAACTTTCGTGTTCCATAGTTAATCAAAGAATTTAAACGGGGATTAACGCAAACTAATTACTAAAAAGGTATTATACCTTCTTTATACCCGAAGTTTCGACCGAGTTACAACGGCCGTAGTCACGGGCTGACTGCTGTCGCGATGTTGCATCTGGTATAAAGGTGAACAACATTGTGGGCACTCCAAAGGATGTCTTACCACTTCAAACACCAGGCGTATAAAGATAGACTGCAGCTGTGGTAGTTCCTACATAGGCCAAACAAAGCAGACTATACATGAGCGGGTCAAAGGACATATCGCAGCTGTAAAGAACAGGCAGTCTAATAAATCAGCGATTGCATAACACCTACTTGATAGCACAAATCACTTGATTGAATTTTACCGTACGCAAGTCCTCTGCACAGATCGCCACTTTTATTCAAGAGTAGTGCGTGAAGCGATTGAAATAAAGAAGCACCCTAATAATTTAAATCGGGAAGACGGCCACAAACTATCTTCAGCGTGGAATCCAGTATTTGCAAAAAGACATCCTGGTTTTTCTTCGCAGTCGGTAAACAACCAGAATAAGACTTGTATACATAATAGGGACACCGTTAGTGTTGCGTGTGGCGATAGTTGGCAAAATAATGTGACGGTGGATGAAGACTGCCGCGCAAACGGAGGCGCAACATCGCGACAACAGTCAGCCCGTGACCACGGCCGTTGTAACTCGGTCGAATCGTCGGGTATAAAGAAGGTATGCAACCTTTTTACTAATCCCCGTTTAAATTCTTTGTTATTATGTTAAGTTAAAAAAATATTTAGCAGAGAATTGTTTTCATAGTTTCCTAGAGTTTTTTAATAGTTAAGTTGTTTAAGTATATTACGTATAAGTTAAAGAGACAATCTCAAGAATTCGTGTTAATTAAGATTAAATTTATTAAATAAATTATGTTTATTGTTGCAATGCCCTTGCAGGGCCATGTTTGGTACTTAATACTGTTTTTATAAAAAATCTTTGTACAACATGATGCAATAAATACCTATGACTATGACTATGACTAACTTTTGAGTAAGTGCTTGGCCTTCATCTCACGTGATGGTAAGTGATGATAAGGCCGAAAGTTGAAGCGCACTTCACCCGGATCCTCAACTACTGAGGCTACTGAGGCTAGGTTCACCTATAAGCATTTTAAACCTAATATTAATAAGCTTAACACAAGTATATTATTAGGTTTCTGGTGGGTAAACCGAACTGTTACTAGTGTTAATAGGGTATTAATAATATTATAATATAATCAGCCATTACGTTTTACTGCAAGGCGAAGGCCTCCTCTCCCACCTTCATTTATCTCTATCCGAGCCAGTTGGCCTATTCTTTCTTAGAGAGTATTAGTATTAATAATAATCTTTAAAAAAATCTTAATGTTTATGTTGAAAAGTTCATTATCTACTCATTGACTTACCAACATTCGAGACAACAGTACCGCTATGCGACTTCACAATCTTCATTAGCTCCTGCCTATTGCATTTCTGGTCGTCAGAGAGAATGCATATCTTTCTGCCGAGAAGCGCTTTGGACGTGACGTCGACGCTGTCCGAAATGGTTGTGCGGAACTGTTCTGCCACTTGGATGACCTTCGCCGGTCGTTTCCTGCGTATCTTTGCACTTGGTACGCCCAATAGATCTGGATTCACTAGCTTCGAACTGAGTTTGACGACTGGCATTTTGTTCTAGAAAAAATTGAAGAGTATGGATTTATTATTATGTTTAAACGTTGGGTTTTTAGTAATTGGATGTGCACCTGACCCGGTATGTTAGGTGTAGATTTAAATCCCGTTCGTGAGTATTTTTTTAACATTTGAGCACCACTTCTGTGGTGGTTGTGTGAATAATCGAATCAGTGATACTACCTAATCCTCGACTCTGTCTCGATTGTAGGCATATGTATAAGCCCTAAAATAGTTTTTAGCCTGATTTGACAATCTTTCCATGATCCTAATGTAAACATCATGAAACCACACTATTGAGACGTCATTCAATTATAACTTGACTTATAGTCCAGCACGTGTAGTCCTATAAGGAGGAATTTCTCCTTATCAAATAAAAAAGTTCTTCGGAAGTCTCTTCGTGGTACCGTCTATAGAAGGCGAATGACTATCTCCATTTGCGGTTTCATACGTACCGGGACAAGCGCGTCGAAGTCGGCCAGCGTCATGACGTCGGCGACGGGCTTGTCGTTGCGCACGCGCACCACGCGCGGGAACCGCAGCGTGTACTCGGTGCCGTAGTTAGTGCTGCGAATTAGCTCTGTTGCGCGCACCTTTGCCAAATTATATTTTAATAATTTTAAGTCTAATACATGAATCATCATCATCATCATCATCTCAGCCAAAAGACGTCCACTGCTGGACAAAGGCCTCCCCCACGAATCTCCATGAGGGGTATTTGCCGTAATCGCCACGCTTGGCAGGCGGGTTGGCGATCGCAGTTGATTAAGAGTAACCTCAGAGAGATGCTGCTGCCCATCTTCTGGAATGATCCCTTAGTCGGCTTTTACGACACCCTCGGGAAGATATGGGGTGGTGCAATTCTTTATCCCCGGCACCACACAGGGCACAATACATGAATAACGAATACTAATACGTATGGAGAGACTTGTTGGAGACTATTGCACGGCAGTGGGCGGAGTAAGATTAATTAAAAAAATATTTTGGAGAAATCTGAAGCACCGTAGCAGTGTGCGGATTTAATACTCGGTAGCGGGAATGTAAAATATTCAACTACCTATTGTGAAACTGCTATCTAGTAAGTTCTAGGAAGTATCGGCATTTTAGGATAAGATTATCTTAAACTGCCATTTAACACAAAGCGGTAAAATCCAAATGCCTTATGATAGCTAGCTCTAAAGAAAAGTAATTTAAAACAAAATTCGTATCAAATACGTACTTGTAAAACGGTCGAATTGTCGGGCAGTATCCAAAATTCCGGCTTCTCCTTGTTGAAGACCAATTGTGGCGGCGCGGGCGCATCTTTCGCGGCCGTCCAATGCTTCTCTAGTTCAGCACACAGCGTTTCTCGCTCGGCGTGCGATAGGCCGGTCACCACGCGGCCCACGCACAGCCAACGCGCGGTTCTCAGCGAATCGTCTACGAAAAATTATGACTTATAAAAAAATCCGCTTTAGACATAATAGAATAAACTTCTATAAAAACGTGGTAACAGGCCCTTCTTTACCATTGGGCACTCTGGGCAAGTGCCCCGCAATCGATGGGGCCCCCATGTTCTTGCTAGATCACTAACCGATAACCGATATTACCCATAAATTATATTTGTTTTGCGAAACAAGAATTACTAACTTATTGACTTTTTTTGCTTTGTAATGCAAATAAACCAGGGGCCTAACACTGGCAACTCTATCTGGCTGCAAATAAATAATAAAAACCGGACTAACATAAAAAATTACTGCATAGAGAAAAAACTGAAAAGAAAAATTTATAGTTGTCGCTGGTGGGGACAATCACCAACCAAAAAGAGTGCGGATTTAATTGAGCTAGCCGCGGCCGCTTGGTTGATGATTGTCACCGTCTGCGACAACTATCAATATTCAATTTATTTATAAATACTCATTTAAATACTCTAGTATCGTAAAGCTTGTTTTTTTCTTTTTTAATTCGGTATTGTTTTTTATATAGTTGTTTTAGCAGTCGGATTTTTTGTTTTATTTTAATAATTTGGTTTATTTCATACTTTTTAGTTTTGTAAAGTAAATAACCAAGCATTTCAAAACCCACATAAAATAATTATATTTAAACGCCTTACTCTTTTAAATAGCAAAGTCATAGCGCATACACCAATTTCCAATAATCTGATTAAGTCGTAAAAACGAAACTCTTGACGTTTAGTAGGTACTTTTGACTGATAAGTTCTTTGAGTTTTTTAAACATGAGAATACTCGTAAAATCTGCTAATATTACCGAATACAAAACACCATAAAACATTGCTGTAAATGAAAATTATTAACTACATCTACGTCCATAGAAAAATTGGCCATATCCTTTAAAATCCGTAGACGTTGTAGTTCGTTTAATTTTAATTAATAGCTAACCCGGGCAATGTTTTTACGTTTTTTTGTTTTTATTTGTTATTTTTTTATAGCCTATGTCACTCTCACAGTCAAAACAAATCTAACGACACCTCATATGTTAAAATCCACCATGCCGTTTGGGCTGTAGGGCGTGCCAAAGAAACAGAATACATACATACATACATACACTCGAAAAACATAACCCTCCTTCTGACGCAGTCGCGTAAAAATTCCAGTTGAATAAATCTAGAGTTTTGCATAACTACTCCTTTTGCCTGTTTTACAAAAATCTAGCGTAGCATAAGGACCTCATTATCCGTAAGTGCCCAGGGCCTCAAATAGGTTAAAGACGGCCCTGCGTGGTAGACAGCCAGTCGGACTTAGAAACAACTGTACCTTAGAACAAACTCCCTTAATAAACTGATTAAATTGAATGAATCTAACTTTGAATCTTAAAATAATATTCTTGATTTCTTACAATGGAAATTGTATTTAAAATACAGCTGTTGGTTCGGATAGGTTAGACTTGAGACCATGAGTGGCGGAGAGAGCCAAATTATTTTTAGTTTAACTGGATTTGGGAACCGGTTTTATAAACTCGTGATAAGATAAACGGAATTAAGTTTTTCGTATTTATGTAGTTTACTCATTTATTTATTTGGAATTTCAACAATGTATACACTGTTACAAATGTACAATTGTTCTCAATTAAAACAAAATAATAAGTAACCCAATGAGAGTCATTACGGAAAAGCACCACTTGAACTTGAAATCGCGCAAAACACTTAATTTTAAAATTATAATTATGGAGTAATTAATATAAAATCTCATTATTGTTTTAATATTATTTCACATTTATTATTACAGAGAATGCTGAAGTTTTCTTCTAATGAGCGAGGAGCTCAATGGCGCAATGGTTAACGCGCCCGGTCTGCGAGTGTTAAGGTTAAGCAACTTTCTCAAAGGCCGGTCATCGGATGGGTGACCACAAATTTATTATCTTGTGCTCCTTCGTGCTTCGGAAAGCACGTAAAGCCATAGGTCCCGGCTGCAGTCACGTAGTTAACATAACAACCACCAATCCACACTGGGCCCGCGTGGTGGTTTATGGCCATCCATAGGGAAGTCTCGTGCCCCAACAGTAGGGACATAAAATGAGCTGACGGTGATGAGCTTGATTCAGTTTTATCAACATAAACGTGAACGCACGATTTCTAACAAAACCACATCTCAATCTCACCAGGATCCGGTTTATCGATGCAAGCAACGTGGAAACATTTCGCGCGTCCTTGTCTCTTGTTCGCCGCTTCGTCTGCACCGATTATCACCAGATCCAGATCGGTCATCGTGCTTTCGGTGTACTGAAATAATAGCAAATATAATTTTAATTTGAAAGTATACTCATATTTTAATTTTTCTTTGTATCTTCTTGTTATCGAAATATCATCATCTTGCAGAGAATATTATTTTACTGTATTTCTCCGAAATTTCAGAAAAAGTGTTGAAAACGGGATTTAGCATCGCAACTTTCGACAAATACTTCCACAAACAGCCACAGCAATGGCAAGGTTTGTTGTCAGGCAGTGAGTGTTTAAATCCCGCTACTGAAAAGATTTTTAACATCTTTTCTAAATTATCATTAGTTTTCAATAAAATTATTACATAAAGTTATAGAACATAATTAATTGATGATTTTCTTAGAAGGTTTTATACCCGTAATAGACTTTGAATTACCTCTGGTTTTATTTTGTACCACCCAGCATTTCGTCGACTTGGTATGTAAAAAGATTCTATATCTTTGACGACAATTCCCTCTTCTTGGTTTTCGATAGCCTGATTTAGTTTCTCTAATATTTCTGACCTGAAATAATATATGAATTAACAATACATTCAGTATCAAAGTAGCGCTATAACAATTATCTTGGCAAGCCATTACTCATCACTTGTAGTGATGACTCGATTTCGATGATGGACGTGGGAGTGGGACAGTTATCGACTAATTACTTACTTACTTACCTATTACCTACCTATTCTCAACGATCTTTCTCTCGCTATGTTGAATTACGCCAGTGGCATTATTGAACATTGAATCCAGTATTTTCAGCCGGTCTTTAAGGGATATGCCACCTTTTTCAGGGGCGCCGGCAAGAGTAGTGCCATTATAATATAAGACGTCGAATGCGCAGAAACATGGTCGAAATTTGGAATGATCCGTAATTTTTTTAACATCAAATGCGACTCCTGTAACATAATTACATGACAGGGTCAAGTAAAATAAACCAGACTTTAAAAAATACATACATGATTAATCTTACGAGTTAGTCGCTCCACAGACCGAGGAACTTTAGTTGCAAGTTTCAATCGTCGACAACAGTTTTCAGTTACTGCACTTGAGAATAGAATTAGTTTTAAATTGCTGCAACTAGCAACTATCTAAGTTGTACTAGTTATGTCATGTGTCAAATTGTTGGTTTCTCCAACTGGCTAATAGGTACCGCAAAATACATCTCAACCGAGATCTCAAAAGCACAGAACACATATCTCAAAAGAGACGTAAAAGCAATAGCAAGTAATAGCAAGTAGACAATACCTTTTTTAAAAAAAAAAAAAAAAGGTATTGTCTGTTGACCATGGATTCGAAAAGTTTATATAGAATCACGACAATTGTACACTGGGCCTTTTTGTTGCTGCAAATGGCATTTTTAACAAACTTTTTACAAGTTGATAGTTTCTGCAGCAGAAGTTTCTGTCTAAGGAGCGCCTTAACAACTCTGGCAATACCAGTTCACCAGAGTGGTAAACAAATTAAAACATCTCAAGCTTCTCCATGCATGGGAAGGCACGTTAAGCCTAGCCTAGCATGTTAAGCCACAATATTGTCTTAAAATATTAAATTTTTATTATAAAAAAATAAAAATTAAAAATTTTTTAGTAAATTGGTTCAGAAGATTAAGTCTATCGCTTACCTTTAGAACTATAATGCTGGTTCAACTTATGCCAACCCATCATCTCTCCATCCAATATAAAACTAGTGACTTCAGAATTGAAACAACCTTTCAAAAATGGCGTCAGTAATCCAGAGTCATAGGTTTTTCCATAGTTATCAGAGTACTTGTGACCTTTTCTAGAAAAATATTCGAAAACTCCGTTTTCCATGTGTATCTAGAAAAACCAATTGGTGAATTGGTGATTGACTGCACAAATAAAAGCACATAGTTTATTTAGGACTTATGTAAGATCACATCATCATCATCATCATCATCAAAATCACATAGAATCTCCGAACCAAAACTGTTACAAAAACTGGCAATTAGTAACTTTTACATTTTGCTAATATTTTGTTGTTTGTTTTTATGTTTTGTTTTGATGTTTTATTAAATCTGCAGATTCTTCAAAATATTAATTTATTGTAATGTTACAATAACACAATATATTATTTTTTCACAACATTTCGTAAAGATTTAATTTATTATTCATACATATTAACCAAAAACCTTCTAGCTATAATAATTATATTATTTATTATAAATAATGTTTTATCAAATTTTATTATGCATTCAACTCAAACAAAATATGTAATCTCACAGCCAGTTTAAAATTTAGATTTATAGACAATTTTGTTGGTGAAGAAAAGGTTACTTGCTACTTGCTGCAGAAAATCACAACCACTTATGTGATAAAAAATAAATGAAAGTGCCTTACCTGAAATCTCTCGCCATCAAATTTGTTTTCGACCAGGTAAGTTTTGTCAGTCGCGAGCTCTTGGTCGACGTGCGTCACGTCGAGTCGCTCGGAGAGCATTGGGCTCACAGCATGGAACACTTTGACTCCCAGCTCCAATGGACGAGTATCGCCGTCTTCTAGCTCTTCACACACCTGCAAAAATACGTTATTTACACCATTAGCTGTAACTCAGTTAAGAGCCTTTTACCCGTGGTGTATCCAGACATTGATCAACTAATGGTAAAGACTCACCTGGCAGTAGTGATAAGATGTGCCAGGACTTTACACACAAATAAATATTTTATAGGCTACTTCTGTGCATGAGAAATGGTCTGGCACAGCACAATACTACGCATTTTCATTAAATCATTCTAATTTTGTTTTAATATTTATTTGACCAGCATAAAAAGAAGTCACGTCAATCTGTTTCTCTTTTTGGAGTAAAAGAAGAATCAACATAAAAACCACTTGTGGATTTATAATATTAGATAGAAATATATACTAATCTATATCTATAAGTATAATTTCTTCTTCTCATGTCGTCACAAGTTAGTTGCCATACTCCTCCGAAACGGCTCGATTGATTTTTATGAAACTATATGTATATTCGGTAGGTGGGACAATCGGTTGTAATCTATTTTTCATACCCCTAAGTGATAAGGGTGGTCCACCCCAAACATTTACACACAGCTCGAGATGATACACTTTTGGTCACCCATCCGATGACCGGCCTTTGCGAAAGTTGCTTAACCTCATCACTCGCAGACCGGGCGCGTTAACCACTGCGCCACCGAGGTCCTCAAATTATAATAAATTAAAAAAATAAATGTTTAGTGTTTTGTTATTTTTAGATTCCGTCATCGTTCACAGCGCTCCATGCCTCTTTCACTCATATACCACATCCTCACACACCTACAATAAGTTAGTTTCTTTTACTCTCTACTCTACAAATTTCCTAGAAATAATTTGCAAAACAAAGTTTGCCGGGTCAGCCAGTATTTTAATATAATTTTACCTTTGAGAGACTGCCACGATTTTGAAAATGTTCAGGTGCATCAGGGTGGAATGCAGCCAAAATACGATTTGCTCCAATACCAAGCTTTAGATCCTTTAGTATCAGTCTGAGAAACCATTTTATTTGCTCCGCTGTTAAATTTTTTAGAACATAACCAAAAGCTTCATCTAATACAGCTGAAACATAATGAACATAGGTTCCATATAATACATTATATTCAAAATTATAGTTGGCTTAGTATACAGCCTGTAAAACTAAGTATATTAGTCTTCAGATAGGTCACCAATATCAATGCCATATCAATGCCTAGAGCTCCATTTTTAAGTCACATTAAGCCTTTAGAGGCTTTCAGAAGGTAACATAAGTTAGAAGGTAATATAATTTAACGTAAGATAATTACTTTGATTGGTCTCATGTTATCAGAGAATAGCAGTTGCTGCCATCAACCAAATCACACAACAGTTCAAAAAAATTATGATGTTATAATATATTTAATTACTTACATCCTTTGTTTCCAATTTCAGCTGTTGCGATTTTGTCAAGGACTTCATTGATTGTCTCAACAGATATTTTACTTTCTTTTGTACGTATGTTACCTTTTAGAGCATAATATGCCACTCCGGCAAAATCACTTTCTGATTGTGAATTATTTACTGATCTATAATTTAATAACTTCTTAGCTATGTCAGACTGTTTGCTCAGTGACAAGACTTTGACCAAAAGAGCACCTAACTTTGTTTCTTTTAAGTTATAAGCATTTCTTTCCCTGTCCTGATCTGGTAACATAAGTCTTAAAATTGGAAAAAATGTACTATTCTGAAAATTAAAACCTTTTTAAAATGCAAAAGTAAAAGCTTCATTGTTTGATAAGCAAGCCAAACCAGCAATATTAGCATTATAGGTAAGGTAAAAGAGTATAAAAGGGCATGATTTAGGGGTTGGAGGCTGCAGTATAAGTACATACTATTTTTGCTTTAATTCTTAATTTAGCATGCTGGCGTTTTGGGCAAACTGTAAGTTAGCATGTACATTGTATAATAAATAAATAAACACAGACTTTAAATAAAATATTTTGTGGTGTCAAAGAATTTTTCTTTCATTAGGCACAAGATAGGGGTCCAGGTGCAGAAAAGAGGGCCTTAAAAAATAACACAATTTTTTCACGAAATGACGAAAATCATAGCTATTTTTAAAAAAGATAGTTATTTTTTTTATTTTTTTTTAGAAAAATTTCGAGCACAGGTGTGGCTCCGGCTTGCAACACTAACCTAACCTAATCTGGTTGTCCCCGTCGCCACTAAATAGTTACAAAATTTTCTCTCCATAGCTCCATACAAAATCATCTAAAAATAAAATTTTACAAGTCCTAGCTCCATACAAAACATTATCGAAAAATCGGCTATGTCTCGGACCCCCTTTGCTACCCTAACCCAAGATAGGTCAGCACAGCAAGTCGGTAGTGGGTACCGTGGGAATGTAATGTTGATGATAATACTTAATGATTTAATTTAATTACCTTTTTCCCCTGAACAGCAGCAACTTTCAACTTATATTCATTTATGAAACTTTCTAAAATTTTTAATTGTTCTTGCTTTTGATTTTTGTTTGTGTTTTGATATTTCCTTTGTGATTTTTTTGTTTTATAAAGTTTTTCAAACACAACACATAGGTCTTCAAACTGTATTGCATTGGCGGGAGTAACATCTGTTTCTGCCATTGCATTCAGCTGGATGCGTTGTGCTTGTTATTGCATTCACAGACCTAGTAGATACAAGTATTTGGTCTTTGAATAATTACTAGAGCACTTTTTATTGGGATGAATAGAACACGGAAGAGTAAAAAAACATAACCAACAAAGTACTTATTTTTGTGACATCATTATTTTGTTGATGTCTGACCGACCTGTCAAAACTAGTCTTATAGTAGCGATCACGCACGAACGAATCCGCACGATAATATTATAAATAGTGGAGGGAGTGACGGACGAAACAACAAATAGCACAAAAAGCTAACACTTATTTATTTATGAAAAAGCAAATTTTAATAAAAATTCAGCAATAATTTATGTAATTTATTTTGAACGGAAATTTGCAAATTGTTTTATTTCTCAGAACGCAACTATTTTACAATTACTTTGCGTTCCGTTTCAAGAAAACTACGTCTTGCCGCCTGCCGAACTAAATAGAGACAAATGGTCCCGGAGCGGAGGGGATACCCCCAATCCCAATAAAATTCTACAAGCACAAATAGAAAACGTTACCAACCTATAACATTGACACCAAAAGAATATTTTATTTTATTTTATACTCGCGTAATTTTTAGGTGAAATTGATAATTAGCTAACGATAATATCCTCAGAAAAATATAGTAAGTAATTGATCCTTTCTTTTTCTAACTCTAGAAATAAGAGAGAATAGAATCCTTTGTACATACACATACTTCTCCACTACAGACAGTGTAAATGTCCTTCTAAGATCAAGTTGTTTTGCCCTGCTTTTCAGTCAAGAAGTCGATCTTCAAAGCCTGGTGTTTTCACAAACCGCACCTCCCCGGGCGCGGTAGTACTGAAACGAGTGTCTGTCTGTGAACTTTTCCAGTGTAAAAGAAAAGGTTTGTGAAATAACTACTAGGTATGATTTATTGAAAACATTGTCTATTATAAATATATTTTTTCTCGGTATAAAATCCCTTGTATAAATTAGACCTAATTACATTAACTATAAGCTTATTATTGCATTAAAAATCCATTGTTTCTCTAGCGAGCTGCGTGGGGAGGTTGGTGACGATATCACGTTCTTCCGTTAGCTTCTGTTCCGCACTCAGCCGCCGCCAGAACACAGGGCATTCCATGTTCTCGCACTGTCTTGAGTGTGCGTGTGCGGTGCACGAGCGACATATCTATTTTAAAAAACAAATAAAATGGTTAATATTTATTAAATATTTAAAGACCGGCGGCTAACTACAGAGTACTGATAATACATTAAATCGTCAACACCAGACCTGTGTTTGTATGATATAAAATGGCAAATGGAAAACAGACTGTTTGGAAAAAAAAAAACTTTTTCCGTCAATGCGTCGAAGAGTCCAATACGGTACCGGACACGTTTGCGTAATTCCAGCCGCTATAAACCCTACGGGATGCTCGGTGATTACGGTTTGAGGTACCTCAAGTTTTTCACCATTCATAAATCCAGTAACGCGATCAAAAGCAAACTCTTTTCTTAACAATAAATAAGCGCGTTTACTAAGAAAACTACCCTGCGTCCGTGCTTTCATTTTTTTTTCTTTTTTTTTTTCTTGTTACATACATTAGTGTTCAAGGTCTATTGTAATTACTAACAGCTTATGGAATTATTCTGATCTGCCCGACCCACTAAACCCCCCCCAGAAATCAGTCGTCCTGATATGTGGACTGGGCGGCGCCTGCAGTTATTCAATCCACCCAGGCTTCAGAGTGCGTTGCAGCATCCGTCCGACAAATTTCGATCTCTTTGGGCTTCCTCGACCAGCCTTATTATTATTGTAAGTAGTGAGTGAGACTGAGTAGAGCTTACCGCATCAACGGCAGCGCAGTCGCGGTGCGCGGCGGCGAGGTTCGCGGCGAGCGCGGCGGCGGCGGGCGGCGCGCTCGCGCACCGCGTACACACCGCTCGCGCGCACAATTCGCCGCAGCGCGCGCAGCGAACGCGCCACATGTAGCGAGCGATGCCGCCCGTCGCCTGCCGCTCGGAGGTTGTGCGGCTGTAGCCTAGGTCGCGCCACCTAATTTGAAATACTCGTCATTATTGCAACAATGGATAGACGAATTTATTGGTTATCGTCAGCTTAATTAGAAAATAATATAGCTTGATATTATTAGCAGCGATTAGGTTGGTGGGTCAATGAAGTTGTCTCGGTGTTGTTGATTCGTCTTACATTGTGAAACTTACTTACATTACTTAAACTATCTATTACCATAACTTTTCTTTAATTAAAGAAAATTTCGAGTCTCTCGTGCTGTCATGTAAAAAAAATATCTTGTCGAAGACTGCATATGTACCGGCTGCTAATAGTATTGTAGAGCTCAGTTATAGTAGCCCAATAGACTTACGAGTCATCAGTTCGTAAGTCTAGAGTCAGTAAGTTTTCCCACTTTCTTCCTTGCTTTATAGGAGTACGCGTACTCTCCGGAGTCAGCGCCATACTGTCTGAAACATTCCATCGCGCACAAAAAAATTTGGTGCCTCGTTTTTTTGTCGCACTAGTCTACCAGCACACGTGTTCCCTCCTTCCTATGATATGAGGTCCTTCAAACGAGGCGTGAAGAAGCACCTTGTATGCCGGCAGAGTGTGGGTGTGTGTGGCTGATGCTGCGTTTTTTTTCACGCTGCACCAGTTTTCTTCGCTGCTGGCCTCTATTTCCACTTAACATCAGGTGGAGTCGATTCATTTGGCGCGCTTCCTATAAAAAAAGATGTTGCATTGAGAAGATGATAATGCCAATAACGGAATCTCACCATTTGAAGACGTCCGCCCCGAGCAGCGAGAGGCACCTGTGCAGCGGCGGCAGCACCGCGCGCGCCGCGTAGTACGCGACGTGCGGCGGCGGCGACTCACGGGCCACTTCGCGTGGAGACCGCGCCAGACGTACCAACGGCACGCTCTGGGCACCGCCGGATACTAGCCACGCCACGCGCTCGCCCGAACGAGGTACCGCGCGACGGTCGCGGGATGAGATGCGTCTGAAGAGTAAAACTAGCATTTTTTTTGTGTTTTTTTATTGGTACACAAATAAAGCTGGGTAAGAGAAGTTAACTATCACTATCTTGACACTATCTTGCAAGATAAAAACTCAGCCTGCTTAAATAACTAATCTCTCTCTCTCTCTCTCACCCTCGATTACAGTAACACAGGAACTAGTTTCACGGGCCGATTGTGGGTATAGCGAGCTGTAGCTAGGATTGTGACAACGTAGTTCTTTATCCGCAGATTATTCGCTTTACTTTAAGATTGAGACTACTGCCTACAGCAACAACCCTGCTTTACACGACTACACCCCTACAAACAGTTAGGTTACAAAGTAGGTGTCGGACTTCTTGGCGGGAAAGTGAAAGTCATGTCTGCGGTTTTGTTATTTTCTAAAATTTGTGTTTTGTCGAATGCTAATGTGAAATAAGATTATTAACCGTTAAGTGTTCGTGAGTGTGCATGAGTGTTGGCAAATGAAACAAAACAGTGCAACGTCACTTTTCAAATTCTTTCAAGAAGTCCGCCCGAGGACTTAGTAAAGCCTCACATCTTTACTGAGACACTCGAGGGGTTGGGGGGTATATCATTTCTCACTTCTCATTTCTATTATCATTCATCATCATCATACAGGAAATAAATATTGTTTATTTATGTATTACTAAATGCTTGTGCAAAGCCTTAAAAAAAAAGTAAAGCCAGACACACCAGCGGCACACCCCGTGCCGCGCGACGGTCGCGAGATGCGATGAGTCTGAATAGAACCGCAGTGGCAGACATTTAAACTTCTTGGCGGCTGTAAAGTTAACTGCAAACGCAGCTACGCGCAAGTCGCGGCACTGCGATGCGCACACCTCGCGGATTAGTCGACACCTACATATGGTTAATGCGACGGCACTAGCGCTTCACTTCACACCCGAAATTTTGTTTTTTTATCTACTACTCATTCAGGATGTCTTTTAGCTGTAAAAAGAATGGGTGCAAGAAACTGCAAAGCTTTTATAGAAGTAACAACATTTATAAAAAATATGTAGTTACCTAATCCGGCAATAGTTTTAGTTTAAAAATAAAAATAATAAACAATAAATAATAAACTTTTTTGTTGAATGGACGCTCTATTGAACTCTATGCTACTATTACTTACTTAGCAATCTCATTTGGCGGCGCAACCGCCCCCGGCCGGTAGCCCGCCGCGCCGTGGTACTCGCGCGTGAACATGAGCTCGGGCGGCGGCAGCGCGCCGCTGGCTAGCCGCGCCAAAGTCCCCTCCACGAGACGCTTCACGCGAGACATGTCGCCGCTCTCGAACAGCTCGCACAACGAGCGCTGCAGCAGCTGTTGGTTGGTATAGGGGAGGTTTTCAATAGCAAGCTTGTTAATTTACATAGCATAGATATAATAAAAAGCACAAAAATCGATTCTGAAAAAAAAATAATAATTCAAGAATTTACTATAGAAATCGCGCGCCGGCATCTGCAAAGGCCGATCGATGTAGGGTTGCAAAGGTTACGAGAAAAAAAACGGAGCCGTGGTACTCGCGCGTGAACATAAGCGGCCATTTGCGAAAGAGACGCTTCCACCAGTCGCTTCACAAAGGTTTAAAGGAACATGAATTTCAATTCTGATATAAAGCCTCCTGCCAACAAATATAGCTTACTGTATAATTTAAATGTTTTGTTTTGTCCGTCGTCTCCGCAAAGCATGCTGATCATTATGATGCACTTCTTCAACACAAGGATCGTCAGTGTATAATATTATGTATAGTAGCATCGCTCGCGGAACTGATGGCCACTGAGGCGGAACAGTTCTCAAATGGCGACCGCGCACAGGAAAAAGCCGTGTCGGCAGCTCCAACAAGGTGGACCGACGATCTGGTAAAGGTCGCGGGTAGCCGCTGGATGCGAGCAGCAGAGAACCGGTCGTTGTGGAGATCCTTGGGGGAGGCCTTTGTCCAGCTGTGGACGTCTTTTGGCTGAGATGATGATGATGATGATGATGATGATAATAGTAGCTCAAATGGCTGCATACCTTAACAGCAACAGGGCAGCCGTCTCGGCGGACCGTCTCGATGCCCTTCGCCTCATAGACCGGTCTCTCTTGCTCTGGGCTTTCGTACATGAAGCCGACGTAGCGCTTCTTGGTCTGCAGAATGCAGGGTTGATAAACCTGCAAATAAATTTAACTATATCAGACCTGGAAGAATTACAGATTAACGAAACAAATTAAAACAACCAACAACAGAAATATCAGTGTTTAAAATTTTAAATCTAAATACAATAAGTACTTATTAGATTATTTTTTTTTCAATCTATACGTAAGCAAATGACTGGTCTACCTGATGTTAAGCAGAAGCGAAGTCCAGATGCGAAGATAGCTAGCAGAGAAAATATTAAAAAAAAGGTTGTTTATATGATTATATGAGGATATATAAATCTGTCAAAGATGTCACAGCAACTTATTTAGATAAGATGGTGGTAACTAACCAGGCGGACAAACAAACGCTGCTATACAAACATGTACCCCTCGCTGGGCATCGAACCCGGCCTTGGGTCTGAGACCGGTAGCCTTAACCACTAGACCACAGAGGCGGTTAATATCTCTGTATTTCCTGAGTTTAAAACTTTGTATGGGATGAGATGTAAGGGATACCGAAATGTAAAATAGTTCTTAAATGACCTTTTCTATAAAATGTTCAAAATGATTTTTAAAGCAAATTTTGTTGCGAACAAATTACAAAAACACAAATGTTGAAAAAATTTCCACGAGCAGGATTTGAACCTGCACCCTTCTGACATTCCGGGTCAGGTGCTCTTCCAATTGAGCTATCGTGGTTCTAACCAGCCCGCCGAAATTATTCAACACTTTTTACTTTGTAAGCCAAAGGCGCCCATTCAATGTCAACAACTACCGTCATTAACATCCGATCATAATATTTTTACAAATATTAAAGATCAGTTAAGAAATAAGCAAGCTATTTTATAAAATGTTCAAAATGATTTTTAAAGCAAATTTTGTTGCGAATAAATTACAAAAACACAAATGTTGAAAAAATTTCCACGAGCAGGATTTGAACCTGCACCCTTCTGACATTCCGGGTCAGGTGCTCTTCCAATTGAGCTATCGTGGTTCTAACCAGCCCGCCGAAATTATTCAACACTTTTTACTTTGTAAGCCAAAGGCGCCCATTCAATGTCAACAACTACCGTCATTAACATCCGATCCGATCCGAAAAATATTATGATCGGTTTCAACATTTGTGTTTTTGACCTTTTCTAGTTTGAGCGCGACCGGCGAGGGGTTGTCGGCGGTAACGGCGTCCGCGATCTGCTGGCCCACGGCGAAGGCTTCAGCCCGCGTGGCACCCGGCACCACCACGAACATCGAGTCCGTATCACCGTACACCACCTACGAAGTTATAAAAAGTAAAGTCAATTTTACTTTTTGTTTTTAAGTGCTAATTGCTGCACTGAAGCTAAATTAAATATTTATAAAATACAGTGACAAATTAAACGCCCAACTGACCCAGCCATAAGCGCCAGCATAGCGGTCAGTGCAGCCGCCCGAATTGCAGAAGATCCAAGTTCGATTCCTGGCTGGGTCAGGGAGGGCGTTTAATTTTTTCACTGTAATTTATAAATATTTAATTTAGCTTCAGTGCAGCAATTAGCACTTAAAAATAAAAAGTAAAATTTACTATAGCGTTGTGTTATCAAATTTGTCGTATTTCATCTGCAAAGATGAATCTGCATAGCCATCGGTTGCAATAACCTTTGGATGGCACTGTGCCGCTATAAGCACTCAAAAATTAAAATTAATTAAGTTTACGTCCTTTCCTTCCCGGTAGCATAGCGGTCAGTGCAGCCGCCCGAATTGCAGAAGATCCAAGTTCGATTCCTGGCTGGGTCAGGGTGGGCGTTTAATTTTTTCACTGTATTTTATAAATATTTAAAGTAAAAGTAAAAAGCCCAAATAATATCCCTCTGATGGGCAAAAATAAAAATTCTAATCATTTATTCAGTTTAGACTACAAGTTAAGAATGTCATTGGCTCGTAAGTCTACACAGGGCGGGAGACCTTGTACTTAGAAGAACCGGCAAGAAAATTTGCAAGGTCATTTCTTTTCTCCCTTACAGCGTTAAAATATTGGAAAATGCACTATCACAGCAGGACACTTTCCATTACAATTAAACACACAAAATATAACAAGGCACAAGCCTCCATCAATGAAATGAAGTCGTCACTAAAATTAATGGGTATTGCCTTAATCATTACGCTTGTCAAAATTCAAATTCAAATTAAAAAAAATTATTTTGCATTAAATGTGGTACTACATAGATGGTATAAGACAATACCAGGATCACACATTTAGCCAAAGTATTGGCATACAAAAAATACAATACAATAATACACAAATTACATTAAAAAAAAGATAAAAACAATAATATAATGTAATGCTAAGTATTTGATTTATAATTAAAATATTCGGTAATTGTATAAAAATAAAATATAATTAAATAAAATGTTACCATTATTGTCAAATACGATCATCGATCACACGCTATATTACTATATTGAGCCTACATAGAGTAGTTACTACCTTAACATTCCACTGCGTGTTGTCCCTCACTAGCTTGATCGCTCGCTCGAGCGTCTCCCGGCCCTTGGCCACCACACTGTCGCCGACCTCCACGCACGGCATGCGCCCGCTGAAGTTAGCCGCGGTGTAGCCATATGTCACGTTCGCTATCAACTTCAGACCTATACGAAAGTAATTGAATTAGACCACTGCTACGCAAGACTTAAGGTCTAATTTATCATCTCAGCAATAATTCTTCAACGATTTTCTTAAAGATTTGGCCCAAAAGGTAGGTATACCTGTTCCAATCACTCCAAGTACTCGTAGGCTACGCAATGTACAAAACTTTTCTGGTGTAGGTACTTGTTTTTATCTGTCTCCTAACTTTGCTCTTTACTTTAGACCTTTTACGCTATCGCACTAACTTAACACTAATAATTGCAATATCAATACCAAATTCATAAGGATCTAAAAGTTTTATTTTTTTATTTTAGAATAACTACTCGAACCTAATGAAGCTTTCTCTAATTCGAATCTAGTACGTTAAAGGGGAGGCTTATACCCAACAAAGAGTCCTCACGGGCTGAAATGATAATGTTGATAATGATAATGAAACTAAATATCTTCGGTAGTCCGGTCCACCTAAAATATTTATGACAATCTTACCAAGTTGCCTAGAATGCATCGCCTTCTTAACGCTTTCATCAGTTTGCTGTTTCATACTCTTCTTGACAGCCTGCCTCGCTGCCAGGATCCTCCTCAAGAGTGCCGGCAGCACCCCGCGCCTCACAGACGGCTTTATGAAGCCCACCCCCACCGGCGACCAATGCACCAAACCGTTCTTAGCTAAAGCTTCCATCTTCGCTTTCGGTATACGCAAACGCCACGCACCGAATTCATATGCTGCGTCTCTGTTGATAACATAATAATATTTAAAAAATGATTTTAACTTAATTTTTATTAAGATTAAACTTGAGTCTAGTATTAGCAAACGATACTTATCACCCCCAATTAGCTTTGAAATTCAACCTCCTCCTCCTCCAGGTTCGATTTGCATGGCATGTCTTAATTCTGCCTGGCTAGCTACCATCACCTTATCTAAGGCTGTCTAGATAACAACAATGTTATGTAGCATTGATGTATACAGATGTAGATAGATAACATTTAACTTTGTAGTTGAGGATTCCGGATTGTTGAAATATTTATTATGTAAAAAAAAAACTAACCAAAGAGGAACGCTATTATTTAATTAATATAACACGAATACAATTAACTTCCACCTCCGGCCCTATCGTCACTTTACCATCAGGTCAAATGTAGACCAATCCCGATGTAGAATAAAAAAAAAGAAAACGTACTTAATTAATTATAATAAAAATAGTAGATACATTATTATCTTACCCACTTATATTTTGCACACGGCCAATGCAGGTGGAGAAACAATAGTTGTATGCAATCATCATTGAAGGGTACAAACTTTGGAAATCCAATACTATCACCGGATCAGAGTAGAAGCGAGATTCTGGAAAAAAGGGTTTAAAATAAAAATGTTAATATCTAAATGGTCTGTTACTGTCTTAGTTTAAAATAGCTATAGTTTTCTTTCGAGTTACAATCGTAAGAGTTGAGCAACATATGCAATGGGAAGCCTGCGGTTGGGTGACCAATGTTTATCAAGCTCTGTACTATCTCTTTGTATATTGTTCTGTAGTCAAAAACTCGCAATTTCTATATAAAGAGTATGTCTTTTAAATTGAAGAAGAATCATTCTTTCACCACTGTTTAAACAAAACTTTAAAAGGTAAGACACCTATAAAAAAACATCATACATAGAGCAATGAAAGATAAATAAATATATAAAACGTACCTGGTTCAAAAATAAGTGGCAGGCACTCAGGCGCACGCATCGCCGCCCTCTGTCGCACGGACGGCGAGAGTGCGATGAGATTGAGCGGGCGCGCCGCGCGCAGCATCAGCGACTCCACGCGGAACTGCGAGCCGCGCGAGAGCACCTCCCACCACTGCAGCCCGAATAGGCGGGCCAGCTCCGATGTGCGGTCTGTACGGTACGGGTTTATCAGCTAGTTTTGTTAAAAATGTACATCTACTAAAATATAATGAAAACATTATAAACATTCGAAATTAGAAAAATAATGTTAAAACCATTTCGTTTTCTTATTTCTTATGCAACAAGTTAGTAACAAATAGTTAATTTAATCTATATATTAGTACGTGAAGAGAAAGCTTCGTGGAGGAGTGTGAGATTTAGTAAAGTTTAAAGTATATAAGCAGTCCCAAAAGATAAATTTTATGTATATGTGTGTAATTTAATATTACATTGTATAATTTGTGAATTGAGGGTGATTTTCGAACACTAAAGGACCATTAGCTTGGATAGAATGCCAACTACCACTGAGCTTCTACTAAAAACTCCTTGTAAACCTTTTACCTTATCTATTTAATAATTAAGAATGCTGTAATATATTTTAAGTTTGTACCCGCAAGTTTAGCTTCAATAATCAAAGTACTAAATGCACCAAAAACTTACTTATAATATCAATTTTGTCCAGCATTCTCACAGTTCCTTTTAATCTCGTCAGGTAATACTCTACTGGTATCCACCTGAGTATCCGCGACTCATGGCCCCACCATTCGGCCAGCTGGCCATAGCTGTATTTAGGAACTCTCTCCTTCAGTATTTCGTACATGCAATTTTCGAAACTGTAACTGGACAACGCCAACTCGTGGCGAAACAAACGCCACACGTTAAAAGTGATCCTCCCAATAATACGACCCTCGAAATCATTATCTTCACTTCTCCATCGCTTCTGTCTGTACTTCTCTGTTATTCTTGAAACCTCTTTCACAACTTCTATACCGAGTAATTGAGCTCTCTCCAAAATGTAGCCCCAAGAGTTCATCTCTATTTCGTACCCACACATAATATCAGGATCATGTGTCTTCACTAATTCTATGACTTTTTCTAAAACTTCATTTTCATTGCTGTAATATTTTACAGGTATATTTGAGACACATCTATCCAGGTGCTTACATGATGTTTCATTGTCCACAACTAGAGCTTCTATAATAGTTCGGGCTAGGAAACTATCTGCTGGACAGTCATTTGTGACCATTACAAACACAGCTTGAATAGCGTCAATAGCAGGGTCAGGGTGTAAGTCACCTCTTATAGATGTATGGACCTCCGTAAGCATCAAAGTGAGATAGTCCACCTGAATATTAAAAATGAAAAGTATTACGATAATGTAGATACATTCCTGTGTGCTTTTACTCAATCGCAAGCAGTTTGCCTAATGCGAGTTTTGGTTACTATGTTTTCGAGACAAATATAACTACAAGAATCTAAGGCATAGAAGTTGGTTTCACAAGTTTGCGACTAGATGGCGTTGCTTTGATCAAACCGAAAATTATTACATACGAATTGTAGTTATCTTAAGGGGGTGCCGCGCAGAATTTCGAAAATTTACGTGTTTTTAAGTCACTGATGCTAGGCGCTGAATAGGTCATATACATTAAAAGGACTAGTGTAGGTTAGCTTGATCCTTTCACAAGGCCATGGTTGTCTTGGAATTTGAAACAAATACCCGGAAACTGCATAAACAATACGTAAAAGTAATGATATCTAAAAACTTATTTCTTCAGAAACTTTGTAAATATAGCATAAATGAAACAATGATCCGACTATTTTCCGACGACTTTTCAATTAAAAAATATGAATATGAAAATATTAAGACCTTTATTATTTTTTACCCAAACGCCTATGATTTTACGAAAGTAGACATTGCTCTAATTTAATCACCAGCCTACTCTGTACAGATATTTGTGTGCGTACGTATTCGTAGTCGTACGCCGTTGTCACACCACTGCCACGCGCCGCTCGCTCGCTATCATAAAGAAACTTGAAACTCAAGAGAACAGAAAAAGTTTTGCGTCCGCGCTGCACCTTTAAAATCGATTGATTAGTGTCAAAAACTTACACCAATAACTGGCACCAGTTTGAATAAATGCGTCATAAAACATAAATGGCATTAAATAATTGGGACCCTTACTTCTACTAAAGGTGTTTCCTTTAATGACATTTTTTCTGTTTGTATGTCACTACCAAAACATAAAAATGATCCATCAGGCTGCATCGTAATTTGAAGACTATTGTCTTCGTTTTCTGCGGGTTTGTCCTGTGAAATCAGATAGTTTTTTAGCTTATTACTAACAGCTAAAAAAGTCTAAACTAAACTAATTATAAAAAATATTATTACAGTTTACTTACTTTTTCATTACATTCAGGAGTCATACTGTTATCAATTTCATCATTTAATCCTAAAGCTTGGGAATTATCTAGTTCATCTAAGTTTTTACTGATTTCATAGTGAGTTATATTGGATTTAACGTCGTGTATTTTTTCAATGTTGTCTTTGTCAAGACTATTTTTAACTTGGTTAGTAGTGGGCGGCTTCAAGATAGGTTGTAAAATACAGTGCTTATTTCCAGCAAGTAATTTCTTCAGTGCATCTGGTTTCGTATATTCCTCAAACATTTCATTTGTCTGTAGGAACATTAATTGTCGCCATTCCTCAATGCTTGTAAGGTCTAAACCTTGATCGAATGGTTTTTGATCACGCGCTACTTTACTGTGTAACTTTAAAAGTACGTGTCCTAACTCAACTTTATCTCCGACATCATAAGGATTTGAATAAAATGGTTGAAGATTTATTACTTTGGGTATGTGGTATTTATCTAAACTTGACACGATATAGTTTTTTGTAGGCGGTCTTATTTTAGGCGTAATTGTGACAATATTATCGGATTTTACAATCTTACATGAACTTTGCTTTGTATCAATTGGACTGCTTTTTATATCTTTGTTGATAAAACTATTCTCCAGTGATTTGTTTAAAGACTTATCAAACACTTTAGAAGTGTTATAAAAACTCATTATACCTAAATTATTGTCATCTGGAGATGATTCTATAGAATTATCAGACACATCATAATAATCGTGTTTGTCTTTTGCTGGTTTTATATTATTAGCGGTGGAAGTTCCAGCCTCTGGAACATACTTGTTATGGTCATCATATATTTCAGCAGCTCTGAGTTCATGTTTCACAGTAACCTTATTTACTAAATCTAATAAAGATTCATTTTTCACACTACTTTCTACTAAGTTATTATCACAGTCAGTAGTATTTTCTAAAATACTTTCTGGTTCTACTTTTAAACTTTTTTTCAAGTGCAAGCTGGAAATACTGTCGATTGTGTCTCTAGACACATTTATCTCATCTGAATCATTGCAATCTAAAGATTCAGTGTCTTCTTGCCCAATGTTAGATGTTGTATGTTTCTTTTCCTTTGGTCTTGATAAACCTAGCCTGAGCGATCCCATTTTTCTTTTTCTTACTTTCTTTACATCTAAACAAAATAAACGAGGTTTTGTATACATTTCGTTAACTTAAAGATCAATATAATATAACAAAATATATAACATATTATGAAATATATTGAAATTGTTATACAAGTACTTAACAAGACTATCCGCGTACTTACGATCATCGTCAAAAGTGCCATCCAGTTGTGGTATATTTGCCCCATCCCAAAAAGAATCATTCCATGAGGGTGAATTTTCATCACTATCATCTTTGCTAAAAAAATAAATGGTAGATTAGACTTAAATTTCTATAAATAATCTATATTTAATTAAAATAAAAGACATTACACACTTTTTATAAATATCTGCAATGATAGTTTCATCATTATATATTTGAGAGTATTCAACATCATCGGATTCAGTGTGTTCATCTTCATCAACATTTGCTGGAGTTCCCATTACACTATCTTCATCTATAGGTTTTTCATCCATGTCTTCTAGCATATTTAGTAAATCTAAGTCTTCACTGTTTACTATAGAAATAAAAAATATTATGATTTATCATAGGATTAAATAATATGATAAGTATAAAACTATACTACTCACACATAACTTGACTATAATTCATTGAAATACTGCTATTTAGTGCTACATTTTCATCAACTATTGTTTGTTCCAAATCTTCAACAATGGTGTCATCAATATTCTCTCTTAATGTTTCACTTAAACTTATACTTTGCCTTAAACTGTTACTAGGCAAGTGAATACTGACATCAACAGCATCAAGCAGCTGAGTTCCTTCAATGCTTTCTGCAGGGTAATATATTTGTTCTTGAACTTTTTTACTATCAGATTCAATTATAACAGCTTTATCTATGTCACCAGATAATTTAATCATAAATATTTGCTCAAATTTATAATGTGACTCTGTTTCTTCAGCTCTTATCCTGCCTTGACTCAGTGATTTTGAGGCAATAGACATATTAAGATGTTTCCGTCTTTCAGTTTCTTGTTTCCATACCTCTTCAAGCCCAGGGTTTTCTATACCATCACCTCTGCCTATTCTCTGTCTGTTTATAATGTGTGAAGCAATACAATCAGCTTCATAATAACAAACACTTTCAGGTTTAAGACTCTTTTGACCAGAGTTGGCTGGCTCATCAGAATTTTGTGGGGGACCAGTCTTTCGAAATTCTACTTTTTGAAGATCAATGTTACTCATACCAAAAAGATTGAAATCAATAAAAAATTGTAAAGTGAAATTTAGATGGGACTCATGGGGCTGGAATGATTGACCCAAAATGGCTCCATTGCTGCATAGTTCAACTGCTTGTTTTATTAAGTTTGGACTATATAGAAAAACTTTTAAATATAAATGCTCCTTATTATGAAATCCATAGAAAGGCCTGTAAATGAACACAAAGATATTAAATCAGTGATGGCAATAATAAATAAATACCAATAACAAGGCACACAAAATAATTTATCACATACAATCCTTTGACCAGTGTTATTTTGTACACATGTTGGTTACTTGATGTTGCCTGCTTTAATGCTATATTGAGAGCCCTGTCTAAACTTGCAGCTATCTGAAAAAAATGACATCTTGAATAATATAATGCAACTTTTGAATTAGTTGGATATATGAGAAACTTTTTATTTTTATATTTTAGAGTTTTTTAACTGCTCTTACAGACTACTGTAAGAGCAGCTTATATCACTATATGTAGAGAGTATGACTACATACTCTCTACATATAGTGATATAAGCTATACAAAACTAACTTGATATAGAAGTTGGGGCTCTGGATTTGATGTTGGGCAAGGTATGTAAAAATAAGGGAATACACCGTGAACATGGAGACATGTTTTGAATCCATCTGTAGACGGGCCAAATATCCTTAACACTGGAACCTGGAAACAGCAAGAGACATAATTAGTTTAGATAAGATTTGGGTCAGAGTGTCATAATAGCTCATAGATATAATTTCTAAAATAGTAATAGATATTTTTTTGGTACCTATAAATTCAAAATGTTACATATCATTATTTAGAATCTTTAATACTCAGGTTACAACATAATTCAATAACACTACTGATCACAACAATGTTATTTAGTGTGTAACTTTCATCAAATGTTTACTTCTACTCCTAAGAGTTAGCCTATGGTGTATGTACGTTATAAAAACTTTTTCTCTTCAATAAAGTTTTAAAACTATATTTCATGCCCGGTTCTAACCTGTTTAATGTCTGCTCCTCTGAAATCGGAATATATCACATCAAGGCCTGGTATAGGCTTCGTCAAATAATGATCGCAAACCACAATTCTTACAGAAAATTCAGGAGGAAATGAACAAACAGCTAAAAGCAATAAAAATACAAGTTTATACATGAACTAGTTAGATAGTTACGACAATAAACAGACTGATACCTACTCACATTGTTGGTAACTCATATCTACTAACTGTAAAATTCGCTTTTAAAATGTATTTAAAGTCCCGTATTTTCAACTACACATAAAGTTTTAGTTACATTTCTGTTCTGAAATAAATAATATTTTCTAAACAGTACCTTTTTTTTTTTTTTTTAATAGTTTGTTCTCTGAGGAACCGGCTAAGGTCATAGACCATGCTGCCATGTCATTAGTTTCTTAATTTCATTAGTATTATAATCCTAAAGATGATGATGAATGATAATGGAAATGATGATGATGAATGATAATGGAAATGAGAAGTGAGAAATGATATACCCCCAACCCCTCGAGTATCTCAGTAAAGATGTGGGGCTTTACTAAGTCCTCAAGCGGACTTCTTGAGAGAATTTGATTAGTGACGTTGCACTGTTTTGTTTCATTTGCCAACACTCATGCACACTCACGAACACTTAACGGTTAATAATCCACCATTATTTCACATTAATATTCGACTTAACACAAATTTTAGAAAATAAAACAAAACCGCAGACATGACTCTTCACTTTCCCGCCAAGAAGCTTCGTACCTACTTTGTGCCAAATTCACAATTTCGCTCACATTGTTTTTTTTTTTTTTTTTTTTTTTTAGTAGTTCGTTCTCTGAGGAACCGGCTTAGGTCATAGACCATGCTGCCATGTCATTAGTTTCTTAATTTCATTAGTATTATAATACTAAAGATGATGATGAATGATGATAGAAATGAGAAATGAGAAATGAGAAATGAAAAATGAAAAATGAGAAATGATATACCCCCAACCCCTCGAGTATCTCAGTAAAGATGTGGGGCTTTACTAAGTCCTCGGGCGGACTTCTTAAGAGAATTTGAAAAGTGACGTTGCACTGTTTTGTTTCATTTGCCAACACTCATGCACACTCACGAACACTTAACGGTTAATAGTCCACCATTATTTCACATTAATATTCGACTTAACACAAATTTTAGAAAATAAAACAAAACCGCAGACATGACTCTTCACTTTCCCGCCAAGAACCTCCTCGCTCACATTGTTTTGAAACCTGGATGTTTTTCCACATGGTTTAAACAAGACAAAGGGTGCTAAACTGCACAGCCAACATATTAATATTTTTTTATTTTATTTCATGTTTGGTTTAGTGAAAAACTTGAGAGTGTTATTTTTGTTGAAAGGATACTGGTCAGTGATGCTGGCCAGCTGCAACATGCTGGCCAGTTGCAATCAACACTCTCTTGACATAAGTTTAAATATTGTCTATGTTCTTAAAAGAAAGAGAATAGAACATATGTGTCTGTGTCATTGTGAATTGAGTCTCGTTGATAGCTTCTCATAGTAAACATGTTCTGAGTCTAGTTTTTATAAGTTTATTGTTATGTTGTTTATTTCGGTGTGTATATAATTAAATCATCTTTGGAACGCTCTCTTGTATTTCCTTTTACAGGTTATGGGCCCAGAGAGCGTTCATAACATTTAAATAGATGTTTGTGTGATTTGTGTGATTTATTGTTTTCGATGTTGTTTTGTAACTAAGGAATAACAGACATGCCAGAGTCTGATAAACATAGCAACCAGAGTTGTTGACATTTTAAGGCGGTAACTAAGGAAATATTTAATAGCCATGGAAAATATAAACAAGTTGAGAGATCAAAGCAACTACAAAAATTGGAGAAAAATAACAAAATTATTCTTGGAGTCGAAAGGACTAATTGAAGGAGCGAAAGATTATAATGATGCAAAAGCAAGATTTCTTATAATTAGTCTTATTGATGAAAAGTTTCTACACTACATTATTAATTGTAATTCAACCAAGGAAATTTTTGATAAATTGGATTTGATATTTCGTTTTGATAGCAAAGAATATAATCATGAAAAAATAATAAAATTTTACAGCTACATTTCAAAAGGGAATGTAATAGAATCAAAGCAAAATTCCCTTTGGAAATAATTCATACAGACATTTGCGGTCCAATTGAAGTTCCCACTTGGGACAACAAAAAATATTTTATCACGTTTTTAGACGAGTTTACGCATTTCTGTGTCGTGTACTTGATCGCCTTCAAAAGTGAATGCCTTAGCAAAATTAAAGAATTTGTATGTTTAAGTGAAAATCATTTCAATAGAAAAGTAAAGAAAATTCGATGCGATAATGGGGGTGAATATTCGAGCAATAACCTACATGCGTGGTGCCAGGCTAAAGGAATAGTATTGGATGTAACCATACCTTACACGCCTCAACTAAATGGAAAAGCCGAAAGATTGAACAGAACCCTGATGGAGAGAACGAGGGCTTTAATGTTTGACGGCAAGGTTCCGAACTATTTGTGGGGGGAAGCACTTTTAACAGCCAGTTTCCTGATCAACAGAAGCCCAACGGAAGGTAGAAACGAGACACCAGCAGAAATGTGGTTCAAGATAAAACCTAACCTATCGAACATCAGAAGATTTGGATCTACAGCTTACTACAAAACAAATTTTGGATTAAGAAAACTTGACGAAAGATGCAGCAAAGGAATACTCATTGGCTATGTTCGAAATGGCTACAAAATTTGGGTGGACGACAAGAAACAAATAATAAGAGCGAGAGATGTAAGAATAAACGAAGAAGAACAAGGAATATGTTTAGATGATGAAGAAAATATGGTTAAAATAAATGGACTCTGGCAGATGGATGACGATAAACAAATAGAAGAAGATGAAACAAGGCAAAACTCATCAGACCACAATGAAGGGTGTCGAGAAGGTGAAGATAGGAGAAGAATCATCAATATAGATAGTGATCGAGAAGGAGAAAAGTCTAGAAGATTCAGGAAAACAGTTGAAGTTAGAACAAATGATGATGAAACATTCAGGAAAACAGTTGAAGTTAGAACAAATGATGATGAAACAAATGGTGGAACAAGTTACAATCAAACAAATGAGAGTGAGAGAATAAATAAAGAAGCTGGAAATGAGAATAGTGTAAATAATAGAAACCTTTTTGAAAATGAGTTAAATTTTGATAACGTTTTACAACCAGAAGAAGATGAAGAGTTTTTAGATAATGAACAAGTTGAAGAAAGTCAGAGTCGAGTAGTAGAGATTGAAGCAGAAAATAGAAATAGTAATGAAGAAATTGAGGGAAGTCGAGCAGTGGAAAATAACAGTAGAAGAAATCAACCTGCGAGAGAACGTAGATTACCAGAAAGATATAAAGATTATGTTATGGAGTATGATACGGAAGTTTCCTTGTTAACGTATGAAGAAGCAATAGAATCAAGAGAAAAAGGTAAATGGAAGAAAGCAATAGATGAAGAAATCAAATCGTTAGAAGAAAACAACACTTGGACTTTTGTGGATAAGAAAGAGGCTGAAGGAAGAAAACTAATAACAAGCAAATGGATCTTTACAATAAAGTCAGATGGAAGATACAAAGCAAGACTAGTTGCAAGAGGATTCCAACAAAAGTATAAGATAGATTATGATGAAACTTATAGTCCAGTTGTAAATACAAATTCTTTGAGAGTTTTATTGTCAATTGTTGCAAATAAAAAAATTGAAGATGAAACAGTTCGATATTAAAACAGCCTTTCTACATGGAGACTTAAAAGAGTGCATTTATTTAAAAGTTCCAAAAGGTTATAGCGATAAAGAAGATAAAGTATGCAAACTAAATAAGAGTCTCTATGGGTTAAAACAAGCACCATTAATGTGGAACATAAAATTTACAGAACATTTATTTAAAATGGGTTTTAAGCAATTAAAGTTAGATCAGTGTATTTTTGTAATGGAAGGTGAAAGAAAAATAATTCTTGCGATTTATGTTGATGACGGACTAGTAGTTGGTGAGAGAGAAGAAGACTTGGTGCATGTAGTGGAAACGTTAAGAAAAGCTTTTGATCTAAGAATCTGCGAAGAAATATCAAACTATATTGGGTTGGATATAACACAAGGAAAGAAAGGAGTTAAAATTTGTCAGGAAAATTATATTGAAAAAATGTTGAAGAAGTTTAATATGAATGAAGCAAGAGAATGCAAAACTCCAACCATTTTGATAGAACAACATCCAAAATTGAAAATAGATACAGAGAGTCATGAACTCTATAGGGAAATGATAGGGTCTTTGTTATATTTAGCTAGTAAAACAAGGCCAGACATTAGCTTCCATGTAGGGTATTGCTCGCGTCAGCAGAGTACTCCAAATTTAAATGATTTAAATAACGCAAAAACTATTTTTAAATTTTTAAAAGGTTCGAAAAACAAAGGTATTCATTTTGGTGAAGGTGATAAAGTGCTTCGAGGATACTGTGATTCAGATTTCGCGGGGGATCCAGATACTAGACGTAGCACGTCGGGCTACGTGATTTGGTTGAACGGTGGACCAGTGGCATGGAGCTCAAGAAAACAGCCGATCGTAGCGTTATCGAGTACGGAAGCAGAATATATAGCCGCAGCAGAATGCTGCAAAGAACTTCTTTTCATCAGAGATTTCATTTTTGAAATGACTAATGAGAAATTAGAAATTGAAATGAAAGTAGATAATCAGTCCGCTATTTGGCTTATGAAGAAAGGAATTATGAATAAAAGAAGCAAACACATAGATGTGAGATACTACTATCTAAAAGATCAGATTGATGCAAACAGAATAACGGTTAAATACTGTCCAACGGGTTCGCAGATAGCAGACATACTAACAAAGTGTTTGCCACCTGTGAAATTTGAGAGGTGTCAAAGAAAACTCGTATCAGAGTGAGTGTTAGGTAGTGATAAGTGTGGGCTAAAGTGAACTAAGTGTTTTTTCGGTCTTTATGTGGGGTATTAGTATGTAAGTTTTTATAGGGGTGTAATGTTGTATAAGAAAGAACTTATATAGAGTTGTGATGTAAACTTAAGGAGCCAAGTCAATTCATATTATCAGTTAAAGAGTTAAGGGGTTGCGTTAACATACAATGTTTAAGGGGGTGTAATTTTTGGCATATATAATGATTAATTTAAGGGGGTGTAGAGTGGATATTAGAAGAATTTTTAAACTAAATTAATCATTCTTTATAAATACTATTAGAAAGGAGCTACCAAACGAAACACAAAACTTGTAACTTTGAATAATACTATACAATGTTTTTTTAGTAGATTGGCCTTAGGTTTATTATCACATTTATTTTTTATGAATTACTGTATATTTGTTTTTTATTTTTATTATAAAGATGTGTTGAGTTTTTTATTAGTTGAGTTTGTGGAAATTTTGTATTAAAGCAGGTCGAGTAGGAGATGTGTTAATGTTATTAGTAGTTGAGTCAAATAAAGCAGGTCGAGTAGGAGATGTGTTAATGTTATTAGTAGTTGAGTTTGTTGAAGTTTTGTATTAAAGCAGGTCGAGTAGGAGATGAGTTTATTGGAAGTTGTTAGTCGAGTAGGAGTTAAGTTAGGAGTTAGATTGAAGGTTTGTTATAAAGCTGGTTGAGCAAGAGATAAGTTAATTGGAAGTTGTTATTTTTAAAGTTACCGTTAAAATTTGAAATGTTTAAGTCTAAGGGGAGACAGGGGTAAATGGGATATGAATATAAAAAAAAAAATATTTTCTTTATATATGGAAGGCAGTATGTCAAGGGTAGTTGATTGAGGGGGTGTGTTGAAAGGATACTGGTCAGTGATGCTGGCCAGCTGCAACATGCTGGCCAGTTGCAATCAACACTCTCTTGACATAAGTTTAAATATTGTCTATGTTCTTAAAAGAAAGAGAATAGAACATATGTGTCTGTGTCATTGTGAATTGAGTCTCGTTGATAGCTTCTCATAGTAAACATGTTCTGAGTCTAGTTTTTATAAGTTTATTGTTATGTTGTTTATTTCGGTGTGTATATAATTAAATCATCTTTGGAACGCTCTCTTGTATTTCCTTTTACAATTTTGTGGTTATTTTATGGATTGATGTTACTGAGCTATATTAAATATGCCTGGGAGGAGGAGGACCTCCTCTATTCATAGTTTTCAGAAAATCCGATCTTACTATGCAGCGATTATTCAATTGATAAGAGGGAAGCTACATACATCACTAACTTTTACCACAGACGTGAGAGAAAAAAACTCCTTAAATCATAGGGACTTCTTGGCGGGAAAGTGAAGAGTCATGTCTGCGGTTTTGTTTTATTTTTTAAAATTTGTGTTATGTCGAATATTAATGTGAAATAATGGTGGATTATTATCCGTTAAGTGTTCGTGAGTGTCCATGAGTGTTGGCAAATAAAACAAAACAGTGCAACGTTACTTTTCAAATTCTCTCAAGAAGTCCACCCGAGGACTTAGTAAAGCCCCACATCTTTACTGAGATACTCGAGGGGTTGGGGGGTATATCATTTCTCATTTCTATTATCATTCATCATCATCTTTAGGATTATAATACTAATGAAATTAAGAAACTAATGACGTGGCAGCATGGTCTATGACCTTAGCCGGATCCTCAGGGATCGAACTATTAAAAAAAAAAAAAAAAACTTAAATCATAGACACCCAAGACTTTTAATTTCGTTTCGTATCTGTTGTATCTGTGGTCATGGTCAATCAAAATCAGCTGTAAAAAAAAAGAAAAATTAGTCGTGTATTTTGTGCGTTGGAAGTTTAGCGTGTGATATTATTTTCTAATAATAATGTGTGCTCAATACATTTCTGTTGTTTGGGTCGTTTTCCAGTTGTGAATAAAAACAGAAGTTAAATTATTATTAGGTTATTCGGTGGTGCATGTTGGTGTTTTGTGAAAATGTTTTGAAAATGGTGTACTTTAGCAAAGTGAAATATTGCATAGAAACATCGGTTTGCATGAGATAAAAAATAAATCGCGTGGACAATGGATGATGAGGAAGCAGACTTGCGCGAACAGATATTTCACAACAACGTCAGAGAGCAAATTGTAAGTTTATCTAATTTATTTATCTATTAGAGCTGCTGGAGGATGAGTTTCTGCATTGTAACAAATTATTTATTATTTAATTGAATTACTTACAACTCAAACCGATCTAATTATTAATAATATTATTATCATCTATGAAGTCGATACTGATCTACTAGTAATTTAATCATCTTTACTAATAATATAAAGAGAAAAGCTTTGTATTTTTGTATGTATGTATATTTGCAACGAATAAACTCAAGAACTACTGGACCTATTTAAAAAAATCTTTCACCATTCGAATGCTACATTAGCGCTGAATAAAGTAGGCAATTTTTTTTTACGAGATTATGTACACACAAACTTCGTAAAATTTAAAATAAATCATGTACAAAATATTCCTGCTGCTTACCTGCACTGGCATGTGGAGCAAGTATAATTATTATGTTTTAACAACTGGGACTAAGGGCTTTGGGTGCCTTGTGAAGCATGAAGGGACTTGAGATTTATTTAATTATTATTTTAATTTAGTGGTCCATCTGATGACCTGGGATTGCTGCAACCCAAACAATCTAGCTAGACAGTGATCACACCATTCAGCTCCTTTTTTTACTACTCACTACTTACACTCTTAATTTTAGTATTGATGTATTCTGTTATATTTTACTAATAAAATATTTGTGCAAATTAAAATATTGAAATGAAACAACTTTTACAGATCTACTCGTGTTTATTTTACAACATTACATTTTAATGTTTATCCTGACATTTCGAACCCTTTGCAGGGTCCATGGTCACAGGGAGACTGAGGTGTTGGTCGTCTCATAATTAGTTAGTAGCTTGTATACCCTCATTTAAATTTAATCAGGTGGGTTCCATTTACGCAGAGAGAGCTTACAGTATCTTTTGGTCTGGCAGTATGGTGTTGGGGCTAAAATTTGATATTTTGTATGATGGGGTCCCACGCTGGTGGTAGGTTCCAACCATCTTCTCTATTGAAATTAGGATGTTTTTTAATTTCAATAGTATTGCGTATCATCCTAGGGATGAATAGTTGTTCTCTAGCGAGTATTTGTGGTTTATCAAATCTGATGTAATGGTTGGGCCCCTCTAGGGAATGTTCGCATACTGCGACTTAGTGTCTCGCCTATGCTTGACATATGCTTGACTTGCGCGACCATTACATCAGATTACTACTAGGTATAATTGTTTCAGCTGAATAATACATTGTACTTTATTGCCCTGTGCCCAGGAGATGGACAACTATGGCTGATATAAATAAAATTATAATAATAATAACAATGTACTTAACCCACTTCGTCTGACAGGGTGTTATAACACCTCTAAAAATATTATAAAGATGTACCCTAATTTGATACTTTTAAAGTTTTATTTATAACAACACACAAACACCTGATTGGTCTCTAACTGGATTTTAAAAAAAAACTTAATCTTAAGTAAAAATTCAAAATTTAAATTTGTTTCTTTCTTTGATAAAATCAAAACTTCGATCTAGTTGATGAAGCCTCTGCCTCAAATAAAAATACATGTACCAGGCGACTTCGCTCTTTTATAACACTAGTTAGTTTTTAGTAAAAGCCGCTGGATGTGAGCAGCACAAAACCGGTTGTTGTGGAGTGAAGGTCCTTTGGCTGAGATAATGATGATGATGATGATATTGTACAACAGTCAGTATTTACACTCGTAGGTATTTACTTCTCCAGGTCCATTCCAGATTTTATAATTGTCTTTTTCTAAAAAGCTATGGTTATACTATTTTTGGATAAAAACGTTATTTTTTGTTTCAGATATTTTTGCTCCTGTTCATTTTACTTTACCTTTTCTCGTTCGTGTTGATCGAGAAGTTCCGACGACGCGACAGTGAGGATTACTTCACAGCAGATGAAGATGAGGTCAAAGTGTACCGAATCAGCCTGTGGCTGTGCACGTTTGCCCTGGCCGTGTCACTGGGGTCCGCACTCTTGCTGCCCGTTTCCATAGTCAGCAACGAAGTGCTTATTCTGTACCCAAATAGTTATTATGTGAAATGGCTCAACAGTTCACTGATACAAGGTAATTTTTTCCTATTTATCTTTTTTTAAGTGCTTTTCTAGTTGTAAGAAAATTCTTTTATAATATATCAATCAATAATCAATCAATATACAGCTTTAAAAGTCTATGGGTTAATAAAAATGGTTTTTTATCATACAATATAGTAAGAATTAAAAGATATCTTATAAATTAGAACTATATCTAACATTTATATTGGAATATAATTTATATTGCAAAAATTTAATTAAAGAATTATGAAGACTCTTCCCATCAGTCAAAATGAATTTTAAGCAAGACCTTGTGAAATAAAAACAAATATGTTTTGTTTGTCAAGCATGTATGTATACTCTTACTAGAATTATTTTAATGAAGCACAATTTTGTTGCACAAGTGTTCTTTAGTGTACCTAGTACATATGTTCTTTTGTTCTCATTGTTTATTTAACTTACACTGACGTCGCTTTCGAGTAACTGATGTAAGGTGTCATAATTCTTACAATACACTGCAAGTTCCCACCTTCTTTCACAAGCGATGCATACAGAAATATTTGTGAAGTTACAGTGGATGTATAACTTATATATAGGTCCAATATGTAAAGTTGTATGTGTTGCTATTGTGCGTTCCATTTTGATAATGTTAGACCGTGAACTCATTGAACTGAACTAATTTTATAAAGCTTAATTACAATGCAAAATTAATAATGGATACTCTTACCCCAGCATATACTACATATATAGGATAGGGTAGTACTGTTAACTTAAAGCTATATTGTAGGCAGAATGTGTTTTCGGCCTATTATGAACTTTATGAGCTCTTTTATTATACCTAGTGGTAGGAAACTGCCCAGGATCAAACAGACTGGCTACCACCCTAATACGTTCTGTCGCCTAATGTTGGAACCTAGGATTTAAAAGGTATTAGATCGAGGAGCTAGATGGCGCAGTGGTTAACGCGCCCGTTCTACGATTGCTAAAATTAGCAATTTTCGCAAAGGCCGGTCATCGGATGGGTGACCAAAAATGTCTCCATCTCGAGCTCCTCCGTGCTTCGGAAGACACGTAAAGCCGTTGGTCCCGGCTATATTAGCAGTTGTTAACAACCACCAATCCGCACTGAGCTCGCGTGGTAGTTTTCGTTCAATATTGTAATCGACACGTTTTCCTTGTTACAGGACTTTGGAACCACGTGTTCCTCTTCTCAAACCTTTCAATGTTCGTGTTCTTGCCGTTCGCGTACCTATTCTCGGAGTCGTCCGGCTTCCCTGGGTGCCGTGGGCTGCGGGGCAGGGTGTACGAGACGTTCATAGTGTTGGCGCTGCTGGGCGTGGCCATGCTGGGCTTGGCCTACGTCATCTCGGCGTGGTTGGAGGGAGACCGCTCCAGTATTGATGCTCTACTTAGTAAGTGCATGCATCTATACCTATATCTATCCTATTCATAAAGAGTTAAAGTTTGTGACTGTGTTTGTTTGCTTGAGGAGGGTAAATCTCTGGAACTCTGGTCCAATTCCCAAAATTCCTTCAATGATAGAATTCTACATTCCTTGCGAGTAAATATTTTATTTTAAGAGAAAACCATCCACGCGAAGGAATCTAAACTGGGTCAAGGTCAAGAGGTCAAGGTTACGAAATATACGCTTGAAATGAATCAAGGTCACCCAACAGAATAAACTTGTTCAGAAGTCAAGGTTCCTTTTTGGTGGTAGGTACATCTTCAATCATCAAACCTATTATTATTCAAAATATTGTAACCAGACCACTGATTGTAACATACCTAGATTTAATCTAGCTTGTACTTGTCCACTAGTTCCAAGCTAGGCCAACCAAAAATAAAGAAGCAAGTGTAGTATTTTTTTCATAATGCCATAAAAATTATTTAAATTATGACAGAACTTCAGAACCACGATTGAGACAATTAGAAAATATAAACAAATAGAATCTTAATAGAGATCTATAGCGCCAAATATGACCTAGATTTTTAAATTCCTATCTAATTGCATGTGTGAATTTCAAGCATCGGCGGCATGTCGCTTTGCTTCTTAATGTAAGCAAGCATCGCATCCGAATTAGAATGCTTCATAAATAAGCGGCAAAACATCAATAATAATGGACAGCATGTCCACACACATTTTATAGTGAGTAAACTGCATTTGTATGAGGGTAAAATGTATAGGGGGCATTAGGGGGTGCTCTGCAACTACTGAGCCGATCTTAAAATATATATTTTTTTAATTCCTTATTATAAGACAGCTCTTGACCTCAATGTCGCCTGATGGTGAGCGTAGATGAGGTCTACGGTGGAGCGAGCTGCCCCAGAAAATGCCTATTAACTCTCGCCTTGAAGGCATTCCGTTATAAGTTTTTAGGAACACAGACGATGGCAGAGAATTCCACTCTCTGCCATCAGTGCGCAGTAAAAATGATGACATGAAGCGCTTAGTGCCACATAGTGGAACTTCTACTAGGTGGAGATGATATCTTGCAGTACGTCTGGAGGTTCAGTGATAAAAGGGCGATGGTGGTATGATCTCGAAAAGCTCCCTGGCACACTCCGTAGTAAAGTCGGTAAAAGACACAGGAAGGCGACACGACGCAGGTGTGTAAGGCTGGTAAGCTTGGCCTCGACAAGCGCGTCATCACCGATGAGCCTTATAGCTCTGCGTTCCACCGAGTCGAGTGCGGCCAACTGGTATTTGGTATATCCGTCCCAAAGGTGACTGCAGTATTCCATACACGATCGGACTTGAGCCTTGTACAGGCTAAGAATCTGCTCTGGTGTGAAATACTGCCGCACCTTGTTCGTGATGCCCAGCTTTTTTGCTGCTGTCTGAGCTTTGGACTCGATGGTTGAGCCGAAGTAGAGAGTTGCTGTCAACTCCATGCCTAACAGCTCAAGGGTGCCCTCGATTGGGATGGACGTACCTCGGAAAGTAGGAGTCAGATAAAATGGACTCCTTTTGGCGGAGAACAGACACGCTTGTGTCTTGGAGGTTTTGAAACGGACCAAATTGTCGTCCCCCAAATTGAAGACGAGGTTTAAGGTCGCGTCTGCTCGCTCAACCATGGCCTCTCTTAGAGAGTGAATGTTTCTCTCTCTGGCTCCCGCAGCCGGAATGTATCTTTCTGCAACAGTACTATTGTCTGCGTACCCAACTATCCCTGGCTGAAGCAGGTCGTTGATGTGAAGCAGGAAAAGAGTTGCCGAAAAAACAGACCCTTGAGGAACTCCGGCGTCGATAGCCATGATGTCAGAGGAGCAGCCATCAATGACTACTCTGATTGACAGCTCCCTCAAAAAGTCTGTGATCCAATTGCAGAAGGTCGTAGGGATGCCTTACGCGGGAAGCTTGCTTAACAATTTTATGCCAAATCCTGTCAAAAGTCTTCGAGATATCCAAGGACACGGCAAAGCCTTCGCCGTGTTTCTCGATAGCTTCGCCCCAACAGTGTGTGTCGTACACTAGGAGGCCACCAGTAGACCGTCCTTGGCGGAAGCCGTAGTGACGATCGCTGAGGAGATCGTTGTGCTCTAGGTACGTCAGCAGTTTGTGGTTTAGGACCTTTTCCATAACTTTACGATGGAAAGCTACACTATCCCTGAGTAGGATAGGCTACCCCGGTCAAATACAATGTTACTGAGGTAAGCGATAAAGGTTTTTGTGTCAGAACGTTAATGCGTGCAAGTTCGAAGAGTAGAAAAAAACACAAATCCGGGCTATATCGAAAATTCCGAAATTAAACTCATGGACTCCGAATAGCGGGCCGAGCGCTTATTAGCCACTCGGCTACCAAGAAGGCGTATTGATATAAGAGAAACCATTTTTATATTAATGATCGAAGTAGGTATGACTTCGAAAACAATTTTTGTATTGTTCTAACAATCTTGCACTGTTTGACTCGCGTTTTGATAATCTAATCGAAGTTACCTAGTAATTGAAGGTCTTACTGGTGTAAGAGTCAATAGATTCACAAACGCACAGTCCCACATTTCTCTAAATCTCGCTACTGCAATTCTTGTATGTGTACGTACCTATGTCTTGGATAAACACCGGCAGTAATTAATAAAGTCTGACAAAGATCTGAATAGGTAAAGTTTTTTTCTGGTAATTACGTCATAACGTTATCAAAACTATAGATAAGCTTCCAAAATCCGGAACTAGATAGAAGAACATTTTCATATACACATAGGGTATATTTGTGTTGTATTTTTGTTCATGTTTTCATTAAATCTACGTTTTAATTGCCCTTGTTATGATGAAATTAAAAATTGATTATTTGCAATTTTACATGAAAAAATTTTATGGACGTCAATCTCTTGAGATTTTTGTGATTTGCTGTTTTGGAGATACAAGGTCTACCCATTCCGGTCTACTCTATGGTGAAAAATTAAAAGTCAATCTCTCTCGAAACTAGCATCGAATTTAATCAGAAGATATATGTAGGTTGGACGAGTCGGAACTTACAGTAATCAAAGCGAAGGAAGACTGAAACAAAATCAATATTAGACAATCAAGAAGCTTCAATGTTTCGAACGTTCGATTAGCATCCCAGCAGCGCACGCGCACGCGCTCGTCATTGTTTTCTTGTGTAATTGCGCGTGAACAGTGGCTGGTTGCGATTGTTTGGAAGTCAATGTTAGTGGGTGCCCGCGCCGCCCGGCCCGGATGCGGCTGTGCTATGTCACAATCATTAAATCGGCGCTCTACCTTATTCCATTGTAATCTTTATCGATAATGATCTATAAAGATTACACATTGGGTTTTGTGTTTTTATTACATAGATGGTTGAACATGTGAGGAGCGATAATTTGAAACTAATTATCTACCCGCGAAAAACTGTCTGTTTGTCTGCGGGAAAGAACCCTCTGTTATATTGACTATTGTCTTATAGAACTTTGACTATGATCATAAGACAAAATAAATCTTCTTATAAAAGAAGGACGAACATATTGACTACGTTAGTAAAGATTTGCTTGCGTACATTCTTCCCAGGACAAATATATTCTATTCCGTTTTCAAAAGGAACCCTCGCAACTATTTCTGTGCTAATATTCAGTAGATTACGTTATTCCGTTTTGAATTAAAAGGTCAATCAAACACTTACATTCATAAATTAAGTTAAGATTAGGCAAGTCTATCTCGTTTGTTCCCAAACTATTCATTGATTCAAGGAACATTGAAACGTCATTTCATTGTGGTTCAAACTTAGTCGTAGTTGTCCCATTTCGCAACCTCTCCCTATCTGGAGCGGTTGTATTTTAAATCAAATTGAATCGAAGTACGTTCAGCTCCAACTTCTATTTCTGTCAATTGCGGGTGATGAACGAAGGGGCCCTCTATTCAGCTATGGGCTTCCACCATATAAACGACAGTTGCAGTGTAATAATAATCAGCCGCCCTCTGAGACATACAGAAAACAAAATCACATCAAGATATAATTAAGCCGTTTGCTATCTTACTGCGACCGACGGACGTGGGTAGAAGTAGGTGTTGTATTGTAGACAACACATCAAGCGTAAAGCTTAGTACTTTCTATTCTATTTTTAGTGTTGTAATAAATGTTACATTTCTAGTGTTAGTGTCACGCTCGACTTGCCATTGACAATACTCAAATGTGAAATGTAGCTAGCGTAATGGACATAACATACCTACAACAACAGGAGCTGGTAACAATGTTATATGACAGCGCTGTACGGTCGGCCAAATGACATTTCAAGTCAAAAAAATAATAACTATTTTTGTCGGCAAGCAGCAGTGTCATTTGAAGGATATGAGATTCAGTCAAACTACTGGCCTCAATTAAACACTGTACTTTATAGTGAAATATGGGGTCATATAACCATGTTGTTAATTATAATTATTAATTTCCCACTTCTAACTCAGAGCTTTAGGGATAGTTCCTAGGCAGATTGTCGTTAAAATTAATTGTACTTAAACTACGACAGCAGCTATACTTGTTTTCTGGAATAATTAGTTTTAATGTGTTCAAGTACTTTTAATTGACATGCAAATGTTTGTTCACAGATTTATGGACATATCTGCCTTTCCTGTATTCCTGTGTTTCTTTTGTTGGTGTCTTAATGTTATTGGGTAAGTTTTTTATTATTTCATTAATCCGGTCTGCAGACATTTTTTAATCTACGAGTATTAGTATAGTCAAAGAACAATAAACAGGCAAACACAACTTGAATTTCTATTGAATGAGATGGTGAAATTCACCAGACTTATACTAAAGCACCTACATAAACAAAAAATGAATAAAGCAAAGATGATTATAATGATCAAATGTATAGAGATTAGGAATGAGTATTACCAAACATATTTGGCATATCAAATTTTGACGACGTAACTTTGCATAACATTTATGTCAATAGGTATATGCGTACAGCTATTGTTGTATAATGTGTGAATTATATGTGTACCTACTTTCAATCAGAAACTTGTTAGTGAAAATTGTTGGAGATAAAATTGCATTATGCTATCGAAATATTTAAGAAATAAAAAGTTTCAGTTCACAAATAAGAACTGCAGCTACGTGTTCATAAGCTATAGGATATAATGCATGTAATAAAATTGATAATGTCAAACTATAATCATTATAGATATCGCTATCACATCTGTTGTAATCATTTTGTAATTGTACAACCGGATTTAGATAAACAATATCCTTCATTGTCTGATGCCGTTGCAAGTTCTAAAAATTAAGTAAACTCAAGTAAATTGTTATTATCTTTATTCTTTTCATCTAACGATAACACAACATTATAAACATAACATTATAAAGTATAATTTTTCAATAAACTAAGAAATTAGGTCACGTGCCAAGATATGTATGCTATGCACTAGCGAATGCCTGCGACTTTGTTCGCGTAAATAATACCAGTTTCCCGTTTTCTCCAGGGAATTTTAAGATTGTTGGCTTTATAGTTCCTGATAGTTCATCGATTAGTTAAAATATGGGATTTCGCTTAAGCTGACTTTTCTCGTGCATGTCGTAAGAGCCGACTAAGGGGCAAGGGCTCCAAGATGCTCGCACATCAGGCGATCGGCTAGCAACCTATCACTGATGAGTTTACTATCGATTTACTGTGCTAATAAATAATAAAAAATCACAATGAACCCGTATGCCTTAAAACAAATTAGCTTTCATCGTCTTCCTCCAAAATATTATTTTTCTTGTCCAAAAAGTATTTAATAAGGTCGTCATGCTCTGCAAACATTTCGTCCAACTCCTTCCTACTTTCCATGTATTTGTCCATTTCTTCCAACTCCTTAAGAGCTTTGGCTTTGTAAAGTCGCGCTTTGAAACTCTTCTCGTTGAGACGAACAGCCCACTCACAGTCGGTGATAACCTGAAATCAGTAATTAAGTTCAATGAATCGCTATAAGTTCTTGGATGACAGAAGTTCTATAAATATTTGTCTTGCCACAAGGGAACAAGATAAAGCACCGTAGTGTTTAGTATTTGTTTAGTTATATTTGGCCTTTGTAGTTTGTTAGTTAATTACTTTGGTGTATAAAAATGCTAAACCACATTCAAGATTTTACATACAAATATTAATTATGCTCCGTGTACATAAAATAGTTATTCATACACAAAGTACTAAAGAAATGTACAATAATACTCTTTATCAGACAAAAGTAATATATTGTGACCAAGTTGACGTTATTATCTATAAATGCTCTTCACACTTGTGATGTTTACATTAATCATGCGTCTATCTTTTTTCTATTGTTCAAACACGTCTTATTCAATTCTTTATCTTAATCGTCCGCCAAAACACTTTGGTCTGAATATTCACCACCGTAAATGGGTAACGGTGCTCTTGAGGACAACGGCCAAACTAAGCGCAAAAAATGTTAACAAAATGTTCTGTAAACTTTTTTTAGCTGCTTAGATGTAGGACAGATTTTACACTTGTCATAACGACCATTGCAGAAGATCAGTTTGTATTTAGAAGTTTTGAGCTTTAGAAGTGCTAACTATAATGAGTCAAGTTGTCAAGAACTAGGTCACAAGACACTGTTATCAGATATACGCAGTAGACCTAACAGAGTAAAACCTATTTTGAAGTCAGACTTGTCAGAAAGCAATGGATTAAACTGGCACAGGTCTACGGAAAATGGGGAGGTCTATACTTAACAGTCAATAGATAAGTGACTTTAGTTATTAACCTTATCATAGTTACCAAGCCTGATGTTAGTGAGGGCGCGGTCGCAGTACAGCATAGGATTGTCCTTGACCTGGTCGATGGCGCGGTTGTAGCAGGACAGAGCCTTGTCGTACTCCTCGCGGCGGAACGCCTTAATGGCCTGGGTTTTGAGCGTGTCCGCCTTCTCACGGCGGATCTTGCGGTCCAAAGCTCGCCTGTCCGCGTCCTTGCTCACTTCCGACATCCAAGAGTTTTTGTCGATCTCACCCTAAAAGTTGAAAAACAAAAGATTTTACAGTTTACGCGGATTCTGTTGTTACTGTCTGTATAAAGCGATTAGTCACTCGTTGCTTTGTTTGAAACGTTATATTGAGTGAAATTCACGGTCACTTTCTTATATTTAGAATTTTAATCTAAATCTCAAAACCTAAATAGAAAGAAATCCATTCTCTCGATTGGCTCTGCTGACATTTATTTTCTTTTGAGCGTTGTTGCCAATTATTTATTGAACTCCTGAGAAAGTAGGTGCCGCGCGAGTGTTTGCGGTAACTGTTGCTACGTTAACTGTGTTTATATCATCTATTTATAAATGTCCCAATGCTGGGCTCAGATCTTCTCAGGAGAATAGTGCATGGGAAAAGGTCACATGCCACGACTTCACCACCACACTGGCCGAATAGAGCTTTATCTTACGGCAACCGAAACCAAACTCTTAACATGCACGATCCAGCAATGCGCTCGAGCTATTTTTATTTGGTAACCCATCCGGGGATCCGCCATTCTGAAGTTACACAACCCGAACGCGCTAACCGCTCAGCCATCGAACTCCACCAAACAAATTTATCGTTATGACGCTTTCTTTATTATGCTTCTCGTCAAGAAAAAGGTGCAGTGGTTAAATTTAGACGCTCTTTGTTTACTACACCTGCTGTCGGAATCACATAAATCTATATTTCTTATAGTCTACATAGAAAAGATATTGTGTTTTTGAAAGATGTTTATCCAAAGACGTATGCCAAATTGCTTTCTCTAGTAGAAGAAATAGGCAAGGTGCACCCATATCACGTTATGTGTCACGCCATAGTATGTAGGGCAATTAATGAATGTACGTCGACCTAAATGTTGTCGTAATACACATTCATTGCTGAGACTATTATAAAGTTTGGCATCTCATCATATCGTGATAATCCTAATAATATAACCTCGTGTTCATTGGTACCGTTATAGCTCTACAACAGTTCAAATTGACTCTGAGATTAACATTGATCGATTTATTTATACTAGCAGCTAATCGCTATCTAAAACTACTAGATAGTGTAGACAAGTAGCCATGACCCTGGCTTTTAAAATGTTTGTAATATTTTGGCAGCTGTACTATTCACCATTTCTTTCTTTTTATAGTTTTGCATAATATATAATGTGGGTGGGCCTTACCGCATCTTTGTTTCCCAAAGCTTGGAACGCTTTCTTATTGATGACAGTTCTGTTGTCTTTGATCTTCATCTCTACGTTGTCGTCCTTAATAATTTTCCCTTCGAGGTATTGTTCAGCCACAGACTGCGCCGCATCAGCCCTGTCTTTATCCCCGCTAGCTATGTCTCGTACGAGATTTGAAACCTCACCCACTCTCTTCATAAAGTTTGTGAATTCATCATTATCTTGCATCGCCTCATAATCTTTTAGAGCGGGATTGTTTAAAATGCTTTTGTAACTCATCCTTTGTCGTTATCTTTGCGTTATTCTATTATTTTAAGTACAATATGTGTCGATGCTTTCGAAACAAGCTATGTTTACAATTTCACTTGTCACATTGACGTAACAGCGCACATAGCAACCGTCGCCAAGGCGATGGCACATTTCTTTTTTGGCTTTGCAGCCAGCGTGAGTCGATTCTATTTCCTCTTTTAAACTATAAATCGATTTAAATCAATTAAAATATTCGTGTAATTATTTAGTAAAACTACATACCTAGTGGCTAAAATGGTGCATGCATAAATGGAATAAATTTTTTATAAATTCTGCTAATGATAGTGTCGGCTAAATCCATGAGCTGAATAAGAAAAACATATAATGTGTATCACCATCAGCCTATATATTTACCACTGCTGGGCTCAGCCTTCCCACATGAATACTATGGGAATATTGGGTAATAAACCATCAAGCTGGCCTAATGAGGGTTGCTGGGTTTGACGAACGATAAAAAAAAGAAAAATTCGCAAGCCAAAGTGTAAACCGCTGTGCCATCAAGATCCTCTACAGAACTTCCTTTTTTTTAAACGTTTTAAATGCTGTTTATACCGCATACTCCTAGGCCAGGAGGAACCCCAGGATGGGACTCTTCTTCTTCCCTCGTCTAGCCACTAATAGCTTGGAGAAGGGGAGGGGATGCCTTCCCACTAAGAATCCTTATAGCATCCCTTCTCCGTCATGGGTGGTCCTGGGTTGGTTATTGACTTATATGTAATATTGTTTGTTCTTCTCGTGATAGTGTTCACACCGCTGGGCTTCGTGAGACTGTTCGGAGTGGTGGGCGGGGTTCTCGTGAAGCCGCAGTTCCTGAGGGATCTTAATGAAGAGTATTACATGTACTCGTTTGAGGAGGAGACCATCAAACGACGCATCAACAATGCCGTCTCTACTGGTAAGTCAACATTTTTACTAACTTATTAGAGAACATAGTAAATGATCCTAGATTACCTATTATAAAATGCTTAAAACTATGATCTTACCATTAATAAAAAACTATTTAAGCATTATTTCGTCTCTTTTATCATGGTTTTGTCTCTATTTCTCAAATTCAAAATGACGTTTGTGTGACGTTGACAAAACAATATTTAACTAAATAATGCTTAAATAGTTTTTATGAATAAGGGGCTAAGTGTTAAACTTGTTTACCTCTATTTTCATGTGTCAGTGAACTGCTTCATCGATGTGGTGTAGTATTTTGGATCCGTATCCATTATTTTCGTAGCCAGATAGACTTTTCTAAACAACAACGATGTTAATTTGTCATAACATTTTCATTGTCCGTAATTTATGACGACACTTTAAACCGCATACTGTTTAGTATTTATTTAACCTTTATTTTCAATTGTCAGTGAACTGCTTCTTCGATGTAGTGTAGTAGTCTTTTGGATCCGTATCCATTATTTTCGTAGCGAGATACCTAGACTTTTCTAAACAGCAACGGCAACGTTATTAATTTGTCGTAATTTTCTCATTGTCCGTAGTTTATGACGACAGACTTTTAGCCACATATTGTTTAGTATCTATTTAACTGTATTTTCATGTGTTCATTGACCTGCTTTTTCGATGTAGTTGATATCTTTTGGATCCGTAGCCAGATAGACTTTTCTAAACAACAACGTTATTAATTTGTCGTAACTTTTTCATTGCCCGTAGTTAATGACGGCAGTCTTAAAACCGCATATTGTTTAGCATCTACCTATCTACCTTTATTTTGATGTGTCAGTGAACTGCTTCTTCGATGTAGTGAAGTCTTGGATCCGTATCCATTATTATCGTAGCCAGGTAGACGAAAATAATTTGTCCATACTTTTTCATGGTCTGTTGTTTATGTCGATAGACTTTAAACCTCATATGTATTGTTTAGCATAGGTAATGTTATTTTGTTCGAAGTAAAAACACAAAGTTTTTATGCGTCTTCGATATTCTTCTTGGTTTTTTTTTCGTCTGTCTGTGTGTGACCCGAAGTTCACAGTGTGAACGCAAAGACGTGTCGAAGACGTGTCGAAGACGTGATGGCAGCCGGTTTTGTTCGGCTATTCTTATAATATTGCTGCGCTTCTGCTTACAATTAAAGAAATAATACCGCGTTTCACAATCTCTTTAAACGCCACATTTAATGTCAAAGATATAAGCTTTGATGCCCGTAATGTTAAACAAATAATTTGATTCTAATTTTTGACTGCTATGTAACTAACTAACTAACTGTTTCTATAATTGGTTTATATTATTCAAACGATATACCTAGTATTAAAAACATTATTAAAAATCATTAAAAAGAATAAGAGAAGAATATATTATAATAATAATACCTATAGGCATCAATTGATTGCAGTGTATTGACGATATATTGATATTATCATACCTGCGCGATGCGTTGTTTACTCACACGCGACATAAAACTTAAACACATGTTATTAAAAACCGGCCAAGTGCGTGTCGGGCCACGCGCAGTGTACGGTTCCGTAGCCCATCTCAATAATGCGGACTCTGAGAAGAGGGCTTTTATGAACATTTATTTGACGATGGCTCACATACTTAAATGTAGATACTACCGGTTTCACACACCTGACAACGTTATTTAAGTACTTCCCAATGAGGAATTTGTACTGCGTCAAATACATTTTATAAGATGGTCGACTGTTACTCGTAAACTGGTAAAGCCTACTTAGCTGTGATAGTTTTCCTTTTAACTTCGCCATATATACAAATACCGTGAACTTTTTCACGTATCCAAAAACAACCATTTGGCTGGCAGGGGGGGGGACACTAACAAAATTTTGCGCTTTAAAGCTTAATAGTTCACAAACAGATGCCTCAATCAAAGAACTGTTTCCACAAACCCGCTATATTTTTGAAATTGCTATCAAAGGACAACCAACACTATGGGGTAGACAAGAAAAAAATTACATCCCTACTTCACGTGTAGGGAGGTAACCTAAAAAAATTATTTTTCTAAATTTTACATCACCACTTTGTCGGCGTGATTAATATGTATATCCATGCCAAATTACACTAGTAATAAAAAGTAACTAGTACTAAGAGTCTATGAGCTATGGGGACGGACGGACAGATAGACAGACAGACAGACAGACAGACAGACAGACAGACAGACAGACAGACATGGCGACACTATAAGGGTTCCTTGTTGACTACGGAACCCTAAAAAATGGTAACAGCGCGCTCTGCAATACACGGCGAAAACAATAATCGATAATTACTTATTGATCAAGGCCGAGGCCGAATTATAGAGTAGACCGTCATTTATAGGGCTACATGACTTCATCCCATGTTGTTTACCTCATGCCTATTAACAGTCACTTGGCAAGTAGAAAGTTATAGTATAAGGCTGCGTTTCTACCAGAGATGTGCGAGGTAGCTAAGCGGTGTACGAAGTAAAAATCCACCAATAGGATTCCTTCATTGTCGTTGCAGGATAAAATGGAGTTCTCCTATTGGTGGATATTTTGCGAGCGCTTTGCTAAAACAATAGATAACAAAACAAATTTGCTAAAAAATAATAATTTGAAAAACTTTGCATAAGTTGCTGAAAGTTGCTATAGTGATGAGGAAAATCAACGACACATAATGGAACTCGGACGGATAACCTCGGCTTTTTTGTTAGCTCAACAGTATTCTATTAAGCCGGCATACCTATCTATAGGACTTACTTTCTGTACCGAGTACGTTATAGTTAGTAAACTACGATGTGAATGACCTTATAGCTGACCTTGGTCAACTCTATCTGTTCGAGAGGAATACCAATTGAATCGAAGCTTTTAAGGGGGTGCAGCGCGGAATTTGAAAATTTACGTGTTTTTAAGTAACTAGTTCTAGGCGCTGAATAGGTCTTATACATTAAAAGGACTAGTGTAGGTTAGCTTGATCCTTTCACAAGGTCATGGTTGTCTTGGAATTTGAAACAAATACCCAGAAACTGCATAAACATTACCTAAAATAATGATATCTAAAAACTTATTTCTTCAGAAACTTTGTTAATATAGCCCAAATGAAACAATGATCCGACATCAAAATGTTTGTATTGATATTCCGCAGGTCACTGTTGTCTTATTTTTCAATAAAAAAACATGAATATAAAAATATTAAGACTTTTCTTATTTTTTACCCAAACGCCTTTGATTTTACGAAAGTAAACATTGCTCTAATTAAGTCACCAGCCTACTCTGTACAGATATTAGTGTGCGTGCGTATTCGTAGTCGTGCGCCGTTGTCACACCACTGCCACGCGCCGCTCGCTCGCTATCATAAAGAAACTTGAAACTCGCAGTTTTGCGTCCGCGCTGCACCCCCTTAACAAGCGTTATCTTGCAATACAACGGTAAAATTTTCATCTAAACCCAATAGACTGAATATTTATTAAAATTTGCAATTGTAATAAACGAGTGAACTGTAATTGGGTGTGCGTTTAGTAGGCGTTAATCAACTACATTCCGGATTACGAATTCTATTGAGAATGGGCATTATGCGCAGGTATCTAGTACTGACTTAATTACTCAATGGTGTCAGTGTCTAAAGAGTTTCTAGGTTCTTAAAGGTTTTAGAGAGTTTACTTCGTTGTTTTCTCTCTTTTACAATTAAGTACCAACTAATTATTTCTACAAAGTATTTATTCTAAAGCTTAGTTTTCAGGTTACAAATTTATCTAGGCCCTTCTATTAAAACTATTAATAAACTGTTAAGAACCACTCTTCTAAAAGACTGCGTAACCTATATTTTATTTTTGTCTAATTTAAAAAATGAGTAGTTACTATTTTTAAATAAGAATAATTTTATTAGGTTGTACGGTTGTATGTTTTATTAGATAATAGCACACAAATAAATAAATAAAATTCAAGTATGTATTTTTTACTAGTTTTTTTTAATAATTTTACGCAAATATTGTTGCGAACAAATTAAAATTTGAAAAATAACAAAGTGTTGAAAAAATTCCACGAGTGGGATTCGAACCCGCACCCCATGACATGTCGGGTCAGGTGAAATACCAACTATGCTGTCGTGGCTCAATCCAACTCGCCGAAATTAAGCTACACTCTACTCTTAGTCTGTAAACCAAAGAAGCCCTATTCAATGTCGACAACTAGATTTTAGGGTTCCGTACCCAAAGGGTAAAACGGGACCTAATAATGGTACGGAACCCTTCGTGTGCAAGTCCGACTCGCACTTGGCCGGTTTTTTATTTTTCTTTTTTCAATGAAGGCCTTTGCCATCTGTGGGACAGTCATAGGCTACTCACTTACTTTGCTAGTGGATAATATTCAATAGCATCGATATAATATAAGTCAATGTTCAATAGTTTCTGGCGACGCAAGCACAGATAACTAAATTGTACAACATAAAAGCATAGTAGAATGAAACAAGTAGGCCGACTCGGCCCCCGAGCAAGCGATAATCACCTAAACTTGTAGGGCTGTCGCTTTTAATTAGAATGAGGTAGGTATCTACATATAAAATAAGAACATACTTAGAAATATGAATTCATGGATTCCAGAGAACCCCCGATCTACCTAAACGTAGTTTGTTAACTGTACAACACAACAACTTACAATAGGTAAGTAGGTACGGTCAACAGCACATCACGGTAAACACTTGCAGTTCGATATTAGTACTTATTCACACTCTCACATACAAGCCGCCCTCGGTGCGTATGTATGAAGATGGCCTACTTGTTTCATTCTACTATGATAAAAGGTCGTATAGCGTGTAGCCACTTCCGGAGGATGCACCAAGAGTGGCGAGGCCTTACAAAATGTATGAAAAACTGTAGTCAGTTTTCCGAGTGTCGCCGGTGACAAGTGGTCCGTATGAAAAATTCAAAATTCAAAATTCAATTATAATCGTGGTTTTCTCGTTAAAAGACACGTGTGTGACTATAAAAATAACAATTTCTTCATCCATTAGCGGTAGCATGAAGTATTAGCATCGTAAAAAACAACTGATTTTAGAAGTGTTTAGTATGCGAAGTAAGAAAAGAAAGAAGAAAAAAATATTATTGATACGAGCATTTTTTTTTTCATTCTTTCTTTCTTTAATGATATCGGCCAAATGTTTTTTTTTATATATTAAGGTTAGGTATCACAATTATATTAGGTAGGTATATGATATATTTTTACGTGCTCCGTCGACTCAACCATTATTTTGTTAATCTAAGAAGCTCGCAATCGATGAAAGTGGCACACTGTGGCGCATATTGACTAGTTATTCACACATTACTGTACCTTTGAAGAAGAATCCGGACGTGTGAGAGGATTTGCGGACCGAGGGTTCCGTATCTTAGCCAACTTCATTGTCTGCCTTAAAATATAAAACACCATCAAATTTTAGGCGAATGGTAAAACCTGTTTTTGATTTTTAAAAGAATATTATGTTTGTTACAAGACATCGTTTTACTTTTCGTGTAGTATTTAAAAAAACAATTTATATATCTTTACTAATATATTGAGTTCATTAATAACTCGATGCATATGTTATGTTCTACTGTAAGTAGTGAGACATTCTGCATTTCCTTTGTTTATATCTATATAATAAAAACAAAACATATGTCCTTATTGTTGGAAGACCTTTAAAAGAGGAGAATAAGAAAACAAAAGAAAAAACACTCCACACATACCTACGTACCCGGCCACTGCTATACGAACACACCTGTACCGTAAACATTTCTTTATTATCATACATACAAACATTAAATTATACGCGTGTTACGTGTTTACTGTTATCTGCAGCATAACAAATCACATTGCCATCACATTAGGAATGTATTATGAGTCGTTAAGTGATCGGAATGACCTAGAATGGAATGTTTAATATTCGATATATCTATAGAGTAGGCTTCGAGAGCTTGTCATTGTAAATCTATCGAGTTGATTCGGATATTCAATACTTTCCCTCCTTGCTATGATATAGCGTCCTTCAAACGAGGCGTGAAAAGAGGCACCTTGTGGGCCGGCAGAGTGACTCATGCTGTGTTGTTTTCACGTTGCACCAGTTGTCTTCGCTTCTGGACTGCATTTCCACTTAACATCAGATGAAATGGAGTCCTTTGCCCAAATGTTTGCAAAGTTTTGCATTTCTAATAAGTATTAATTTAATAGACTACCGTTAAGTGCTATCTCTAGCTTTATACCGACTTTCTATTTCAAATCATCGCTGACATATCGAAAGTAGAGTGACGGTCAGCCTGTGTGTTTAATTTTCTTGTACGTGCAAGTAAATTATAGTATATTACAATAAAAGTTTAAAGAGCGCATAAGTGCGCAATAAACCGTCTGTATCTCAAGTTAGTAGAAACCACATCGAATAATAGATATATTTTGCAAACTTTATATTGCATTTTTTACTGTTTTGAGAAAAATCAAGTTTTATATTTACCATTATTTATTCACTTTCATGATAAGGGGCTCGATGACGCAGTGGTTAACGTGCCCGGTCTGCGAGTGCTGAGGTTAAGCAACTTTCGCAAAAGGCCGATCATTGGATAGGTGACCAAAAATGTATCATCCCGAGCTCCTCCGTGCTTCGGAAGGCACGTAGTAAATCCGTTGGTCCCGGCTGCATTAGCAGTCGTTAACAACCACCAATCCGCACTGGGCCCGCGTAGTGGTTGATGGCCTGTTCTCCGTATCCATCCGTAGAGAAGGCTCGTGCCCCAGCAGTGGGGACATAAAATGAGCTGATGATGATGATGATAAGAGAGCTTTTAAAAGACCGATTTATTCACTCACCGATAACTTCTTTTTAATAGAGTGGCAAGTTAACAGTAAACTTAAACATTTAACACGTGAAACCGTGCAATGCCTGGTAATAATTTGATTTGTCATGACAATTACATAAGCGTGTTGATGTAATGTGATACAGGCCATGGAACAATATAGTCATACGTACCTAGTTACTAGACCAAGGGACCATTTTTACCACTACCTAAAATGTGTTTCATAACTCATCTAAAAGTTTGATCTTTGACAGACGATAAGAATACTGAAAGGGTCACAACCCACGGATAGAATATCTGACACGTAAATGTATCAGATCGTAGAAGAGAGGATCTGTTCACCTATAAGAAATGGTGAATTGGGCTTTTGTCATAGTATAAGCACATAAAATTTCAAAATATATTCTAAAAGACAACTCGCTGTTATGTTACAAAAAACGGAAGCAAATCAATATTGTACCTCTAATTTAGTAACAAAACATCGATTTCATTAACTCAAACCCCGCCGTATTACGTTTAATCAAGAGGAGTGCGTCATGTCACGTCAGCACACGCCACGGCAGTATAACAAACAGACAGTTACGTGATAGAAAACATCTACCAATTGAGCGCACATTGTACCTATTTCTAATAATACATTAATAATGTTACCAGTATATAATTTGCTTGCTTGACTTGGGATAATATTTTGTTTTAATATGATCGATGGTCAAGTATACTAGAGCAAGTATGATATTTGTATGATATTTGTATGTATTATACTATTTACTAAAAGTTTCAAGGACTCATACCATATTATTTTCAAATTATATTTATGTAAGTGTGTATGTGTATACTTACGAACCGATGGCATAGTGACGTTTATAAGAGCTATTTGTAACCTAAACAGAATAAATGATTTTGAAATTTGAAAATTTTAAATTTGTACAAAGAATCTGTTGAAATGTAGAAAAAATCACGTTCTTCTAATTATTTAGCGCCGGTCGGTTAGGTAATAAAGCATACATCTCGCAATGGAGATGTTTGTTTTCTAATACACTCGTCACAGACGGGTCACTCGAAATTAATATATCTACTACGGCGCCGTCTCTTAATTGTCATCAATTAAATACCATTCCACCTATTATTGCTGAGGACACGAAAAGGACACAACATAACTTAATTAAATAACTGGTTTGTTGATTGTTTAAAAGGTTCGGCTAAATATATGTATATTTTTGATTTTACGCATTTCCTGTTTGTTGTCTGTCTTTGGTGTGACTGGCTGTATGGTTCAACAATTTTTTTTTTAAAGCCGAGAGTCAAAATTAGAATTTGATCTTTTTTTTGGTAGAGCTCTTTCTAAGTCCACTGGTTTACTATCACCATTTTATCTAAATCGTCTCGCCATAGCAACAATGTTTGTAGCGTCGTTGTGTCCGACAATTAGGCCTAAGATATAATATATATAGTATATATAGTATCTTAATACTCGCTTTGGTACTTGAGGACTCCAGATAAAGTGCGCTTCTTTCTTTGGCATTATTGTCACGTAAGATAGAGAGAGAGTAAAGTGAGGGCCATGCAAGCAGTTCCTCGTTGTTGTGTAAAAATAAAACAATGTGAAGGTAGATAAAATGCTCTAAAATTGATATTTTGTCTGTGTATATACTATACGTTTTTGTTTTATCTATCCAGGTGGAGGCTACATATCCCCGGAACCTATGTACCCCGACCGTGGGGACATATCGGCCCCCCTCGACGCTGATATCTCCTTGCTGAAAGATGAAAAGAACACTTCGATGCGAGGCAAAGAAACCCCACTGCTTAGGTTGAGGAACGGAGCGCTGCAGGCTGGGCTCAATGAGAGGCTGCATAGGGTGGTCGCTATGAGAAAGGTACGTCGATTTTATTTAATACTGGCTGTGCTCCGCGGTTTCACCCGCGTTAAAAAATATTTTACCGTTTTTGCATCATTTTTCTGGATTATGCTTACCGATACTTTTTTTTACCGGTATTCAAAGCCCTCAGGCATCATCAACGAGCAGCCCTAACCCTTGAAAATAAAAAACTGAAATTATACATAAATGTTTCCTTTATTATTTATGAGACAGAATGTGCAAAAGGCATCCACTGCTGGACAAGGTCTCCTCTAAGGATCTCCACAACGACCGGTTTTGTATTTGAGTAAACATTGATCATTTAAGAACTTAGGATTATGCATAGTAAGTATCCCTATCTACAAATCGTCCCCACAAGTCAGTCTGCCAGCATAGCAGTCAGCAACCATACTTTGAAATAACGTATCCTACGTTATTTCCATCCCCATACTTTATTCTTTTTAATAAAAATAAAGTATGAAAAATACTGTATTTCCGATTGAACGTTTGAACGGAATATTCCTGTTGACTTAATTTCTGAACTACTGAATGATACTCAGACTCAGGTAAAGTGAAACGAAACGCAACGATAATTGCGATGAGGCTCATTGCCATTTTAAAAACAATAAAAATGTATTAGATAGTGAGTACAGAGAAATATGTTTTTAAACATTTAAATAAATAAATTTGGAAAATACTTTATTTTTTCTTCAAATCCTTTTTTTTTATACTAGTTAGTGATAGATTTACTTTAATTTCCTAAAAAATAGTTTGCAACCCTAGTTAGCACATCCCATCCGATGCAAAATGGCATTTACGTTGGATTCTTAAAAAGGTACCTTCAGCATGTAATACCTAACTTAGTATTTAACGATTAACGTAACTACTATTCTGTGTTTTTTAACCACAAACACCGTTAAAAATTATATTTGAAAAAAAGTTCGGCGTCAGTATGTTGCAAAAACAATAAAACGGCATAAACCATATCGGCCGATTACTTGCGCCAATCTTTATGACGTATCTGCCTATTCGCGCCGCAGTAATAACGATAACTTACTTTTATTATTCATTAACGATTTTCACCTCACTGCAGTCAGGACTAATTTAATTTGATGGATTTATTTGGTTATCTATCAATGAATAGGCCATCGCATAAGTAAGTAACTAAGATCGTTACTCGGTCAACGCTTCCCAATACCTATTAAGATGTTGACTTTGAAACTTCAAGAGTCAAGATAAATGCATAAACGTTGCTCTTTAGCTTTCATCGGGAACCACGAAAGCGAGAAGCGTACCATACAGGTACTTCCATGCGCTCGCTATTTTATTTTGTTTACATTTAAAATACCAGAATAACAATAACAAGCCACTAGACAATTGTTGGTAATTGAAACATGTATTACAAAAATAAACTTGTGGCGTAAGAAGAGCTGCATGCGCATTGCGCATACGCAGCGCAACGTAGTGCATTCGATCTGCCCTTATCATAATAGCATGCGGAGCGTAAACTCCTCTAATAATCGAACTAAAATAATCGTATCGCTCCAATATGCATAAATGTGCCGGTACACGGTCTATTTACAAAACCACTGTTTTTAAAAGCAAGGATATAAAAATGACGTAAAAATGAGAGCGTATCGTGGTTTGTGAGTCACTCCATTAGATCTGAGAAATAGAATAAGGTTATATTTATGTTCATGGATGAATGATATGGAATTGTCATGTGGAAGGGATGAGTTAAAAGAATTTACTAACAAAAAGTTTAACGGGGATTAATTCAAAATGCTTTGTATGGTTATCCCAGGCATTTTTTTTGAGTTTCCGTGGTTTCTTGAAACACCACCACACACCACTAGCTAAGCAGACTCTGAGGAACACAGCAATTCAGAACACCGCTGCATAAAAAATATAATAACTGCATTCTCTCTTCTATTAAACAGACCCGAAAGCTCAACAACTCACCGTAGATATGGAAAGTCTACGAGACAACTTTCACATGACATGCCTCTTAGAAAAACGAATCGATCAGGAAAAATTAAGTACTAGTTGAACCGGTTTGATCGTACTCGCACGTCCGCCGCGCAGACATTCCGCTGCTGATCACAGATTTCCCATTACTGCTTGAAATAGGGCTAACTCACTGTGCTTTTCCTTAGTTTCTCTAAACGGTCGTTGCCGGTTTTAGAGTATTCTTTCCTTTCGTACTAATAAGTAGGTATAAGCTCCGAATAGTTATTTGGTATTCTGTTTTTTTTTTGTGTAGGCAGGCCTTCAACAAGGGGATCGACGATCTGGTGAAGGTCGCAGGTAGCCGGTGGACACTTCCAAAATGGTAAAATGTGTCGTCGTCGTCATCGTCCCCCCCCCCTGTAAAATAAGAGAATGATAAAACTAAAAAAAATATATGATGTACATTACCATGCAAACTTCTACTCTCTTTTACTTCTCTAATTTAAAATGAAGATTGCATGACGAAAACAAAACATGGAATATCTACTCCTAGCTAATACTCTGTTTATTAGTGAGACCCTAAGTCCTCTCCATCCGTTTAGTAATTTGGAAGTGATAAGACCGTCACATTGTAATTTCTTTATATAAATATGTATTAACAGTTATCTTATTTATTTATATTTGCGTAACAGTCATTACGTTGAATGCAGTTATTATCGTTCACTACTGTTAATGATTCATTGTACCTAATGGTGTTAAATAAAGATTCATTTTGAACTAGCTGTTCCCTGACCTACCGCGTCGCATAGCGTCGCCGTCGCCCAAATGCGTTAGTAATTCGTAATCGCTTAGCGTTTTTTTTGTTCTTAAGATGTTAAATAGGCCTATATATTAAATATAATAGCCTATATAATATAAAATAAATATAAATAGCCTATACAGGATGTTTGGTAATATGTATAAATTCCCGAAACGTACCCATGCACAGTGTGGGATTTGGTATCATTTTCGGCCACCTTAGTTTTATGTTTTCATTTGATCCGTTATTATCAATTTGAGGATCAGGTAAAACTCCCAGAATTTTATCTTACATAGTTTTGGAGATATTTGAGAACTCGAGAAAAACCCATAGAAACCTGAAAAACGTAATTTCTCAGTTTATATATGTTTTTAAAAGTTTCCTAAATATACGTTTTATTGAGATAATCTTTAAGCACCATTATCATTCAATTAAAGTTGAAAATTACAGTCCTATACGACAATATAATAATTTTTCTCAAATATTGAACCATATTTATTTCTCGATAATCACACAATATTAGCGATTTATTTTTATGAAAATCAATTAAGTATAATTAGAACTAACACCAAAAAAAAATCTGTATTAAAATAACGCATGATTGCCGATATTTATTTATTTTAATATTATAGGTAGGGTTGTCATCTAGTGTTTCAATAGTGTTGCATACGCTTTTAGTGGATGTTATTCGATCAAATTCTGGGGCCAGCAATGACGGCAATACTGTTCGGACAGCATTATCATATGAAAATCGCCAAACTTTTGCAAACATTTTAGACATTGACGAATTGCTGGAGGACGGATTTCACACAATTTTGGTTGCTCTTTCGAGTGGTTTGCCGATAGATGTTGCAAAATTTCGAGTGTTTTGTGCTTGTGTGAAACATATGTAGAAAAATACAACTGGTGCTATATGTCAGTCACTGTACACAGAATACTCTTACATGGATGGCAAATCATTGAAGCGAGTCCTTTACCGATAGGAATGCTGTCCGAGCAGGCAGGTGAATCCAGAAATAAATCTGGCGATATGACCAAGAGCATCACACAAAAAAATTAGATAGAAAAACCACAATCCTCGACCTCTTTCGCCATGCTCTTGAGTCTTCGGACCCTTACCTAACGAGTTTATCCCTAGAAAACCGCAAGTAAAAAAAAGCGATTACCTATTCCACATAAAGTTTTGTCACTTTTGAAAATAACAGAACCAACACCCAAGACCAGATTCAGGTTTTCCTATAAACTAGGAGGCCTAGAAACAACGCGGGCACCTGTTAGTGGCACAAATTTTTTGAATTTTTGATTTAATGATGTGTGTTGTGTCACTAATGAGTCACTTATTAACGAAGACATGGATCTAATTCTTTGCACAAATGAAGTCCTCATTAATTCTGATGATTAATGAAAATACTTATAATAACATTTAACTTCCGTTCACACAGCTCATTTAAAATATTTATTTATTATTTACTAGTTGTCGCCCGCGACTTCGTTCGCGAAGACTACACTATCCCACAGAAACCTGTTACCAGGATAAAAAGTCCTATATTCTAGTCCGGGTCATGGTCTGTCTATGTGCAAAGTTTCATCCAAATCCGTTCAGCCATTTTCACGCGATGCGCGGTCAAATAAACAGACACAAATCTAAAAACTGTTGTAACGTTATCAATTCTAAGTATCCAGAGCCAACTTTTTTTCGAATATCTTCCATGTACAGACTTTCGACCCTCTTTAGCTTTATTATATGTATACATAGATTAATAAAACACTTGTACGGGTAAATTATGCGAAAAATTATTTGGGAAGTGTTAATTTGTCAATTTCTTTTTATAAAACAAGGGTAACCCCGAATTGTCAACCCTATTCTTATAGAAACCAGATAGAAACTTAGAAGTGCCATAAATGCTGAATCATACAAGATTAGTGTTTGAAAATTTAAATTAACATGGGTACTCTTATGCTTAATGCAATACAGATGTAATAGATCGCTAATATTGTAAAATAATCCAAAAAAATAAAAATAACTAAAAAAAAATTAAAAATACATAACTTTTTGTCTAGTTAAGGTACAATGCTGAGTTATTAAATTATTATTAGAATAATTATTTAAAAGCCAAGAAAAAAAAATTACGGCTTTATCAATTTTACTTTAGGAGATATAAAAGTAAACACGATTACTAAAGGTTATTGACCTCACCTACAAAAAATTATAGCGTTATAATTAAACATGATATTCATGTTTTAGTTTCATAGTAGGCTTTATCAAGATATAATGCAACATATAAAAACATAAAACGAAGGTGTCCACAACTGATCAAAAATCCTACACTGTGCCATGTTAAGATGTCTATATAATACTATACCAAGGTCAGAAAATAGAAATTGTAAAAAAAAAAATTGACTTTATATACTAACTCGATCAGCTGGGGTCAATGGGTCATTTTTATGGAGAGTGGAAAATTTTTTTTTACAATTTCTATTTTCTGTCGTTGGTATAGTATTATATGTATAGACATGTTAACATGGGTACGATTCGGGAATATATACATATTACCAAACATCCTGTATATAGCCTTCCACAAAAATTGGGCATCAATGCATAAATATTTTTTCAAATCCGACTGGTAGGACTAGAGTTTAGCGCGGTCAAACAAAAAATCTCTTCAGTTTTATTTTATTTATTAGTGTAGATGTATTTGTTACCTACTTTTCTAGAAGAATTATGTGAGAGTATATTTGGACTTGGTCGACCTTTAGAAATGTGAAACCTTAATTAATTAATTAATTAATTTATAATTACATACAACTATCTTTACAGGTTTCTTTTTTTCTACTCAATACAATAGTGCAGCTATAATAATAATATGATTAAAATACACAACAATATACTTTACACTTCATACGACACAGTAAACAACGCAATTCTTGTGAATTCGCTCAGAGCACGCTCGCTTTAAGTTGCGGTTGCAGGCAAGTTTCCATTAGAAACCAACATAATATCTGTGCTGTTACAATAATGATACTGACTGCCGACCTTCGAAGTAATAATAATCTTGGTTTTATTAAATATAAAAAGATGAGCGCGAGCGCAAGCGTTACATTACAAAGCAAATGAAATGAAAAATGAAATATACTTTGACTTAATACAGTGCTTTAAACTTAAAATTACTCTTTTCGAGCAGGTACAGCAAATGTCAGGGACATTTATCTACAATAACAAAGAGTCAAAAATTCATTATTTAGAATTTTTGTACTAAAATTTAATTACCAAGTGGTTTATGAGAGTATTCTACAATGCCTATACATAGAAAGAGGATAGATACCCTTCTATACGCTGCTTTGAATTTTATACTGGCACCTTCTGCCAACCTATAAGGATATACGAGAAGCGCTATAGGACCTTGCGCAAGTGACCATCTGCGTCAGGTCATAACGCCAGATCAGTATCAGGACGCGCCGATGCGCATTCTTCATCCGAAACTCATAAGAGGTAGAAAATGGACAGTAGGAATAAAGCCTTGCCTATCTGGGTAATATCTATACTAATCTATAATATTATAAAGCTGACTAGTTTGTTTATTTGGTTGAACGCGCTAATCTCAGGAACTACTGGTTCGAATTGAAAAATTATTTTTGTGTTGAATAGTCCATTTAATGAGCTGGCTATAATAAAAAAAATGTTTAAAAATAAAAGTACACCCGTGCGAAGCCGGGGCGAGCCGCTAGTCTATACTAATATTATAATGCTGAAGAGTTTGTTTTTTTGTTTGAACGCACTAGAATTACCAGTCAGGTTTGAAAAAATATTTTTGCTTTTGATAGCCCTTTTTTTTGTGGAAGGCTATGGGCTATTTAACATCACGCTATGACCCTTAAAAAGTCAGAAAAAAACGGTAAGCGATACGATGTACTAGCGCATTTGGGTGACACGCGGTGGGTCGGAGAAACAGCTAGTAAACAATAAACGGCCTTATCGTCGCTTAGATACCATCAGAAGTGGCGGCGTATAAATTCCCCGTTTGTGGCAAACAAATAAGTTACATTTTTAATTTACTAGCGACCGCTCGCGCTCTTGGCTTCGCCTGCGTACACACCCATGCCCCGTGGTCCCTAGTTAATTTCAAAAAATACGGTTGTATTCCTTGTATTTATAATAAATTAATCGAGCGTTTTCTTTTTCTCCTAACATCACCCCTTATATCCTCTAGTCTGTCGAAACGCCATATTATGGTACGTAAAAAATATTTAACCATTGTTATACTTTCTTTATTGACAGACGAGGAAATATGGAGAATAAGAAATAAGCCTCCTGAGTTTGTTGCCAGCTCTTCTCGGTCGAAGGCTCTCCCAGAATCCGAACTGGTGGTAGATTCAATAGTCTAGTCTAAACTATTTTTTAATTATTATTTGGATTTTTATAGTTTTGACGTCAGTAAGTGCCTGGGAAGGTTTATAAGCCTAATTTATAAGCTAGTTTATAAGCCTAAGTTAACTAGCCGTGCCCCGCGGTTTCACTCGCGTAGCGAACAATCTATTAACCACTCCTATTAGTTCCTTCCTCAATAAATGGACTATTCAACACAAAAATATTTTTTTAATTCGAACCAGTTTCACCACAAACAAACACACCATAAACAAACTCTTCAGCTTTATAATATAAGTTAAGATAAATAATTTAACTTTGACTTTGACTTTATAGGTTGATGGCTGATAGTCCTTCTGCCCTTGAATCAGACTCCTTGTCTCGTGTGTTAGTCTTGACTATCAATTGTTCCTTACAGGAAGTGGAAAGCCAGCGCAAGACGTCGTCGTTCCAACGCAACGTGGTGTACCCCCTGGCGATGCTGATGCTGCTCGCCCTGACCACCATAACGGTGCTGATGGTGCTGCAGAACACCTTAGAACTGCTCATCGGGATCAAAGCGGTCCCACTTAGTACACGGGTGAGGAAGACTAGTTTATCTCTCTTAAGTCTTTAATCGCCGTCGTGGTCACCGGTGACCGATAAACAATAAATTTTCTTTTGTCTGGTTTTGAAGCAGTCAACTTGTTAAGTTTACGCGAACACTACACATTGAATGTTTTACGATTTTACTCGCGTTTAATTTACATATTATTTTATCCTGACGTTTCGAATTCTTAGGAATCGTGATGAAGAGAGGTATTGGTTTAATCGCAGTCGTCTTATTTAAAAATTATTTTATCTACACTAATGTTGTAACATTCTACTTATGTTTCCAATACTTGACTTATAATTACTACTGTTATAGCGCAGACAACAAAACACTCAATTTAAGCAATTTCACATGATGGTATAATATCCACATCGATATCGTAAAATCTCATTATAACATCAATAAAACGCGACCAATTAACCTGGCGAGCCTTATGTCAAAATCCTCATACAAGTTGTATAAAATTTTGATATTAGGCTGGCTTTTCAAAACAGTTGGGTTATACGTGAAAACTTCGTCGAAACTACTAAACTTACATACACAAAACTCTTTGGTAAGATCTTGTGCCAATTAAATAAAAAAAGAACAGCGCGCGCTCGCTCCTGCTTGGCCCTGCGCGCGCAGCTGCGCTCTCATTGGTTAGATTTTAATGGCGGCAAGTTCACTGTGACAATACACGTACGCGTGAATTTAATGTTTCGCAATGTGTTTTGTTTTTAAAATACAAATTAAAAGTTAAAAATGGACAGCGACGATGATATTTGTACGCCTCCGGATATTCTAGAATTGGCAACAAAAGTAACTCACAATCTTTTGCCAGAAAAATCTAGAAAATTATATAAAAAAGAATATAATAACTTTTTGGCATGGAAGATCGAAAAGAAAACTACATCATTTTCTGAAAATGTCATTCTTGTGTATCTCAAAGACCTCTCCGACAAATTCAAGCCATCTTCTATGTGGGCTAAATATTCTATGCTCAAGTCCACACTGAGTATCTACAACAATATTGATATCACGAAGTATTCAAAAGTCATAGCGTTCCTGAAACGCAGTTCAGAAGGACACAAGGAAAAAAAGTCCTTGACGTTTACATCAGGTCAAATAAAGATTTTCCTGGAAGATTCACCAGATATTTTGTATCTTTTTGAAAAGGTAAGTGTATTTTAGTTCTGTTATTTAATCTACCTAGTACTTACGTACTACACACGCAAGTTATCTAGACACTCCGTTTAAGCGCTTTGTGTATAAATTAGGTAGTAGGTACCTACACTTTACTACTTCATAAATCATAGTTTTTGCCTTGGCTATGTACCTCAAGCTTATTATATCGTTTATTGTTACAGGTTGCACTAATCTTCAGCATAATGGGGGCATGCCGAAGGCAAGAGCTATACAACATCCAGTTCGATGAAGTCTCTAACATAGACGACAGTACAATCATGGTGAAAGTTTCGAAAACAAAAACGAAAATAGATCGTTCTTTCGTTGTGACGGGCAACTGCTATGCCGTATGTAAAAAAATACATGGAACTTCGACCCACCCCCTGTCGAAACCCTGCCTTTTTCTTGAGCTATAGATCGGGGAAGTGCGTCGATCAAAGAACTGGTATTAATAAATTTGGTGCTCTGGGAAAAACTATCGCAAGTTTTTTGAATCTGCCTAGCCCAGCGTTGTACACGGGGCATTGCTTCCGGCGCACCTCGGCGACCCTTCTCATAGATAGCGGTGGTGATTTGACCGCACTGAAACGAAACGGGGGGTGGAAGTATTCTACTGTGGCTGAAAGCTACATTGATGAGTCTTTAATGAATAAAATTCAAGTCTCAAATACGATCTTGAACAGTATAGAAAACAAGACGAATGAAGTAATTATAAATATTCCGACTCCGTCTACGAGCTCTACTGCTTGCCCCGCAACCGCTACAGCTGCTGGATCAATAATTAACATTAACTTTCAAAATTGTACCATCCAAAATTTGAACAATTATTATAAATAAACTATTGTCAGCTTTTACTCTTGTTGTTTGACTAATTGCATTAGTGAAGATAAAGTAGTGTATGCAACTGCATATAACACGGGTATTAAAACACTCGTTACTATTATGAAACTCGCTGCGCTCGTTTCATAAACTCACACTCGTGTTTTAATACCCTTCATTATATGACAGTTGCATAAACTACTATTATATCAACGGGTCCACTTACCCTCTAAACTTTATAACTAATTCTAATATGTATCCATTGCATTGTCTCCTGTATAAAAAATAAACAGAAAGATGGTAGTAGCCTGGTGGCAGGATTCTGCCCAGAATCTGACCTACCTGTTTTTTTTAAAGTGCTAATTGCTGCACTGAAGCTGAATTAAATATTTATAAAATACAGTGAAAAAATTATAAATACCTGTTTTTGTCATTAAGTAGCATTGTTTTACATTACTGTTTCGGTTACAGTTACTAAGTCCACTGAAATGTCAGGGCATACCGATGTTCAGCGTCGGCTATGCGTGCTTTAACATTTTTTATGTGATTCGTGCCCTTTGTCATAGTTAAGTAAGATACTTGTAATAAAAGAATATCTTGATACTTGTTTCAACAGCCTCGTGATTAAAACCACCGGTTTAGACCCAGAGGTCCCGGGTTCGATTACCAGCGGGGGGTACTTGTTTGTGTACTCGGTTGTTTGTTGTTGGTTGATGGTAGTGTTTGTTTGTCCGCCTGGCTAGCTACCACCATCTTATCTAAATATGTCGCCATAACTTCAATGTTTGTAGCATTGTTGTGTTCCGTCAGCTAGAGATAAGATAGCCAGTGCCTCAGCAATTGAGGATTCCGGGTGAAGTGCGCCTTATCATCACTTAACATCAGATGAGATGAAGGCCAAGTGCTTACTCGTAATACTAAGGTATTTCATAGGTAAGGACCTAATCCTTACCTATGAAATTGACGTTTTGTATGAAGTTCTTTATAAAATTATATTTTTCATACTAACTTTTTTTTATTTTCTTAGCAGCTATTTATGTTAACACTATAAAAATTGTAGAGTATTGTGTTTGTTTCATTAGCTATACAGGGTGGCTCATTCAAATCGGTCAGTATGGGAATGTCTGAAACTATAAGACATACGAAGATTTGTTCTTAGGAACTATGTCATCGATTTTGATAAAAAGAAAAACTGCATTCATACATTTGAAAAAAAACTTTACCCAGCTCGGGAATCGAACCCGATTGTTTTGAAAAAATAAACTTACACTTTTTCTATTTAAATATCGATTGTGTAGGTTTTAAGCTGTAAATGTCTCTAAGAAACATGATGTCTAAAATAAATAAAATGCATTGTTTTGACATACTTTAATTTACAAAAACACAAATGTTGAAAAAATTTCCACGAGCAGGATCCTGCTCGTGGAAATTTTTTCAACATTTGTGTTTTTGTAAATTGTTCGCAACAAAATTTGCTTTAAAAATCATTTTGAACATACTTTAATTTATCATATTAGGTGTTCGAAGTGACCACCGTTTTTTTCAATACAATATTCAACACGTTTAGGTAACGATCTTACTATTGCATTTTGTATCTTCATGTGGTGAATTTGCGTTAAAATTGACTCTATGGCTGATTTTAGGTCTTCAACGGTGTCATAGCTTGTTTTGTAAACTTCATCCTTAACGTAACCCCACAAGAAATAGTCTAGAGGCGTTAAATCGGGCGACCTCGCCGGCCATTTGATAGGGCCGTTTCTACCAATCCATTTTCGCGGAAAGTTTTCATTTAAAAAGTCTCTTGCTATGCGACTATTGTGAGCCGGTGCTCCGTCCTGTTGAAAATAAAGTTGTTCTCTTACTTCTGCTGACATTTTTCCTACGGCCTCTGAAAGATCTTCTAAGATTGCAAGGTACTTGAATCTGTTCAAATGTCCATCATAAATTTCATTCACTTCGAACACCTACTATGATAAATTAAAGTATGTCAAAACAATGCATTTTATTAATTTTAGACATCATGTTTCTTAGAGACATTTACAGCTTAAGACCTACACAATCGATATTTAAATAGAAAAAGTGTAAGTTTATTTTTTCAAAACAACCGGGTTCGATTCCCGAGCTGGGTACAGTTTTTTTTCAAATGTATGAATGCAGTTTTTCTTTTTATTAAAATCGGTGACATGGTTCCTAAGAACAAATCTTTGTATGTCTTATAGTTTCAGACATTCCCATACTGACCGATTTGAATGAGCCACCCTGTATATATAGCAGACAATAAAAAGAAAAAAATCAAGTCCCTTCAAAGCTACAATTAAACAAAACGTCAATTCCGCGAACAAAAAAGAAGTTAATCTAAAAAAAAATTGGGCAATAAAGACACAAAATGAATAAACATTGTTATTTCTGTAGGCTAAGTAACATAGCCCTAATTAAAGGTGTATAATAATACTAACAATCGGTATTGACTTTTAGAAGTAATACACCTCTTAATATGTGAGAAAAAAACGTCAATTTAATAGGTAAAGACCCAATATATAATAAAACAAATATATTTCTACAGCAATTCACGCTAGGCATCGCGTCCCTATCCAAGCTGGGTTGGGCCGGCGCGGCGCTAGAAGCCTTCCTGATATTGTACTTGCACGCGGCGTCTCTCACGGGGCTGAGCGCGCCGCTGCGAGCGCTGAAGGTGTTGCCGCGCGCGCGACGAACGCCGCTCGCGCGCATCATCGCTACGTGCGCGTTACTACTCGCGCATTCCACTGCGCAGCCGCTGCTCGTTAAGATATTAGGTGAGTGTCGTGTCTTATCATCATTATCACCAGCTCATTTATATCCCCACTGCTAAGCACGAGACTTCTTAGAGATGTGTCAACTCGATTTACTTACTCGAGTTAACTCGAGTTAGGCATAGCTCGAGTGGACTCGAGTTGCATTCTCTCTCGCTCAAATTGGGAAGGACCTATGATATCTTAAAGTTAGACTGATTTTATTTTGAGAAGCGACATAATTATTTTTGTTGATAATAAATATAAATACGCACTCTATGTTTCGAAGATTTAGATTAAAATTACACATATATATACAAATAATTCTTTTTTATATATAAATGCCTACTTTAATTAATTATAATAATTGTCCTTAAACATCAACAACAAAAAACAAATCTGTACCATTTTTAATATTGTTGCGAGGCTGAGAGATTTAATTGGTATAAACAAAACAAATAATTCAGTCATTTTCATCCAGTCAACTCGAGTTACGCAAATTTTAACTCGAGTTAACTGGATTCAAGCTTATTCCGAGTTGGCACATCTATAAGACTTCTCTATGAATGGTAAGACTACATGCAGAACGGGCCATAAACCACCACGCAGGCCAACTGCAGTCCTGTCTTATTAAGAAGTAATTATCTGTTTCCTGATCGGTACAGCCTAGACATTTTCAAGCCAAGAGTGAACAAGCGTTTTCTATGCAAATACCCTACCCTAATCTACCTAGGCCGCATTACCATTAACTAATGCGGCCTACGGTAGCATACTTCACTTAATAGTGGGATCAACTCAGACTCACTAATTCAGACTTTACAACTTAGTACTATCGGCGTGGATTCTTCCGATCGCTGCGAGCATTAAAATAACACTGACAGCCGATCACAGAAAAGTCCGTATTTATAGGCCCGCGAATATATACCTCTCTCTTTCGGACTTATTGCCGTCTCTTGAGAGTCTACGCGTTTTTCGAAAGTTCGATGCCGTGTTTGGACTTTTCTATGATCGGTTGACTTTACTAAGATTTTTCTATACATTTCGATAAGTTTCTAGAAATTTCCTTGGAAAATTTCGCTATTTTTACAATTCAAACTTATTCCTTACTACTATTACGTAACAATAAATGCCTAAATACAATTTTAACGTAAATCTAATATATTTTGTTCGTTAAATACGACGCGTCGCTAACAAGTTAGGTAATTAATAACCTTCTTTCTGAAAGAATAAAACATTACGTTTGCACGTATTTCTTAGGATGCGTCCACAATACAGTTACTTTTGTAGCCTACCTAACCTAACCTAATAATATAACTTAATAATATAACCTAATATAATACCTATTTTTTTTTTTCTTAAGAACCTAGATTCAATAATATTGGCTTATTGATTAAAAAACTTCTAAGTTTGTATAGAATATCGAAATGCTGCAAAACTTTGCTCTATAAAAAACAACTGCGGTGCTGCTACACCATTAGTTTAGTATCCGATATTCCGATTCCAGACTACTACACACATTATTTCCATTGTTTACAGGTATAACAAACTTCGATTTGCTCGGCGAGTTCGGCCGAATCGAGTGGCTCGGTAACTTCCGCCTAGTGTTATTATACAACGCCATCTTCGCAGCCACCGTGACTCTGTGCCTCGTCAGCAAGTTCACGGCGAGCGTGCGTCGCGAGCTCTACAACAGGTTGGTCGAGAACGTCAACACTGTCGCCCACTGCGTGTCTTTCCTCAACAACTGATTGTTTGCCATATTCAACTGTCGATCTGTCAGAATTAACGATCGTGGCAGCATCGTCTGAGTCAAAAGACGAACTACGAATTATAATTACCCCTATTCATTGTTACTCGCTAGTTATGTCATGAAAACATTTTAGGTAAAATTTCAAGCGAAAATTAACAATGAAAGCACGCTCTTGTTTTATCTTATCGTTCATTGTGAACGTTAACGCACTTTGAGTACCTAATGTTGCTGCAACTGTATTTCATCGTAGATTGGTCCTAGCTTACTTTTCGAGCTATTATTTCAAAAATCCTATTTTACTTTTCTGCTCCGAATACTAATTCTAGTCTTGAGCCAATCTTTCGAAAAACACGAGTAGCAACCGCAGCGCAGATATGCCGGCGCATAAATTACCTTAAAATATTGCAAAAATGCCATGTAACTCATTGTTCCTAAAAATACACTATACAGCTGAAAATTACTTCTTCTACTGTTAACCGAGTTTCAGATTTACATAGCGATTTGGTTATTTAAAATAGCCATCTCCGGTAAGCTCGATCTTAAAAGTTTAAGATTATAAAATGCTCGAATCTTTAGATGTTTATGATAGATTGACAGTTGGATAATGACCTTATTAAAATTTTGAACAGTGTGATAGAAAATAGCCATTTAATATAGTTACTTGTGCTTTTAGGAGTGTATATTTAATAAACCAGCACATTTGCTCCTTCGTGCATAAGTAAGGACTGATTTGTATGTTTTAATTTGGCACTAATGTCTAGAGGCGTATTACGCCGTTTCTTGTTCTAAGATCTGACCAACAGCACTTTTAAAGATTTCTTCAGTGTTATTTAAGTGTTGTCGTTGAATCGAATTTATAGAACAGAACTTTCTATTATTAGTGATCAAATATGTATGGTAATGGAAGGTGTATGAACCAATAAACAATGTTTAATATATCAAATGAAATATTATGTTCAATGTAATAATTTTAACGGTACATTATTTGCATTTATTTTTATCTAATTTCTATTGTTTTAATTAATTTAACAATTTGTAATCGATGTGTCATAAAGATATTGTTTCAGAGTTATTGAGGAAAGACGTAGTTTAAATTATAAATTGTTTTATGTTATGACAAATGAGACTGAATTTGTTTATATTATTATGGTTAGTGTGATCCCCAGATTATTTATTTCGTTTAAGTTTATGTAATTAGTGATTGGTAATATAAATTCAGGGTTAATATTAAATTGGATCAAAAGGACATTTGCCATGACATTATAACTATAATGATTTTTGTTTGTGGTGTCTTATTCATAAGCTTATGTAAGATTATTGAGCCACAATTTTTTATTTAGCGTGTTCGCTTTATGTTTTTATGAAACTTCTGTAATTTAATAATAATATATAAAAGACATTTATAAGACTGCTTTAATATAATTATTTTGAGCACAGGAAGTAGGCTTTCTGTTACTTGCTCAATGCGACATCACAGTTTAATCTGCAATGACGATGAGATTGTTATAAGTGATGAATTTGTTTGAGGCTCGTTTGATTTTATTTCTAGTCGCGATGGATCTCGAAGTTAATTGCAGACAAAACGATGTTTCTGGATTACGGAGCTTTTAATTTTAAGATACATATAACTCTGCAACTCATCCTCTAACATTACTAACGCCCACATTGCAGTTTATTCTGTGCAGCTAAAGAATGTACCTACTTGTGAATGAAGTTAATAATAAACATCCGTGGTGCTACCGGATATGTACTAGAGGTATAACGGTAATATTTCTTAAATGTAATGTAACATACCATGTTCTAAGTAGACTAGACAATGTTAAATGTAGGGTGTAGCGAGTCCTTATCTTATTGAGCATAAAATGTATTTGAAGTGTGCTGTTTTTATACATTTTGTATTACATATCTTGTTTCTTAATGTGAGATTGCATTTGAGTGAATACACATGAAAATTTTATTGTTATTTTTATTTCGACCCTGTATTTTGTAGAATATTTTGATGAAAAACACATTCTCTTGTGCATTAGTTTTGGTATGTCGGAACGTGGATCTACGGCGCCAAACAATTGAAATTCTATTGTCTGGTATTTAGACAGACCAGAGGTTAATACCATTGCATCATTTTATGTCTCGCTTATTTTTGTAACTACTTTATTTTTACATATATAATTATTATATATAGGTATTTCATTTGCTTTATTTCATCTGCATTTGCTTGAAAGATCATTGCTTTACGCTTTCTCTATTATTTAGATTATTACCGATTTTTATTTAATTTATAGGCAAATAAGTTCATTATGTTCTACAACAGACCAAAACAAATTTTCTTAATCGCCATAGATCATAAGTTTAAAAAGCATTATCCATTGTTTATCGAAAGCTCGCCAGATGAATATAGGCCAGGTACTGTAAGTTAGAGATCCTCTTTTCTTTTGAATTTTTTCTGCCTCTTCCTTAAACATTGTCCTTGCCAATGCAACAGTAGTATTTGTCTGTTATGGACTATTTATTCAGTGTTATTTTTATTAAAGGGCCCATCTGTCTAAGCTTTTCAGCTATGTGTATTGCGTGTATAGTCTGACGTAGCTATAGGAATTGAATCTAACTTTTTATAAATACGAGCGTTTCATCACATAACTATGTACACAGATGATGCCTTTTTCATATATTTATTAGCAGTAATTTTCTTTTTTTGTACAGATACAAGTGGATAGCAGATATATTTACTTTGCCTGAAGATAAGCCTGCTCCAAACATAAGCCTTGTTACAAGTAGATTGTCAATGGATCGAACAATACATGCGCAGAAAGAACAGAATGAAGACAGTACCGAACATATCAAATCAGAGTAAACTGTAGTAAAACAAAATGTTAATTTATTTTGTTTTCCTAAGAATGCTAGAATGGAAAAATACGTGAATAATTGCATGATTGTAAGAAAATAGGCATTTTCGATTTTTGTAGAATTTAACTGCACAAAATATTCCTTAACTGTGATGCTTATTTTATAATTAATGTTAAGAGTATTAAATAAAATTAACATGTAATTAAGTAATGTGGTAGGATCAAAGAAACAATGTTGAATAATGAAATGGCTATGTTATAGTTTATTAAATGGTTAAGCTTAACATAATTTTTTTTCACTTAGTGGAGTAATGGTCATATAGTGTTTACCACACCTTCTACCCTCTGCTTTTACTATAAGTTTTTGTGGATTATTTCTTACAGCTTCTAAACTTTCATTACTATTTAGACCCAATATAAAGCCCAAATTAATGACATCATGCACATCTCTGGCCTGCATGTCGTTGTCAGCAGCACTTGTTATAATGATGTTCTTCGACTTGCCAACAGCATGGTATGTATGGGCTGTACTTATAATATTCTTTCTAGAGGTTGTGTCTCGAATTGCAGGTGAGTACATAATCTCAAAAAATATTCCACGCTCAATGGCCTGCCTGTATAACTTACGGCTGACTTTAAAAGGAATTCTGCTTTCTGGCTCAAATGTTATAACATCAATATCCATTGCCCCACAAGCGTATTGGAATGCTTGCAAAGTCTTTGGTATTACAGCTATAATATCATATTTCTTTAGATTTTCAGACTGGTTTAACTTATGTGCAATACTTGAATCTGAAAACTCTATGGTTACACGTTGTAATATATTGAGCTTAAGATTGTCGGTAATCTTATTTGGAACTTCTATAGGTAATGGTATGAATTCTTTCTTTTCTTTATTTTCACCTTTTTTTTTCTTCTTTTTGGGTTCATCGCTGGATTCTACCACAACTGTATTGATAGCAATGGTGTTATATCCAAGTTTCTGAATTGATTCTAGTTTTTCAAAGTCAAATTTGTTATTGATAGATAAATCACTAAACCCCCATATTCGACGTGCCATGATCACAAGAAGTTCCTAAAAGATAAATGGTTAAACATCCTTTACTAACATAACTTTTATGTAGGTTACAATTACTACAAGAAAAAGAAAAAACATTAAAAGTATTGTTACCTACCGTCTTTAATAATTGATCAAAGGTGGTTATTACTATATTTTAATTATTTAATTGTTGCCTTGCCTTAGCATAAACGGAATAAAACAAAGTAGTTAAAATTCAGATTTCCGATTTTTCTATGGACTCTGTGGTAGTCAATTTGACAGTGACTGTCACTTTGATTTTATTTAGCTTTCGTTCAGAAAATTTTTCAATTGAACAATAGTATCATATTAGAATCGATAAAAATATTAATTTTCTCTGCAGAAAAATACGACTTATTTACTGTCAATTTTAATTAAAAAACTTTTTAGTACCATGTCTGTCAGTTAAAATCTGTCATATTAATCATAATTATTATTGCTGCTTCTATTTAGGATTTATATTAATATTTTCGAGTGAGGTTTTTAAAATTACTTTGGAAAGATACCTAACACAATGGTTTTTAGGATAGTCATAGCAGGGCAATCGCAATGTGAAATATTTGCTCAAGTATGTTTAGTTGCTGACCATCTGGCTCAAAATCTTCCTAACTTTTGTTACGAAAGAATAGAAAAATCGGTTCTCGAATGGAAGGTAAGAAAAGTAGTAAAAAATAAGAAATATTTTACATTGGAAACATTGTTAATTAAATTAAAGACCCTTTTCATTCATTTAGTTTTGGCTGTGTAAAATAAATCAAAAGAACAAATGGCATCACTTGGAGTCTCCCATAGTTTGGAAAGAATTGTTGATGAAAGGTAGTAAGCCTTATTATATAGGAGGGGCACCGGACTTTTTAGAGTATTGTCATTCTTATTACCAGTTTGATTCATTTTTAACATCAGACACGTTTGATGGGTTAGTATCTAACTTTTCGCAATATCAAAATAAAAGAAAGTATGAAAAAGAAGTATTAAACCACACAAAAGATTCTGATGAGGTATCTGAGAAGTCACCAAAACATGATTTTGTTGTTTGCATATCTGGAACGGGATTTCCTCTAGCAATGCATTTGATATCTGGTTTACTAGATATGACAGTAGGAAAAAGAAGCATTTCCAAAATATATATTTATGATGATGAATGCTCTGAAGTTTTTATGGACTATGTTGAACGTGAATGCAGTTTTATTCGTTCTAATAATCCTGGAAAGGTTGTGAAAGTTGTGAAGAAAATAGGAATGGCTCTTACACATACGGATTTACTGATTATATTGAATCATGTTCCATTTGAGTAAGTATGAATTTACTACATAACTGTCTATCTATTGCAAGAAATATTGAATACTTTATCCTGATCACAAATATTTTTTTCCAGTGTGGAATGTGGCATTGGAGATTGGCTTCATGCAAATAAAAAAATGATGACACGGTTAGGATTTCTGATTAATGCATCTGCTTGTCGTAAAATGAACATACTTTTTCCAAATCTAGGGCCAGCATGCTACAACGCCACTGTATTAATGAATTTGGTTATGAATATTTCTAAACGCAATATAGTTGTTGCAACTTCGGATCTGGGATTAGAAATTACTGGTCTAGCAGCAGAAATTGCAGAAGTGCCTATGCGAAATATGTTTTGCCCACCAATATGGGGATTCGTGGGAGTGAACCATTTGGTTGATATCAGAACCACCATACATAAATACAACTCATTTGTACCGTATGACAGATACACCAAAGTGAAAAATTCATCATTGACTATAGGAAGTCTTACCCCGGAGATGCGGACGATGGAATATTTAATGTACTTTGATGAAACATTATGGACAAAAGCTGTAGAGAAACAGGTAACTTTTTGTACTAATTATAGAGTATTTATAATAATGATCTAGAAATATGCTAGCCGTGTAACTTTGTATTTGATAACACTATAAATTGGACTTGTTGTTATTATTTCAGAGCAAATTAAAAGAAGGGCAGCTCAATTTAAATAAAGCAAGCGCTGTGTTGAATGTAGTTAAGTTATGGCTTTTCGACACTAGTCCAAATAATATCGTTAACCTAGGAATTCGCTGTAATGGTAAGTAGCCTTTATAGCATAGACATCTAGATACCTAGAAACTTTACTGAGCTAATTCACCATCATTATTTAAAGGTTCCTTTGGATTAACTTTTAAAGGGGCTTTTTCGCAACCAGCTCGTTTGGTTGATGGTGTATGGACGCCTGCTAGTGAATTTATGATGCCACGAGATGCGCAGATGAAATTACCATATTTAGAAAAAGTTGCAAAATTATCAATGAACTTCAAAATGGGAGACTTACCTAAAATAATTCCTTATTATCCGTGCACTTGCAAACCAAGGTACTATAAGAAGAAAGAAGTTTGGTAAAGTATGATTTTGTGTTCGATGCTTCTGAGCCAGAAGTGCTGACTTATCCTTTAATAATATAAAAGCGTACAACACACACACATTTGTCATTTTTGGAGTGTCACCACAACACACATACCAACAACTCTATACAACAGCGTGTGTTTTGACATTTTGAAGAACAAGATGTAATTTAAGGTAACTAATTAATAAAACAAGCTAACGCATGTCCTTGAAAACCAAAAAATTACAGTATTTCATTTAAAATCCAAAATCATTTCGATTAATTCAACCGAGTTTAAGCACTAGTTCCTAAACGTGATGCAATGCCGATTCTAGCATCGCATCATAGCAACTTTTCTCTGTCAGTAAAACGAGCTATATCACATCACTAGCAGTCATTCAGTGTACCAGTAGGTAGTGTCGAACGAGACGTTGAGAAGGCAACATTTTGTGGCTCGCGGAGGAATGTTATGACGTGCAGTAACTCTTTGTTTCTTTAACATTAGTCTAGTTTTCCATTCTCTACGTTAATTTGATAATGATGTGATAGAAAATGTCGAATCGAGATCGTATTAAGACATGAATTTTTCCAAAGTATGATTGTGCCAATAAGAGTTATTAGCTTAGTTAGGTGTTTGTATTGGTTAAGTTGTGTGAATGTTGTGCCAATGATGAGATAGTGTAGTGTTGTGATGTGGTTGTGGGACATGTGGGGCGTGCTGCTGGTCGTGGAGGCCGTGGCGCAGCTGGTGGTGGTGGTGGCGACGCCGCTGGAGGCTGCGCCACCGATCCCGCAAGGTGAGAGGACAGAACCTTGTCACGGCGATGCCACCTACGCTGCCTCGCTGCTTGCTAACATTGCATGCGCTAAACGCCTTAAACTGCCCTCTCAACCAAATGTGTATCTTTTAAAGTTTCTCTGTAACACATTTTTCTATTGTTTTTAATTGTTATATTTTTGTTTTTCTGGCTAACTTATACTTTGAAGACTTGTGCGATTGATTTCTATGGAAAATAAACTTGTTGATATATTTAATGATTTGTTTTCTTTGTATTTATTTACATTGAAGTTTGCTTTACAATATTAAACACAAGTAAAATGAATTTTAAATAGTTTTTAGTTATGTTTTACAATCTAGCTACATATTATGCATCTGCAATAGCAACCTCTAGTCATAGTTTTTTATAACTATTGCTACTAAGCTAATATTTATTCTATATCAGTACTAGTGAGATGTATAGAAAAATAAACAAAGTTGGAGAAAGGGGTTTAAACATTATACTCCTTTTATACTTGTAGCATTAGAGCAATTTATTAGATCAGTGAAGCTCTAGCTCTGTTTTTGTTCTTTTACTAATAGGTATCTGGCTCACTTTTAATGAAATATACTATATGAAATTTAATTAAGATATCATGTCAGGTCATGCCTTTAATGTCATGAAATAAGACAGTTTATTTTTACTTCAACCAATATCTATTTTCAGTGTATAAAAGTTTTTAATAGCTAATATATGCCTCAGGCCAGTACAGCAAGCTAGAACAACACTGAAACTCAAATAGGTACCTCTTAAAGTACTAGTCAATGCTGTGATTAGTTGACCTCTAAGACTATATTGATCATAGCCTTCAAACTAGTTTGAGTGTTAGTGTTATTCTTCAATACAGGCCTTTAATACAGCACTTATGCTGATAATAAATGTCTTATTTACTGTCACATTTATTAGTATGACTTTACACTTCTATCAAAATTTTATATTCTCGGCAATCCAGTGTTATACTTGTAGACTGCTACACCAATCTTTTTAACCTTTAAGAATCTTCATTTGTGAAGCCTATGAATACTCTAGTGCTTAACTTTTCTTATGAACATCAAGAACTTTAGGCTACAGCCCACTGTTCTAGGCTTGTGAGTTAGTGTGAAATCTCTGGCATAGGTATGCCCAGGTACTTTCACAAAAGAAATGCGCTTGGTCATATATCACTTGCATGTGAGTGACTTAAGATGTAAGCGCACTTCATCCAGAGTGCTCAATTACTAAAAGTGACTCTATAACTTACTGAAAACAACAATGCTATTATGGCAACAAACTTTAAAAAAGTTGTAGGTAGGCAACATTAGAACAAGTCGCACTACCAACCAAACTGAAAACAATGTACCATGCTAAGAATCTAATTTGGGAAGTCATAGTCCTGTGTATGAGAATGGTAGTCTATACCACAAAGAAACTACAGCCTGCCTACAGCAATTTTTTTTAAATAATTAATTATCAGATCAAGTATTCATGATATTTCAAGAGGGGAAAATAATGATATTATGAAATATGCCTTTTTTAATTTATAGAATTGGATTTGACTATTAATGCTGTCAGAACCGTTGTACATTGACTATCTAGCCACTTAGAGTGCAGAGTGTGAGCTTTATAAACCATTTCATCATGTTAACGAAAAATTAGAATTTGTGCTGCTATGCAGTGCCTTCTGGTGACAAACAAAGTAAAATATATTTCAACATTTCTAGATTTATTCAAAATGGTCCTGATCTCGCACACTTGCTACGTATACCAAGATTTTTTATCTTAATTATGTTGAAAATCTTACAAAGTAATAATAAGTCTTATTATCTCATCTTTATTTTTACTTACTTATCCAATAAAGTTACGTTGTTAATGACAAAACATAATTCGCTTTCTTACAAAAATCTACTTTAGACAACAAAACCAATAAATTGACTGCAAAAATTTAGTGGAATCTCATAATAACCTCGTAAATTACAATGACTCCCGAGTATAGTTGCAAAAAAACCGTTTTAATCCAAAATTTGTGACTTAAAACGTCGTTTTAAATTTGTTAAAAATGATTAAAATCATGACCCACGTCGTAGTGTAATAATTACTAACTACTACACTATGACGTGGTAGTGATTTTGAACCGTTTTATCAAATTTAAAACGAGTTATAAGTCACAGATTTTGGTTTAGAACGGTTATTTTGCAACTATACTCCCGAGTCACCCGACACCAACGCGAACGGCTTGTGTTCCGAAACACGTTATTTTACACACATAAAGTTAAAGTGTCAAAACTAATTGTCGTCCTTAATAAACAACATCCAATTGAGGATTAGCAGCGATCCGAAGATATCTCAAATTAGTCTTCCGGGAGTACACAGCGTTCTAATGACGGACGATCGCTTTATTTGGCCCGAGAAGGTCGACCGCAAATCCCTACAAATTGCTCGTAGAGACGATAATCTGGCATCTATCGGGGGGTCAAAGCGAATCGGGGGAGGTGTTAGGTACTTCTACTTACTACTGCGCGCGTAAGTTTGCTCTCACGGAATGTTTTTCTGACAGAAATAGGTAGTTTTGAATTACACTTTTAGCAACTTAGGGATTTAGACGAGATAGGCTGAGAAATTTAATTCTTTAAGAAAGCTTTGAAAAAGGGCGATGTTAAAATTCAGCAAAATAACTGCGAAGTTTCGCTGTGGTGGAGGGTAACATTATGGAGCAGGGTTTGTGAGAAAGGTGCAGTCTCACCTTGAGCGAAAAGGGAGGAAGGAGGGCTCCATCTCATTGTGTATTCGACATTTGATTTAATAAAAAAGAAGTATCAAAAAGAATAATAAAATCAACCTAAACAATCCATCACTTGTCGGCTGGACATTGTAAGTAATACAGTTTTGATGGGTTATTTGGTAGACTACGCACTGTTCACAAAAAGGTTTAAGACTAAACTCAAGAACAATATAATTTTTTAATTGTGGCGGCCAAGCCATCAATTGTTCCATTATTGATACATTTAGCTTAAATTTAACTTACAATTCACTTGAATTGCTTACCATAACCGTATTTGGCTAATTTTTAAGTGATTAGCTAGGAGCTCCTAACCAACTCACGTTGAGTGACAACTGGCGGTACATCCAAATCATTTTCAAGTTGAATATTCAGTTTCCTATTTTAAATAGGAACTGATGTGCGCCATACCTCCAGTTGTTTCTCTCGCAACACATCGAATTGGAACTTTCATCTCGTACCTATTATGGCGTATCACGACATTGAAACTGCGTGTTTCCGCGGTGCGAACTCGCAAATGGTAGTTACATAAGCGGCTAAGCAGGTCACACGTCCGTCGGTTGGAGAGGAAAGCCTTGCTATTATTGCTTTTTTGCACATCTTTCTCGAACTGTATTGGGAAATTAAACTTTAACCTTTTCTCTATTACTAGCAAATAATCTAGCCTTCTTTCCTAGAAAATATTGTAATCGTCCGAAAAAAATTAACATTTGGCTATTAGGAATCTTTTTAGTGCCATTAAAACTATATACTATGATTACGGTATACTTCCCTATTAAACAAGCACATAATGTTAAGTTCACACACTTCCTATATTGAAGTTAGCCTTGTAGCAGTTAAGTCTGTTATTGTATTTACTATGTAATTTAAAGTTAGATCATTATATTTTAAGTAGGTAATGCATTTTCAATTTGAGGAGCTCTAGGCACTGTCGTTAATGCGCCATTTTTGCGATTGCTAAGGTTAAGCAAATTTCGCATATCCCAGTCATCGAATGATTGACTAAAATGTATCACCTCGAGCTCCTCCGTGCTTTGGAAACAAGTAAGTCGTTGGCTGCATTAGCAGCCTTTAACAACCACCAATTCTTACTGGGCTTGCGTGGGGTTTATGGCTCGTTCTCCCTATCCATCCATAGGAAAGGCTCGTGCCCCAGCAATGGGTGATATTTGCAATTTACTACCGTAATTAAATTGCGGTTGTCTTTACCCATAAAAGCTTTAAATGCGGAAATAATACCTGCCCATAAAAATGAAACAATACAGACAATACGATCTATTTGCGTTTACTTAACATTTTATTCTATTCTGATGCTTGGAACCTTTTCTCACACAACTCACGGTAGACGCGAGAAACTGGAGTAGATCCATATAGGTATTTAGGTATAGTGACTCATTTCAATGTGTAGTGTCTAAAACAAAAGCTATAATTTAATTTAGAACTGAAATAATTATTTAAAACGAGCGAGCTGCGCAAGCGCAAGCGACAATGTGTCTCCATCGCATCGGTTGCATAACGAGCTCGCGCCTCGGTATCCGGCTAACGGGACCAGCCAGTAGGGGAGCCCCGACACGAGCCGCCTCCACATCTAGACGTATCTTGATCACGACAACAAAACAGCTATTTTGACCGGTCGTTTGCATCGACAACGCCAATTCTTCATCCTCAATAATGACTCGCAATAAAACATCACGGTATTTTTTTGTTTCTTTTACTATAGCATATTATGTGTGTGTAATCTGTATTAAGGATACCGTACTAGTAATCAGATAGACAATTTAATGATACAGCCGCTTTGAAAATTGGGAGCAACTGTGTCTGATGATAATGCAGTATCAGTATAAAAATATTCGGAGTTGCAAATTGCTTTAACCATACTTACAGCAAAGTCGCATGATACTCGTACATACATGTTTTAAGGTGATAATTATTTTCAAGGGACTTGCGAATTGTTTCTACTTTGAATACTACTTACAAATTTCGAATTATTACGTCAATAGATATTGTACTATTGCACAGTGTTTTAAACGCGAAAAAGTTATAATGAAAAATGAATGAACAAGAATCGTACAAAAACATCGTAGGTAGTGGATTTGACGCACTGTTTTTTTTTATGTGACTTGCTAATTATTCGACGATGTACGCAGCGATAGCGCACAGTGTTCTGTGTTTCTCTCAAATTGATTCATAATTCGTGTGGTGCGAAAGGCGCGGACCGCGATTCCTGTTTGCGCGTCCACCCAACTGGTTCAGAGGGCGGTCGCTGATCATTACGTTAACGGCTGCTTTGGCTACTGTGGATTGTCAGCTACCCAACTTACACCCAAAGCGCCTATAGCGATTTTTACTTACTATTCGAATAAATCAATTCGAATTTCTAACAAATAAGAATATAGATTACGTTGACGAAAACTAGATTTAGGTAGTATGGCGTTAGTAGGTGCTGTACGCCCATGTGTTTACATGTTTGGATGGATTCACTCGTTTTAACTTAAACTGAAAAATATTTACATATCATCATCATCATCATCTCAGCCAAAAGACGTCCTCTGCTGGACAAAGGCCTCCCCCAAGGATCTCCACAACGACCGGTTTTGTGCTGCTCGCATCCAGCGGCTTCCCGCGACCTTCACCAGATCGTCGGTCCACCTTGTTGGAGGCCTGCCCACACTGCGCTTTCCGGTACGCGGTCGCCACTCGAGGATACATATAATTTTACGCAAATATTGTTGCGAACAAATTACAAATTGAAAAAAGACAAATTAGTAGGTAAATTGAGCCACGATAGCATAGTTGGTAGTGCACCTGACCCGGCATGTCATGGGGTGCGGGTTCGAATCCCGCTCGTGGAATTTTTTCAACACTTTGTCTCTTTTTCAACTTAAAAATATAAATAAATTGTGAAAAGTTCGTTGAAGCGTCTAAATAAAATTAAACAAATTGAAGCAGCGCTTCCTGGTGACGAACTAGTAGATTTCTCATTTTTGTTAAATTATCTAGTAAGTACGAGTAATCGTCCGCTTCTCATTACGTGAACGACTGCTCTGGCTATCGTGGACACTACTGAACTACCTGACTTCTACCCAGATTGAATATCGCTTAAAGATGAGGTACTAAAGATAGTTTAGGGATACATTTTGATATAACAAACAAACTACGAAGTTCCAAAGTTTTCAAACCTGGTCAAACGGCTAATGTTATTGAAATTATGCTTATGGAAAATATAGAGATCTAATTAAAAATCCGATAAGCCAATTTTAATAAAACTTACTAGGTTTACTAAACCCTATTCTTGGCATAGTGGATTATTTGAGACACATAACTTACAAAAAAATTCTGAAATTTTCTAAGAACACATTTTATACAAAAAAAATATATTTATAATTCCACAAAAAAAAACTACTTGGCAGAGTTTTTTTTGGCTTGGCTTTATTTGATGACTAAAATACTGAATCCGATGACAGAATTATAATATTTTCAACATTGCCAGGTCCCAAGCTCCGCGAACGTTTTCAGTCAGTTAAATAAAACTATTTACGGTGATGGTACTTTTAAAGTAACACCGACTCCGTTCTAACAATTGTACACGTTGCATATTGATATTGCTAGAGGCAATAGATGCGATTGATTTCGTTCCTATTGTCTACGCTTTACTGCCAAATAAGCACCAGAATACTTACAGGCGATTATTCAGTATACTGAAAGAACAATTTCAGTTGAGTATCATCATTACATAAAAATGCCACTACGAAATCGCAGCTATTCAAGTAATGAGAGAAGTGTTTCCGGATATTAGTATTAAAGGATGCTATTATCATTTTATGAATGCTGTGTTCAGGTGAGTAAAAAATTGGCTTACAATAAAATTGCAGAAGGACGCAAAATTACGCACCTGTGTACCCTTTTGGCTTTGCTGCCACCTTCGATCAACATTGTTGATCGAAGGCTGCCACCAATCTTAATCCCAGAAGCATATCTATTGGTACAAAAAATGTCACCCGACACAGAATTGTCTCAAACATTTTTTGAATATTTTAACCTACTATTTTAAACTACTAACAGATATGGATCAAGTTATCCGAAATAAATGGTTTTATTAATATTATTATTAACAGCCAATGGTTGCAAAAAATAACTAAAGACATTAGCTGCCACAATGAAAAAAATCGAACAACGAATGCGGTTGAGGGTTGGCACCATAGAATACATACTAAAATACATCTAAACCAACCCTCTTTCAATTTATAAAATTATTAAAGGCTGAAGCAGAAACACAGAGCATTAGATTAGTAGATTAGACTAGTAAGAAATTAATTTCATTGCCTTGGAAAAAAAAGAGCAAGAAAGCAATTAAACAAATTAAACAATTAAACAAAGATCATCAAACTTGCAATATAATATCTGACTGCACCTCAAACAAAATTACTAAGAAACTTGTTTAAATATGTTATCTATCGTCATTAAATAAAAATGAAGAATATTGATTGCTAAGGACTTTGCCATGATTTAAGCGTGCGGTTGCCGTTGCATTTATTTTTGAAGTAAACGTGGATTATATTATTTGTTTTTTTATTATTACTTTGTCTGCAAGTTTAAAAAATAAAATTATCAAAATAATTAAATGTTTTTTTCTTGATTGTACCTTGGCTATATTGGGAATCTGCTATTTTGATAATCTAATATTTTAAGAACATCATATTATGCGAATAAAGGACCAAATCAAGTACAATACTTTTGGAATCAAACCCGACCCGGACTTAGACTGGTGGTCTAACCACTAAACCAAAGAGGCGGTTATTAATAATTCCCCTCTGCAAGGCTATTTGTTAATGTGCCATTCAGTTCCCAGTTCCTCCTGAAAGTAATGAAGTGAAGGAACCAATCACGGAATCCATTATTGATGTCGCCGTAGATGCTCTGCGTAAAGAAACGGTTCGTTTGATGTTGGCTGGCCTTTGTTCGTCTAACGAGCGCTGTAAAGACCCCACCGGCCTCGTCGCGAACTCGCGACTAAACCAAGTCACAAAATAAGAAGACTGCAGTAGTCACGCTTCATACAAACGCGTTCTGGAAATGCACACATTAGACAACCTCTACGGACGCGGAATCTCGCAATATCTACCGCCTCTGGTCTAGTGGTTAACATCACCGGTTTAGACCCAGAGGTCCCGGGTTCGATTGCCAGCGGGGTACATGTTTGTGTATTCGATTTGGTTGGTGGTAGTGTTTGTTTGTCCGCCTGGCTAGCTACCACCACACCATCTTATCTAAATATGTCGCCATAACATCAATGTTTGTAGCATTGTTGTGTTCGGGCAGCTAGAGATAAGATAGCCAGTGCCTCAGCAATTGAGGATTCCGGGTGAAGTGCGCCTTATCATCACTTAACATCAGATGAGAACTGTGTTTACCTGAAAAATATATTAAAAAAAAGCTGCGATTGGATTGTGAGCTGTTCCTAGTTACGTGTCCGGGAGAGGTTGTCTGTGTGCGTTGCTCGAGGTCGATGGCGCAGTGGTGAACGCGCCCGGTTTGCGAGTGCTGAGATTAAGCAACTTTCGCAAAGGCCGGTCATCGGATGGGTGACCAAAAATTTATCATCACGAGCTCCTCCGTGCTTCGGAAGGCACGTAAAGCCGTTGGTCCCGGCTGCATCAGCAATCGTTAACAACCACCAATCCGCACCGGGCCCACGTGGTGGTTAATGGCCCGTTCTCCCAATCCATCCATAGGGAAGGCTCGTGCCCCAGCAGTGGGGACATAGAGCTGATGATGATGATGGTCATGTTGCTCGAGCGCGGTATGTATGCTTACCATCTGGGCTCTCCTTATTTTGTGTTAAGGCCGCCGGTGTCTATACGTGCCTCACTTAAAGTAAATCGAGAGAGTTTTACATTTTTGATAAATAGCATCGTTTTACCTGTAAATATAACGCTTATTAAATACTTACCATATTTGAAACTTTACTTTCAACTCTGCCTAGTTGATTATTCGACGCAATGAGGCAAACTAGCAATGCCCATGGCATGCCTGCCTGGTGGGAGCCGTTGAGTGACGTCAGATGTGCGAGAGAGAGAGAGCTATATGGTAGATAAGAGGCAAAGAACTAGGAAACAGAGGGCCCATCTCATATAATAATGTTTCAAATAATGGTCAAGTGTTTAATGTTATGTTTTATTTGTTGTTTAAGGATTTCGATCTAAATACCTGATTTTAAATGAATTCGAAAGAACATAATATTTCGTTAGTTTTTTTTTATAATATAGATGTAATTTGTTCTCTCAGTTTCCTTTTATTCAGTTTAACAGAAGGAAAGTTGAATATAACCGCTTAGCATTAGAGCGACCAAATAACCAAAATTAACTACAAGTACACATTTTTTTAATAAATTAATTTGTTTCACTGACTGACCAATTATCGCATGTATTAATTATATTTATAGTTTAGGGAGGTATAAGTTGCTTAGTCCGCCCGTTTTCATCTGAGTGACTCCGCTTTGAGGTTTGGTGACATTCATCCAAAACATCCCAAACTGATAAACCCTAGTTTTGCGCTTCCTAATTTTAGAATGAAAGATAATATACTTAGGGTGTGGCATGGCATTAGTGTTCGACACTAAGCCCAGTATTCGACAAAGTTTTCGTTACCAAAAAATAGCATTCGTCTATCATTGAAACTCTACGACGGAGGAGCTCAATGGTGCAGTGGTTAACGTGCCCGGTCTGCGATTGCTGAGGTTAAGCAACTTTCGCAAAGGCCGGTCATCGGATAGGTGACCAATAATTTATCATCTCGAGCTCCTCCGTGCTTCGGAAGGCACGTAAAGCGGTTGGTCCCGGCTGCATTAGCAATCGTTAACAACCACCAATCCGCACTGGGCCCGCGTGGTGGTTTACGGCCCGTTCTCCCTATCCATCTATAGGGAAGGTTCGTGCCCCAGCAGTGGATGATGATGATGATGATGATAATGATGATGATGATGATGATGATGATGAAATTCTACGGATTAACAGTTAGGAAGCGGGTGTGTCTGTATTTAATTATTGCTATAAAACCGCCTCTGTGGTCTACTGGCTAAGCCCACCGGTTTAGACCCAGAAGTCCCGGGTTCAATCCCCAGCAGGGGGTACATGTTTGTGTACTCGGTTTGGTTGATGGAAGGGCTTGTATGTCCGCCTGGCTAGCTACCACCATCTTATCTAAATATGTCGCCATAACATCAATGTTTGTAGCATTGTTGTGTTCCGGCAGCTAGAGATAAGATAGCCAGTCCCTCACTAGTTGAGGATCCCGGGTGAAGTGCGCTTCCATCATTGGCCTTGCCATCACTTAACATCAGGTGAGATCAAGGCACTGTGCTTAACCGTTACTATAAAAAAAAAACTAAAATCAGTTCGCATACTTCTAATGATTAAAGAAAAAAAATGTTGATTACTGGTTCCTGTTGAACAATGGTGCCATTACCCTACCTGGGGTGCATCGGGGGTATTTGAACAGAAGACAATAATTATCACATGTCCAACACTCTTATTCAAATCATAATTGCCGCTAGCTATTTTGACACTGAATTCTCGTACTTATATTGGTAGGTAGGTAGGTTACATTTACCAATATGTTACCTAAATTAATTAATTAAATTAAAAAATATATATATATTTCATAGTAATTTGTTACTACCCTTTTCTTGTGGTGTGGTTGTACTTTAAACAGTGAAAAATAAATGTGAGATTGATGTTTCTCATGGGTATAATATAACTTTTAAAACACATTGGACGACCTCCTTGGTCGAGTGGCTTGAACACCGGTTTTCATGGTGTCGCCATCTCTGAGGTCTCGGGTTCGATCCCCGGTCGGGTCAATTTAGAAATACCTGTTTTTCTAAATTGTCTGGGTATTTCCTATGTATAATAAGTAGGTATTTAAGTATATTAAGTATGTTTATCCGTTGTCTAGTTAACCATTTTATCGAGTTTCTTAAGGAAGCTCTGGGGCTAGATAATTGGTGTGAGTGTGGGAAACATTTATTTATTTATTTATTCTAATTAACCATCTTGTGTCTGCAAACCGCTTCCTGACATGAACTTGTCCGACATAGAAAATGCATATATATTCCATATCCGATGCTTGATTGCACGTGAAGTATAATTAAAAGATAAATTCACCCGTACATGGGCATTACAGCGCATTCATTAGAGGCTATGTCATAGGCGTAATCCAAGTGTTCTCACATTAAATTCTTTACAATCGCTATGTTTCCACGCTGTGGGTAAGCAACATAATAAGATTACGCCACACTGTTATCAGCGTTGATGCGAATGTTGCGCCAGCGCAGCGTTGTCGTGGAGATTGTGCTGGCCTCGTGTGCTGCTGCCTTGTTTGTGGCGTGGAACATCGGTGCCTAAACTTTTTAGGTTGTGGAATAATATAATAAATACTTTTTATTTATAGGAAGTCTATCCAGTCTATGCCTATAACTGTCTCATTGCTAGCTATAGGCCTTCATCATTGCATCAAGTAATCGCTACAATTGATAGGTATTGGCATCGATCAACTAAAACAGGTAGGCTACTCTTGACGCAAACTCGAATCTCAATACAATTCCAATGCGATTAATATGTATCGATATTGGGATAAGTTTTGCAATTTCGGAACGCCCCATCTCGATAATAATTTGTTCACTCAATTTCCACGCAATTTAATTCCAATGTAGCGCTATTATCGCTTTTAAGAGTGCCATTTGAATTTTTTAGATTTGGGACTGGAAATTGATTATTGCAATTGTGTTTCAAGAGTAACCCACCAGGTGATAGTGATGGGTATGGCCTTAATTTAATCACCACTGTTGCCAAATGCGGGCTAATGATTGCAAACTGGAGCTGTGTATTGAACACACTTTTCGTGACCTGGGACTGAACTCAGGGCTCTGTAAATCGAGCCAATCGCTATGCCACTCTGCCACCGAGATGTTTAAATGTTATTTTATGGCGTCCCAAATCAAATGATAACGTTGAAAGCCTAAAATACTACTGTGATAGATTTGTTGAGAAAATAAAATAGTAAAATAGACTGCAAAATAGGTAGTAATTTTAAATGTTTGCACGTTTTCTTCACCTTTATAATCGTTTCGTAAATATTGATTGAGCCAATGAGCTAGTATATTCAATTTGAGGTGTTAGGATTCTTTCAAATTAGGCGTTTCGTGTCGGACCGCTCGCTGCCGTGCGTTTTCAAATTAAACGCCAGCCGCACGACAACCGCACGACTGTTTTAATATGGAGCGCAGTGCAAATGTGCGGCAGCCGTCCGACAACAAACGTCTAAATTGAAAGAGCCCTTACTGTTTGTTGTTTGTCAGTCCGTTAATCAAATCATGGAGGACCGAAAATGTAATTCTAATTGTGAGTGACAAAAAAACAGCTAACTCGCAGACCCGATTCAATTTTGGTTTACAGGTAGGTAGTTTAAAGTCGTATCACACTGAAAAAAAAATCAGCATTCTCGTCTACATTTATCCTGCGGGTGCTTAGTGCGGATATTTGCCATCCGAACGCGTGAACGTAAACAATTGTATGGCAAAATTTTAACTCTCGTTTGTTTCAACAATGCCATACAATTTTTAGGGTTCCGTAGCCAAATGGCAAAAAACGGAACCCTTATGGATTCGTCATGTCTGTCTGTGAAAAAAAAAACAAAAAATTTTGGGGGTTCCCCATACTTAGAACTGAAACTCAAAATTATTTTTTCATTATACCCATACGTGTGGGGTATCTATGGATAGGTCTTCAAAAATAATATTGAGGTTTCTAATATAATTTCTTTCTAAACTGAATAGTTTACTCGAGAGACACTTCCAAAGTGGTAAAATGTGTCCCGTCCCCCCCTGTAACTTCTAAAATAAGAGAATGATAAAACTAAAAAAATATATGATGTACATTACCATGCAAACTTCCACCGAAAATTACGAGATCTAGTAAGTAGTTTTTTTTAATACATCATAATTCATAAAGTACGGAACCTTTCGCGCGCGAGTTCGACTCGCACTTGGCCGGTTTTTTTTCGTTTACGTAATCGGCTGGCAAATAAAAATCGCACTAGCACTAGGTACTTAGAACCCAGGCCTCCATCTGACCTCAGTCTCGTATAGCGCGCACCGCTTGACAATATGCATTGTCGTGTGGGAAAATAGATAAAAGTAATCTTTCTTACGTTATATGTTCGTTCTTGTATTGCCGAGTTATTTCAAAATAAGTTCCAAACGAATTATTGTTTGAAAATAGTTGTTTGTGTGACTGTATTACGTTATGTGACTTCACGTTACATTTTGGTGTGAATTATATAAATTACCGAATAGTTAAAACTAGTTAAGTAACTATGTTCGCCTTGGAGGCCAAGTGGTAAGTGCTCGACCCAACATCCGAAGGTCTTGGGTTCAATTCCCAGGTAGGGCAAAGTGTGTTTCAGATTTCCCATATGTGATCGATCACCAACCCGCATTTAGTAAGCTTGGTAATTAAGATAATACCCATCGGCATCGATTGTAGCATGACTTGATTTCAATGATGCCTTTACCCAGCTGTAAGTATGTAGGTAAATAGCTAAATATTACTGTGCATTATATAAGCTTTTAACAATGCTTTGCAATAGGTAATGTTTTCGTTAACATGGCTGGTATGGCATTCAGTTTGCCGGTAAATTTAAAAGCAAAAGCAAGCAAGCATGCAACATGCAAGCAAGCATGCAGAATGCAAGCAAGCAAGCATGCAGACAAGCAAGCATGCAGGCAAGCATGCAGCATGCAAGCAAGCAAGCAAGCATACATGCAGCAAACAGTTTCTCTCACAGCTCCGGCGCTGCGGGGCTCTGGCGGTCCCACGCAAGCTTATCGTCGCAAATGGTTTTCGCTCACCACCGCAGGAAGCCGGCCAGCCTCAGCCGCGGCGGTGGGCTTTTGAAACCACCTGCACCTCAGCTCGCTGGCCGCCTCGCCCCTCCGCGCCTACGCCGGCTTAAATTACACTCTAGGGGTAGGGCAGACAAGACTACGTGGAGTCGGTTTTGCAGCGATTCGTTTCTGCCACTGACACTGTATACCAACAGATTTTTATGTCAATTGATTGTTATACCAATTGAAGATATATCAATCAATCATTATTTGAAACGTTATTATCTTAAATAATAGTTATATAAAATTACGCGTATATCAAACAAAATTATAAATATGAAATGAACGAATATTAAATGAGTTTTATTTCAAATGGCATTATTCCTTATGAACGTTATACTAAATTGTATTATATAAAATGAACATTATGTAAAGTAAACGTTATGATAAATAAAATTATATATTAAGTGTTGGTATAACAAATGATTATTATGTAAAATGAACGTTATTAAAGTTCAATTATATCAAATGTTATAAATGTTTAAATATTTAAATAATTTTTAACGCAAATTTTGTTGCGAACAAATTACAAAAACACAAATGTTGAAAAAATTTCCACGAGCAGGATTTGAACCTGCACCCTTCTTTTTTTTAAATATCAAATGTTGGTATATCAAGTGATACGTACAAGTGACACGCACGCATAGTGGATAGAAAGATAAATCTTTTATTGCAACTAAACAAAGATGTATGTGTATGTGTTCGACAAGAACCAGTGACAGACATTAAAAATAGGTCAACAACTGATTTTAGCAACAATTGTCATCTCGTAAAATTTCAATAAGGATCTATGTTACTTTTTGGCGACAAAAACTGTGTCAATCACTGGGTGTAAAGTGTCGAACACTGGTGCTACGGCCCTTTATACAAATAACTAGCGGCCCGTGCCCCCGGCATCGCACGGGTGTACTTTTATTTTTAATATTTTTTTAAATATAGCCTAGATGTCACTCGGCGCTAATGTAGCATTCTAATGGTGAAAGATTTTTTGAAATCGGTCCAGTAGTTTTTGAGTTTATTCGTTGCAAACATACATACAAAAATACAAAGCTTTCCTCTATATAATATTATAGTATAGATTTATTTATTTTTATTTTTTATTTATTTATTTATTTATTTATTTCTAAAGTGCTTATGAAAGAACAACAAATCAGTGACTATGTTTTACTTACAAATTACTTTGACAATATATACTTACGTTTGTGTCTGAACTAGATAATATAATTATCTGTTTTCTAGACAAACAGCGCTCTTCCAGTTAATAACAGTTTATATAAAAATTGAACATTAATAGTACACTCTCCGGTAATGTAGGCTAAAAATAGTTACAATTTGGCGGTCTTACCGCTTTAAAGCGATTTCTTTCTTCCAATAGACAACTAGTACCTATGTATATTTGATACTCTTCGGTCGTGTTGACTAGATAGACTGGAAAGCCCGGTTCTTTAGCAATAACTTAAGTATGAACGCTAGGAGCTTCGCATACGAGTAACCAGTTTCTAAAATGTCTGGCTGACCTTTAAGTAGCATCTCTGCGTCTAACCTAACTGTAGAGGCAGCGCGCCTTCACAATTCGTCCTTGAGTACATTTTATTGTAATGAGGTATTTCTCTGTTTACATCTACATGAAATGTTTGTTTGGTAGTATTCGATTTATGTTTTGTTTGGATTGTAACACTTGTAGGTCTTTTATGAACTTCGAGTCAAATCGTATCTTTATCGATATTTTAAAAATAAGAATAATAAACTGCTGTGGTTATAAAATAAGTTGTTTGTGTTTTATTTAATGTTTTTTTAAAGCAATGGGGATTTTTACACTTTTTTCTCTACTAATTCATGATGATGATGATGATGAATCTCATATAATAAGGGATTTATGGAAAGCCTACTAATCCCCATTGATAAGGCAAGTCAAAAGGAACTCAATTTATGTCTCTATCATGTCAACAACAACAAAAATCCTACGACCTATTACAAAAAATTGCTCTCTGCTTCATCCAGGTCACCTGTGTTTGCAGCTAAAACTGTAACTACAGATCCGGCTTTCAGTCCTTATTTCCGAGCTTGAAACTGTCTCGGGAACTAATTACTTCTTTCTAAATCTTACGTACATATATTCTAAAAGGTATTTGTTACAAAAAAACACAAAACGTTAGTTACTGTTCGAGACAAGCGTTTTCTTAATGACATGCAGCTAAATTATTTCTTACATGGTAAAGAAAGTCTATCAAGTAACAAAGCTGATGCAGTGCATCATAGTGAGGCCTTTACCACGAACTCGATCAGGTTTCGACGCGACAACCTTATTACTCGTCTATTGCTCGCTATATTACGGAAGTGATAGTCAACGGTAATAAAAAGACCGCAATGAAAACAGTGAACTTGCTCCTCGCCGCAAACTTGCTTACCAATCAAACGTCAAAAGGCGGACACAGCTGTGATCGATGGTGAGTTGTCGTGAGGCGACGGCTGATGAAAAGATTGAATGTTTTTTATTTGGCCTTAATAAAACAGTACGTAACTTTAACCACAGTTGGAGTTAAGTTGTCAAGTGAACTTTGTAGTATATAGTATTGACGCTTTTCAAGTGTACAAACCACAGAGTAGTAAACTCATGTGGTACAAACTACAAACACGAAATAAGTTTTTAAAAAGGACCAGGGTGTTTTTGCTACATTGTCAAATACATTGTAACGTAGTTGTGTGCACCATGTATATCAATGTGTTTTTAATATGTGCTTTATATACATTGCGTATTTCATGCTATCTTGGACTAATAATATAACGCTTTTACTTGCAATGGGTGGAAGAAATGGAGGGAGGCCTTTGCCCAGCAGTGGGACAGCGAGGGCTAATAATAATAATAATAATAATAACTTGTGCATATTTCTCAGATCGCAATGTATAAAGTTCATCAGAATTTCGGCAAAGTCCGTTTTCTAACGTCAAATACCATGCTATCTATATTTTAAATGGTTTTTAGGAAAAAAACATTAAGTTTTTTATTAATAAAATAAAAGAGTATGCAATCTTTTACATACAATTTCACATGAGTAAAAATTTTAATTCATGTTTTATTTAAAACAAATTATTATTTGTGTTGTGTATGTCATGTAGTTTGATCGAATATTTATCACAAGCATAACTTTTTACCTGGGAACTCGAAAGCTTAAATGTGACATATACGTTATATCATATTAGTGTTTGCTATTAAAAAAAATAACGATGTTTTGTATAAATGAAACTGAAAACGGAAGGTGTACATCAAGGTTGTAAGTGGGGGGTAGCCTCCCTTCGACATGAGTTAATTAATTTCGAATGCCTGCTGAGTACGAGGTTTAATTAAATTTTAACTCAAATAATATGTTTAGTGTTATTCAACAAGTTTGTAAAGCGTGCAGTAGCGCCGCGCCAACTTTATCAAATATTAATATCTGATTTTGCAAACTGTCTTTTGCTATTAACGCGAAACATTTGTAATTAAATTCCACGCCTTCTCTAATATGATGACATTTATACTGATAATATATTTTTTAATAAAATATTTTTTATACAATATATTATCGCAAGCTGTACCAGTCGTTAACAACTACCGATCTGCAATGGACTCGGGTGGTGGTTTACGGCCCGTTCTTTCTATCAATCCATAGGGATGGCTCGTGCCTCAGCAGTGGGCATATAATGAGCTGGCAATGATGCTAATTATTATTATATACTAGATGACCCGGTGAACTTCGTATCACCTAAAATATTTGTGAAAAATACAAATTTTTTAATGCAATTTTTTTTATTTTCTTCTGTACAAACCTTGTCCTGACAATAAAAAATACACAAAAAAAAGAATTATCCAATTTTGTGCAGTCGATCGGAAGTTATGCGCGTACATACATTTCAGTGATAAATTTTTAAGGTTTCGTAGTCAACAAGAAACCCTTATAGTTTCGCCATGTCCCTCTGTCTGTCTGCCTGTCTGTCCCCAGCCTAGCTCATAGACTCTTAGTACTAGAAAGCTATGATTTGGCATGGATATACATATTAATCACGCCGACAAAGTGTTGAAGTAAAATGTTGAAAAATATTTTTTATTTTTTTTTGTCTTACCCCATAGTGTGGGGTGTCGTTGGATAGCAATTTCAAAAATAGTGCTGGTTTGTAAAAACAGTTTTTTGATTGATGCATCTGTTGGGAACTATTAAGCTTGAAAGTGCAAAATTTTGTTAGAGTCAAGTGTCCCCCCCCCAGCCAGCCAAGTGGTTGATTTTGGATACGTGAAAAAATTCACGGTAGTTGTATATAATTATGATGAAGTTAAAAGGAAAACTATCACAGCTAAGTAGGCTTTAAAAGTTTACGAGTAACAGTCGACCAACTTATAAAATGTACTTGGCGCAGTACAAATTCCTCATTGGGAACTACTTAAATAACGTTGTCAGGTATGTGAAACCGGTAGTATCTACATTTAAGTATATGAGTCATTTAAAAATATACGCATTATTGAGATGGGCTACGAAACCCTACACTGCGCGTGGCCCGACACGCACATTGGCCGGTTTTTATTTATATAGATTATTATTTTATAATGATGTCTCGAACCCTTTTACAGAGTCAGTCGGCTCAAGAAGACTGAGATTGAGTTGTTGAATGCCTCATTGATTTGAAACTAACTGATAAAAATAAAATAATGCCAAAATTGTATTACTAAATTTAATTGTTAACTCAAACTGAGATAAGTATTTGCTACGCAAAATACTAACAAGGTATACAACAAAGCTAGAGCATAGGCACATAATAATTAATTGGCATAGGTAAAGGCGTTTTTTTTTAAAGAAGCAACTTGTTCGTTCATTGGGCTTTCTAATTAGTATTGGATTTGGATTATAATATAGTTATATTTAATACATATAACCATCACCAATCCGCACTGGGTCCGCGTGGTGGTTTATGGCCCGTTCTCCCTATCCATCCATAGAAAAGGCTCGTGCCCCAACAATGGGGACATAAAATGAGCTGATGATGATGATGATGATGATAGTTATATTTGGTCAAATCGTCACTTATATTAATGATATCATAGCTGTGATGTTAAAATAACCCTAAAGAAAATTCATTGTATACTCAATTTTGAGTAAACTGATGAATTTATACAATTTTTTAAGATATTTATGTACACAGTTTCACAATAAAAAGTTTCAATCAATCGATCAATTTAATCAATCATCTACGTTGAAAAACTAGTTTTAAAGGCATCTATGAAGGTTATGAAGAGGATAAGTTACGCGCAAATACTTCAAACAAGTAACGAGGAGATACCAATACTTGAATTTTAGGGTTCTGTAAAAACCAAGAACCCTTATCTTTTATTTTGTTGTCTTCGTCTGCGTGTTTGTGACAGCCAATTTACTTGCAACCTTTAAGGGACTTACAAATAAACAGAGTATAAGTTTCGAATTGCTATTCCGTGTTTTGTAACTTACTCTAATCTATACTAATATTATAAAGCTGAAAAGTTTGTTTGTTTGTTTGGTTGAACGCGCTAATCTCAGGAATATATATATGTGTGTAGTGTACATACAACCCTCTTGAAGTGAACACTGCATGCAATAAGTAATTAAGTAATTGAACACTCCTAAACCTCAACTAATAAAATTTTAACATATAAATAAATATAAATAAAAACAAATAAAAATTTACAATTCAGACTTATTATAAAAAATAACAATAACAAATTTTGAATAAGAAAAAAACAGGACATCTTTCTTTTTATAGACATTACAGAGGTTTTATTGTTGTGTTCCGATGACGGTAAAGCTTAAAGAGCCTGTTCCTCCATAGCTTCAAGAATTCTAGCTGACATGCGCTACCTAGGCTTGTAACTTAAGCCTTATTGCTTATTATATGTGAAATTAATGCTGTAAGGTCTAATGTAAAATATTTAAAAATAAATATCTAAACTAAATAGTTTCATTTTTATTTTAGTTTAAACGAACCATTTAAATCAGTGGTTCCCAACCTTTCTCCGACCATGGACCCTTTTCCTAATTTATTTTTTAGCAGGGACCACATAAACTGTATTTAAAAAGAAAGTTTAAGCTTTATTCAAAACATAAAAAGTATTTGTAGCGTAACTTCAGTAGTGACAGTATATCTCTGTTCAGTGGTTCATCTTCACACACTTCATGCTACCAAAAATGCTAATGCGAAACATTTCATCTTCCACCCTGGGACCTAGGAATTAGCAAATAGATAGCGTAGTAGGCGATAGTGCAGGAATTAAAAAATAACATTTTACTGCCTTTTTCAAAATTATTTTCTGGATTTAATTATGTTCTGTCCCGCAGACCATTACCGATGCCCCCTCGGACCATCTGTGGTCCGCAGACCACCAGTTGGAAACCACTGATTTAAATAAAACAACTTTTAAGGATCTACTCACGTTTATTTTACACATTGATTTTATATAATTTTATCCTGACGTTTCGAACCCTTTGCATCACGGTCCGTGGTCACGGGGAGACTTTTAACTAGATGATCATAATAAAATAATTACTAAATAATTGTACCACTATTATTTTTTTTGTAAATTCTATAATATTTTGTATTTTAATTGTGGTGTGAAATAAAAGTTACTTACTTACTTACTTACTGTAGATTTAGAACCCTTCAGTGTGCGACTCCGATTCACACTTGGCCGGTTGTTGAAATGGATCCGTCTAGACGCCTGAAGAGGCTCGCCTCGCAGCGCCTTGGACGGAATGCCGTACTGCTTACTACATTATTTATTTATCTAATGAAATTGGGGAGATTTATCTGACCCTCGTCTTTGAGTGAGATTTATTCCATACGTTTTCCTTATTTGGAACTTTTCTCTACGTAGAATAGTTCGCGTTCAAATATAGCGGTGATGGTAATTATATCGACATAGTTACCTACTTATGTAAAATGGCATTAAGTTGTTCCTAAATACAATGAGGTGTTTCACACTTCTATTTATAACGAAACTGTTGCAAGTCGTCTGTTTCCAAGTGCTATTTTTAGTTTAAATTATGTAAAGATTACATAAACTATGCAAGGCATTATTTTGAACCGTTTTCTGTCGTAACTGGATTGGTGAGAGTAATTTCGTATTTTCAAAAGGACTACTGTCGCTTACATTTACTTTGGCGACCTACTTACTATACTTTATCAATCAGACATTATCAGAATCAGAGAATCATCCGTTTTATTCAACAACGTTGACTCAAACCTAGTTTAAAACTGTGGCTGTTTTGTTCAGCTTTACACCATGTTTGTCTATAGTCCTCATAAATAAAGATTGCAAGTTAATTTTAATAAGGACCATACATTTTTCTTTTCCGGACCAACAAACAGTTTTGAGTTCCGCTCTTGAAAACAAAACAACACGAAAACTTGGACTAACGGTTTCGAATCGCAGGGAGCCAGTCCAAAAACGAAATTTCAAGGCTAAAACTTAATGTTAAAGTTTAGTACTGAGGCGAGACAAAAAAAGGTTACATTTTTATTTAATAATTCTGTTTACGAGTGAGATGAGGTCATCGACTGGTGTCGTCACCCGACGCCGGATGCACGCTAGGGAGGTGAATCTGATTCTTATGCACGACTAGCGATGGGTTGTGTGCCGTCGCATTGCGCTTTTACTCAATACAACGTTGCATTCTTTTTTATTTCACAACGGGTATGCGCTTCTCGTTCATCTTGTTTGATGGTAAATATCGATAAGGCAGAAGATGAAAGCCTACATCACCCGGAATCCTCAATTTCCGAGGCACGCGACTTAGCTTAGAAGGTCGTAGCTTTTAAAACAATGAATTATTACGCTGTCTAGACTTCACTAATTACATGATCTATTAGAGTATAATAGAGGATTAAATTAAATATTATCGCAAAACACGCTACGTAATACGCAAGACTGTTCATGCTTATGCCAAGACAGGAGCTTATTGGATCAAGCATTGTTAAGGATTCAGCGCAAGTCGAATTTATGTTATCTATGGATATAGTGAAGAATAGATTTGTAGATTTTCTTGTTTCTTTAATAACAAGTTTTAGTGATAAAAATGTTTCGTCATCGGCATTCGCGATCGGCTTCGTCAGCGTAGATATTGTATCTGGGGGGCAATTTTTTAAACTCACTGGTGATCTCCATTGAAATTAAAAAGTGTTAGGAAATACACTTTGGAATATTATAACTTTTGAATGATTTACAATTTGATTATTAATATATATACTTAGTGCATACTGTTGGAGAATCGGCGTCAAAATTTTAATTAACAGTGCCTTTGATAAGACTGAGAAAGAGCAATACTAACATTGTTATTAAGGCACAAGACTTAGATAAGATGGTGGTAGTCTGCCAGGCGGACATACAAGCTCTACCAACAACGAAACCAAGTAATGATCTCAGTGTCTGAGACCGGTGGTTTAACCACTAGCTAGAGCATTAAAAGGTTGTTCAATATTCTTAGCAATATCGATAACTGCTGGGGCATGCACGAGCCTCCCTATGGATAGAAATACCATTAAGAGAACGGGCCCATTGTGGATTGGTGGTTGTTTACAACTTCTAGTGCAGTCGGGTCCAACGGCTTTACGTGCTTTCTGAAGCACGGACACAAGGTGATAAAGTATTGGTCACCCAACGGAACACCGGCCTTTGCGCAATCGCAGGCTGAGCGCGTTTGCCATTGCCTCATCTAGTGTTAGTCATAATTAACAGTCATCATCAGCTCATTTTATGTCCCCACTGTTGGGGCACGAGCCTTCCCTATGGATGGATAGGGAGAACGGGCCATAAACCACCACGCGGGCCCAGTGCGGATTGGCGGTTGTTAACGACTGCTAATGCAGCCGGGACCAACGGCTTTACGTGCCTTCCGAAGCACGGAGGAGCTCGAGATGATAAATTTTTGGTCACCCATCCGATGATCGGCCTTTGCGAAAGTTAAACTTAACCTCAGCACTCGCAGACCGGGCGCGTTAACCACTGCGCCAACGAGCTCCTCTTATAACATCATCCTCATAATTAACAGTAATCGGAGATAACTATGTCGTACCATGTCGCTAGCTTTAGGTACTTAAGCCCTAAACGGTCCTACTATTCTGATCACTAAAGCTAATATTATCTTCTATACGCTACACATATATTATGAGCGATTCAAAACGAAATAGCAAGAGTAATTGTAGCTTATTTATAGGTCACCACACTGTTCAAAAAGGTCGCCGGCGGCGGCGGCGCCAGCGCACCAGTTTCCATCGAAGATTCTTATAGGAAAGGTCGCACTTATCGTTGACCTCGCCGGACCGAGCGATCGTGCAAATGTAGGTGAATCGTGGACAAACGATAACCCCTTTACATGATTGGCGGAAACCGCCGTGTGTTGCAGTGGGTCATGTGGTCATTCACCGTTGGATCATTAACGAAAACAAAAAAAAAATGACTGAAGCAATACCTAACTGACAAACAAAGACATTTTAAGTTATTTTCATATTAATTCTCGATTCATAAATTTGATCGATTGACGAGGAGCTCGATGACGCAGTGGTTAACGTGCCCGGTGTGCGATACTAATGTTAAGTAACTTTCGCAAAGGCCAGTCATCGGATGGGTAACCAAAAGTTTATCATCTCAAGCTTCGTACTTCGGAAAGCACATAAAGCCATTTGTCCTATCTCCATTTGCAGTAATTAACAACCACCAATCCGCACTTTGCCCGCGTGGTGGTTCATGGCCTTATCTCCTTATCCATCCATAGGGAAGGCTCGTGCTCCAGCAGTGGGGACATAAATGAGCTGATGATGATGATGATGATGATGAACAACCACCAATCCGCACTGGGCCCACCGCGTGGTGGTTCATAGCCTGTTCTCCCTATACATTCATAGTGAAGGCTCATCATGAGCCTTGACTTTGAATGTATAGAGATTGAAGGGGCATGGCCCAGCAGTGGGGAAATAAAATGAGCTGGTTATGATCGAATGGCAAATAAAAATCGCACGAGGCCACTCGCACACCCTGAACGAAACCACACGCCATCGAGCTCTTCCCACAAAAACAGAAAAGACAAAATGTCATATCAAAAGGGGTTCTGTATACAACTAACACATCATTATTGCCGTAATAATTCTAAATAAGGTACCAGAGTGATTACTTGATGGACAAACAAAGCTTAATTGAACTTTTTTATTTACAGGTATGCGCCGTTTTCCATTTGCTTTTACGGCGGGAAGGGTCTGCGTGGTAATTCGCCCGTCCGATATGTCGCCGGCGTTTTGTGAGTGTACCATTAGACGCTATCTATAATTTATGACCTTTTTATAATGGGCTGCACAAAAGGTTCAAAATGTTTTGAATGTTGTTATTGGTTTGGCACAGTGAATGTTACGGCAAATGGGTATCTTTTTGTTAAGGGTGTGATTTTTCAACACTTATTCTTTCAACTTCTTTTGACAATTATTCTTAAATCAGGAGTAGAATTTGAATACTCGAAAGGTACCCTATTTTCGAGTATTCAAAGCCACCGGTTCCTATCTTGATACTGAAAAAACGCCTACATATAAACAAATATAAATAATTTTTAAATTGATTATGCTAGACTCTCTTGATTTGAAAGTCTAGGTATCAAGATTGTAGGGATCTTTATAAAGGCAGATATGAATTTACTAACTGGATATATTTTATTTTATTTTATATATCTCTAAATGTTCAAATAATTTTTAACGCAAATTTTGTTGCGAACAAATTACAAAAACACAAATGTTGAAAAAATTTCCACGAGCAGGATTTGAACCTGCACCCTTCTGACATTCCGGGTCAGGTGCTCTTCCAATTGAGCTATCGTGGTTCTAACCAGCCCGCCGAAATTATTCAACAGTTTTTACTTTGAAAGCCAAAGGCGCCCATTCATTGTCAACAACTACCTACAACATTTGTGTTTTTATAAATCTCTGTTAGAAGGGGTATGGAGTATCTGCGATCTACATACTTCCGTATAGCGCGACTCTTGGCAGTAGATACAAGTTTGATGCTGGTAGCCATCAAGACGGATTCTGTGTCTGTACCAACCACTGGCTAAACCTAATTTGGTTTGATATTTTAACAATTGCTTATCGCAACAATTAATCGGTGGGTCATAATGCTCGTACCTGCAGGCATCCTATTTGGCCGCTCCACAGACACCTGTTCTATCGAAATTTCGCCGGCAGTTGTTGTTACTCAATTAATTTCAGCGCGTTCGTGTACTGTTTTACTTCGTACAGTGCATTGCACAACCGGTCATTACCTTGCTCTTGTTTGCAGCCGGCGTTTCTCACAATTTACAACATGCTACGCGGAGAAAAACAACTGTGGGAAATTTTACTCTGCGCGGTAAACATATGGTTCCGTCTAATGATTCAATTCGCGAATAAACTGCGGTTTTGAAATGCTTCAAGTGCACGTGCAACCGCGCTTCCCATTGTAAAAACGTATCGATTTTATTGCGCGATACAGAGGATAATTTGTGCATGCTACTTTCGTAGCGGTGATTGTTATGAACAGTTGCGAGCCGCGGTTGCTCGTGCATCAAACGTAGATAAAGCTAATGTAATGACAAAAGCCCCGGCGACACCCACTAAAACAATTGCCGGGAGAAGCGTGAGTGACGTGCGTTGGGCATTCGCAACATTAAAACGAAAATTTTCAACAAAAGTAATTATTTGTTCCGAAATTGTGGCGTGGAGCGTGCCCGCCGCGTCGCGTACGTTTCCCCGCTGACAACCTAATTGTTTAAGGAAACAGCTTTCAATTATAACCCACCTCGAATACCCTTGGAGTTTAAATCGAGCCGCGGAAAAAGCTATAGCGCGCACGTAAATTACAGAATTGGACGGTGGGAACGCCCGAAGGGGGATACAATAATGTCTTCTTGTGGTTTGTCCCTTCCCTCGTGCGGAGTTTGGCCATTTTAAATTCTCTCATTATGGGCCCTATCAGGGTTGTTCATAGTTTAATAAATTGCAAAGTTCTTTGACTATAGCTAGTAGTTTTATAATTAGTTTTGTATGCGATGAAAAGCATGATTAGTGGTAATTTGAAGGTTTTTTTTGTAGTTGAAGTCATCGAACTGTACTACCTTTGTGTAGGTGTGTAGAATGACGAACTACCAACAATTAATATAGCCGGGACTTATGTGAATCATCTTGAAAGTTTTTGTTGTTGATCAGATAAGTTGTATGAACCGTTTTTTCCCGTGATCAAGCGGGCCATATTCGTCGACGTCGAGGTTGAGGATCATTAACCGTTGCTACCCACACCACTGATTGCTAACATGAAAACTGACGGTGTATGTACATATGTGATGGAAAATTGAGGCAAAGGCATCGGTCGTTGCCTTATGACTCAGCTGGTTTTGACTCCAGCGCAGATGTGACAATGTGCGCGCCAAATAGTTGATTGTAAATGTTGTTTCGTCCGTGAACCTTTGTTATTGCTCATTCATATTCATGACGGGAGTTATTTCAGCTCTAGAATAACGTTTTTCTTTACTTACTTTAGCTATTTGTTTGTATTCTAACGGGGTTTTCACGTGACTTAGTGTTATACGAGTATTTGTTTATAGTACAAAGTAAAGATAATAATAAAGATAATAGCACATCGTGTTAAAATTTATTATCGTTCATATCCAAGCTATAAGAAATCTTTTATGGTAATATAATTCCTAAATCGTATATTCCATATTTTTTTGGCTCATTTCATCTTAAGCATTATTTGCCTAGTACCTTTTGCACCGGTCGTGCGTGGTCATGGGCTGACTTAACCACCACGGCCACAGTAAACATTAAAATTTAAACTATTACATTTATGCGTATTTTCTTCAACGACCCTAAATTAACGACGTAAGTTTTAAGTGACCCCTTAGCCATGAAGAGCCATCGTTAAAACAGTCATAATTTTTTTTCTGTGTCTCACTAATCGGCAGTCTAAAAGCGCCAGTATCTTAGGTATGTGTGAAATTTGAACGTGTTATACGTCGCGCGTGGGTGGAAATTGTTTATTCAGCGGCGATCGGCGTCGGCGTCCCCTGATCAATGTTACATGGGCCTTTTTACGCACGGGGGTAGGTGCCCGTTTTAGGAGTACCTACTCGGTAGATTGAAAAAGCTACGAGCTTTTATAAGAGAGGGGTGGCGTTTTTATATTTATGGTAAAATACAGACATTTATCATTAAGCCAATGTTGACTAAAAATATACAAAATTAAAAATTATTTATTCCGTTCAGGATACAAAATTAGCTCTTACGAATGTCACAATGACATCGGTTCGTTAGCCTACACAGGGCTCCGAGACCTTAAACTGTGAAGAACCGGCAAAAACTCAGCAAAGACTGTTCAATCAGCTAAAGGACATCAACTTTTTTGGTCCGAATATAAAAATGCCGGCCAAAAAGAAAATATGCTGTATTCTGTTAAAACCTGACTTCTAAGTATTTATTATTACGGCACCAAAACTGCAAGGACATTATGGTATCCTTGGTTCTATTTGAGTTCGAAAATTTGATATTTTCATACATTTTCGCTTGATTGAACTAACAAAAGCAAATGAATTGATTTACGAGTAGCATTGACATTTTGAATATGTTTAAGTAAGAAACAGTGATTCTTAGCTCATTTGATTTCCTTTAAACACATACTGTAAGCATCGAAAATATCTCTGAATGCTGCGTACAAGTTTTGTTCAAGATTCGAACTCGATAAAGCTAATAATAAGAGTTTGTATGGTATTGAATCAGCACCTCCTGTGACAAAGGACGTGAGTTGCAATTCTGCCATACTAACTCAGAATTGTTATGTATTGTCAAATAGCTGGGATTTTCATAGTTGAGATTAATTAAACAGAAAGTTTCAGAAGCTCGGCTAACGAAGTCAAAACATATACTTACCAAAATTAACTAGAAAAAATTTGATAAAACGAAGAGAGGCGGAACTGCTGCGGTTGCACACTGTTCTATGAATAAAATCAGAATCATCGTTAGAATAGCTGCTCTATTGCGATTTATAAGTTAGTGCCATGTTCAGCTTGAATAACAGATGTTTTCCAATAATTTCAAAAGCTTGATCGGAAAATTAGGATCCAAAATGTTCAATTTAAAACTTTTTGATTTGCGAGCGCTTATCTTTGTCCTCCCAAGTATTAATTTATTCGTGTTATTTATTATTTAACGCTTCACCATTTTCTCACCTGATCAATTCAGATTATTGATAAGTAGCAATAAGGCCGAAGGCGAATTTCACCCGAAATTCTCAAATACTGAGAACTGGCTGTCTTATCTCTAATTTTTGGAACATAATAATGCTGCTGACGTTGTTGTTACGGTAATAAACTAAAATAAGACGGTTGTAGCAAGTAAGACGGACTTAAAACAAGCCCTACCACCAACAAAATCAATTTCTATACTAGGTATGTACTGTTCACTGGGAATCGAACTCGGTACCTCTGTGTCTCAGTTTGATCGGTTTGATAATTCCTACTTTGGCAGCTCCCCTTCTTTGTCCCCCTAGGCTGAGGGGACATATGGGAGGAATGTGCCTCCGTTACTAATTGGGGGATGCATAATATGATTAACTTTTACGCCAAAAAGAGAAAGAGACAGTACATGTCTCAACTTACGTCTGAATTAACTTGTCTACAAAAACTTTTAGCTTTTGGATGTCTATGAAGATTCCAACGTCACATTATGGATGAATCATATGGCAACTTTTATTTTTGAACGAAAATTACTTAGCTTCGACTATTTGAAGGTCAACCTATAATAACAATATTAGCATACTTGCCGCTCTTGAAGGTGACTTTGTGTTGTCTAGACGTAGACCCCTTGAGCCACGGCATGTTTGCGAGACGCCAGCTGCTGTCCAGATTACTTACGAATACTAAACACAATCTTGGTAATGGAATTTTTGTACCTTTGAGCTTTATTTAGAAAACTGTTTATTTAAGTTGAATCTTTCGTATCGGTATTGTACGTACATACAGTGTGTAACAAAAACACAATGGGATTGATTTAGGGATGTGTTATATTGTGTATGATATGTAATAGAGATGCCCAAAAGTATTTAAAAAATCATCTGTAAAAAGTTTTCGGTTCTGCAAAAAGTAGGAACATTAAAAAACGATCATTACACAAAAGCTTTTACTAATAAATAATAGGTTATTCAATCACTTGGACAGTATTTAACTTCAGATAAAAGTTTTTGACCGTGTCAAACCTTTATTATTATTAAACGAAACCGATAAAAAATTACGGTAGAAAATCTCCTAAAAAGGGTCTAAGTATATGACTTAAATTGCTTACCAAACTGCGAAGATGATTTAAATATTTGGGTAGCTCCAACCAATTTAATAATGAGCAATTTGATTCGACGATAGTGCTTGTATAATTACAGTCTACCAACTTCAGTCAGTATTAATAAATAATCAATTGAAACTACATTCACATAACAAACATAACTATGTTAACATGCCGTACAGCAAACACTCAGATTAATTGCAACCATAAACCATAATATCCTACCATTAATTACACACGCACTTTTTCTGCTCGCAACGCGCCTTTGAATCAGCCAAGAGTTTATTTTATCTGTTAATGCATTTCTCTTTTAGTCATTTAAAAGGTTTTTGTATGCATCAACTATTCTGTTTCAGTATTTTTAAAAGCTGGAATTTTCACTTCCGCCCGCTGGGTAGTACGAGCGACAGTTGTGTCATAATTCATTCGGATAAAAGCACTCAAGCGATTCACCTGTCAAACCTTTTGCTTTGCTTTACCTTTATGTACTTTTCTGTTTGAACACTTCTGCCCTTAAATATAAAGGGAGTAATGTAAATAAACGACGGAGCACAAACAGCGGAGCACGATTCCAGCGTTTTATTTATATTTTACGTTACAGCTCAAATATAATGACCCGATTTATCGTAAGTGATTGCTACATGCAAAGTGAATCCGTTGAGTGTTTCCTTCGATAAAAGTTTATTTTATAAATATGGGTAAAATTCGCATTACGCAAATGTTGTTGCGAACAAATCATAATTCGGGAAAAGTGTTAGAAAAATTTCATACGTGGTTTTCGAAGCGCACCCTGTGATCTGACATGGGATCAGGTGCACTACCTAATGCTATTGACTTTGTCCAACCCGTGCTTTTATTTCGTAGAATTTTATTTTGCTTTTACAATGTTATCTTTTACATTGTTTGATGTTTAACATCTTTCCGCTCGTTTTCTATATAAGCAATTTGTGAAAGTGATTTCGTGAAATGGGACGGAAGTATGTGTAACAGTGTAACAGGAAGTCGGGGGAGCGCGCAAGCGCGCGCCATTTTGTAAATCGATATTATGAACATGACATATTATTATTGTATGTGATATATTGTGTCATTTAACTATCAAAGGTCATTTTGATATGTCAAATGTCTTCAATGAGTATTTACTGCATTTATTTTATCAATGTAATACCTGACCCATTTTTTTCAGAATTTAAAATTAAAATTGCTTATTACTAAGATGAGATGTCAAATTACACATCATATGCGACTACTGTAAAGCTAGCTCGTTTTTTTTTTGTAATTTTAGGTTTGGGGAAACATTTATTAAATTTCGTATTCACTTCCTTAGCCTTTTATGTAGCATCATTGGCAGGTTAGTCAGATCAGATAAGTATACTTGTACACGCCAGTTGAAACAAATTCTCATCGTGTTTTCATTGAAATTGTAAAAGGATAGCGAGCTATGAGGTCATTCATTGTTATGCTCCAAGCAACTTGAAATGTTTATTTACAACTTTTTACATAGCTGCCTAATAAAAGGAGTGATATGTTTTGATGTGTATGAGTAGCATTATTCTACCATAACTTCTTAACGCCTTAACTTATTCAGGTGTTAACGATATCCGTTAGAATCCTAAGATAAGCCCGTCTGACGTTGTAAAATTAAAAAAAGTACCTTTCTGTACATTAATAGGAAACGTAATTTATTTATCAAATTACGTGTATGGTCATTGTATCAGATGATTAAAAGCTAATGAGAAGATTCCGATATACACTATGATTAAATGCGTTGCAGACAAAGCGTCATGGGCTGACTGGTGTCGATGTCGTGTCAAAGATAAGCTTCAGATAAGGTTGCCGTAATTTTTTTGTATTTTTTGGAAAAATATCAGTGTCTGCCGTAGGCCTAGGATATCAACACTAAGGAAATTGCGTTAAGCCCCGTTAATCATGAATCCCTTATATTTGTTCTTCTCGAGCCCGTGACGTCTCCTAGCACTAAACATGCTACCTATGCAATTATGCTGCGATTGTACCTATTACTGCGTCTGTGCCGCAAAGGCTCTGACCAGTTCGTAACCCTAAAACCGTGCCAATATTACCCGCTCCACTCAATTTATTCTCTTCTATCGGATTTCCTCAGCGGAGCCATCTTGAATATTTATGAAGCAAACTTTTGTTACCTACTGCTTTTTAAGCAATATCCCCCGGAGGATTATTTATAGCGTCCATATTAAACGCTGCCTCGCGAGATTGCCTGTTGGGTATACATAATATAATGCCTATCTAATGAGTAATGCAGTTAGACGTTTATTTGAGCCTAGCTAGTTGATGTGGGGTGCTATTGCTAGCTTAATTTCCTTATGTCATTATTTTCAGTTCCCGTGAAGGACGTTTGATCCGTTTTCTGAATAAAAGACAAAATCACATGCATTGTTCTGATCCCAAGGTAAGCTAAAGCACTCGTTTTATGGAAATCAGAAACAACGACGATACCACAAGCACCCAGACCGGATACAATGTCCATAAAATTCGTTGTCGACATTGACCCGGACGGGAATTGAACCCGGGAGCTCAGAGTTAGCGCCGCCCAAAGTCCGGCGTGCAAGCCACTCGGCTACGGAGGTCGTCAATTGACATAACTGTGTTTTGTCTCGTTTATTGGCAAGAATCTGTACGGAGACGGTAAAATAGTAGGCGGTAAAATACATAGGAGTTGTTTTACCGTACAAGACGTTTCAATGCCTCAAATCCATGCCACAATATCGCTGTTATTCCAATAAGTAAACCATAATTAAACTTGCTTTAAAGATGACAACATCATCCCCTCCGTCTTCCTTTATTGACAAAAATTACGGGCAAATCTATTAGGTAATTAAAAAAGATAATCACGGTGATCCATCGTTCTTAAAATTAATTAACTTTTTGCCATCGCCAACGTTTCGTAAATATTTTTTTTATAAAATTATATTTTTTATATTTTTCCATTAACAGTCAACACTCTTTTGTTTTTGCTTCGCTCGCTTGTTGTCGTTATTGAGCTATTAAAAGCTAAATGAATAGTGAATATATTTTTATTCATTATCAATTTTGTATTGCTTTCCTCTTACCTGTACACATATACATATCCTTATGCAGTCCACTAAAATTTTCTATCGCCTCCGTCGCACATCGAAATCCGGAGGACCTGGTTTCAATTGCCAGGTATCTTTCGTATTTTTCTATGCATAGCTCGGTTTGCGATTAACAACAAGTATTTGGCAAGCGTGATGCTCAATTACCAATCTTCCGTGATGACTTGATTTCAATGGTGAAGGTCTTTGCCCAAATCGACAATCCAATGCAAAACAACTAAGTATCAATACATAACTTCCAAATTACCAATACCTCTACGAGAATGTCGCACTGTGAGTACCTTTAAAAAACAGCTAAAAAGTTATCTACTATCGGTTACTTGAGCGGCACTGAATCATGTTATGTTTTTATATATAGAATATATATTATATTTAGTAGTATATTCATATTTTTGTGTATATAAGTATGGAGTTTAATGTGTGGATATCTTTATGTTATATAAATATCATATTTTCTTAATAGTTCTGTGCGCAGTTTGTCTATCTAACTAGCTACTTCCATACTATCCTGTCACCATGGTCTGCTGGAAGAAATCTCTTTTTAGAGATAAGCTTACCTGTACTATTGCGATCCAAAATGTTAACCATTGTAAATGTTTATTTGTGTACGAACTAATAAAATAAATAAAATAAATAAATAAAAAAAACTTCTACTAGTATATACTGTAATGGCAACCTCGACTCACAACTTAGGTATGCAACGCTGTGTCGTCATCGCAGGCTTGGACGAAACAGGCGTGTCAGCCTCATATCACAACTTATCAATAACAAGGCACTTCCAATGTCTAACCAAACACAAAATGATTAGTGACTTGTGCGTAACCTTGACGATGTTATCATCAGAGTGTTGATGAAGGAACTTTATTGGTTTTAGGGCCGTCGATTTGTCAATCTTCAGTAAAACCTTTTTAAAATTAATAACGTATTACAGCCGTTTGAAGGTGTATTTATATGTTATTGTTCATATAAAACATACGTGTTTGTGACTTATTTGAGATAAAATATGCCCGTTTTTCCTAAACGCGGATTGAACCTAGTTTAAAACCAATTCTGTCTCTATCAGCCCTTACTAACAAAAACGAGGCGGCATCTATACTAATACTATAAAGAGGAAACCTTTGTATTTTTGTATGTATGTATGTTTGCAACAAAAAAAACTCAAGACTACTGGACCGATTTAAAAAATTCTTTCACCATTAAAATGCTACATTAGCGATGAGTAACATAGGCTATATTAAAAAAAAAAATGCGGTACGAAGTCTGCCGGGTTAGCTACTTCGTTAGTTATAAAGTTATGATTCAATTGCCGATTTTGACCTCGCTTAGTTTTGTTGTAGGGTTTAGTTAGTCCAAAAGAGAATACTAACACATAATTTTTTATATCTCTAGATGGACAAGTCCGAGATTTTCTTCTTTAATTTGTTATTAATCAGTACGAAATTTTTTAGTCTAAAACTATAACTATTATAATTATAATTACTTAATAATATAATTAAAGATTACAAAAACATAATATTGTGTTTTAAAGACTATTTATTAGCGAAATGCATATTAAATAACTGATAATAAAAAAATCATAAAAAGATATAAGTACCTATATCATCTTTCTTCCTCCGCATTCGGAGCTAATGAGCTGCGAGGAGGAGGTTTATTAGCCGAGGCGATCGTTAAACGCGGCCGATAAACATTTACTTACCCAACGATAACAAACTTTGAACTATTTTCATTGTAACCATAAAATTGCGTTATAAGTAAAAAAAAATAAAATAGAAAATAGACTTTATTGATATGGTACATGGTTGAAGATTAACTAAAGAAATTTGACAGTTTTGGATAGGTTGATATATTTGATGGCTTCGTGCGATTAGTACATTTAGCCAGTGTCAAAGTAATTTTTCTTGCAAGTAATACATAAATAAACAATATTTCCTTCCTGTATGACGATGATGAATGATAATAGAAATGAGAAGTGAGAAATGATATACCCCCCAACCCCTTGAGTATCTCAGTAAAGATGTGGAGCTTTACTAAGTCCTCGGGCGGACTTCTTAAGAGATTTCCCTGTGGATGGATAGGGAGAACGGGCCATAAACCACCACCCGGGCCCAGTGCTGATTGGTGGTTGTTAACGACTGCTAATGCAGCCGGGACCAACGGCTTTACGTGCCATCCGAAGTACGGAGGAGCTCGAGATGATACATTTTTGGTCGGTCACTAATGGGATGACCGGCCTTTGCGAATCCCCCCCCCCCCCCACCCGATCCTCTAAATGCCACTACACAATTACAGAATACACTAAACATGCACACTAGTTTAGGCCCAAGACACCGGACTCGTAGAACAAGGGTACGAGCGCGTGTGAACCGGCTCGTCGTGCATGTTTAGTGTTGCCCAGGTCCTGGGCACTTCTCCCCACCACCACGATCCGGTCAACCCGAGCCGAGGTCCGAGACTTTAGAGGCGCCCTCGGGTTGTTCCGCTCCCTGATCCGATCCGAACCCCTCGGAGAATCTAGTAAAGCACGGGGACACGCACTAATGCGTGATGCCGTTCCCTCTAGAAACCCTCCGAAGGTGATTCTTTTCACACGGCTTGAGGAACCCTTTAAGTTTCTCGCCGCCCCCAAAAAAGCCCGGTAAAGTTGAAAATGCCGTCTGCCGTCAATCAGCAAACTTTCTCCAAAAAAACACCTTTGCGAAAGTTGCTTAACCTAAGCAATCGCAGACCTGGGCGCGTTAACCACATTTTAATAAATAATCTTATTACCTCTTAACCCTAATTTACTGTGAATGTCAATACAGTCATGGTTTCCCTTATAAAGCCGTTCATTATATTGACATTCGTGTATTCTATGCAGCTGGTAGGGAAGCGGCCGGGTTGCGCGGTGCATAGTTCGCGCAGTTCGCGACCGTTACCAGATCAGGCATGGTTGGTTAGTTAGGTGAGCAGTATCGCACGCTCCACATACGCACGGCGACACTATCACCAATACGGGTAGTTCCCGTTCGCCATTATTTCCTTTGTACACACGCCTGCACATTAGACTACCACAAACTGTCAAATTTCCTCAATAGACTTTGAACTTTATATATATGACATATGGTTGAACATTTATTGATGAAATTATTGACAGTTTTGAATAGGTTGATGTGCAGCCGTGACAAAAGTTAAGTGTCACAGTTTCAAATCATTTTTGCTTGCGTCGATCTAAGTTTATTCCGCCCCCGTTAAAAGGAATGAAGACTTTGTTTGTTTTTAAACTTATGAATGTAAACATATTGTAGGGCCATGTTTGCATAATCAAGGAAAAAAACACTGAACGTCGATTTTTTAAAATCTATTTATTCAAGAGATGTACCTACATTACCTAGTATCACTGTAGACATCAAAATAGCACACGTTATTAAAAAAAGATAATATTAAAGATATGGGTAGGTACATACCGATATATAATTAATAAACTTGCTACCGCCACCGGCGGCGGCGACTCATTTCGTGCTTTAAAATACAAAGTAATTTCCATATGAATATGATATTTTCCCGAGAGGATAAGCCTAATATGGGTTAGAGTTCTCCGACTTTTTGGTGCACAATCCTTATGTTTTTCATATAATTCTTTTGTTTTGTATTAGAGACGCGTCAACTTTCCAAATCTTTCAAATGTGGCAATGGCGGTTAGGAAGGCACCACATAATGCGCCTATCGGTCGCGGCCGGAACAGTTAGCCATTATTCTGATATCCGTTTAATGGCGATACGCTCGCGGCTGAGTGCGTGCCGCATTGTTCTCACGCGCATACACGCATACGTTTGCAAGCAGTGCGCATTTACAGTTACCATGAGCTTCGTGTATTTTTTACCGCTTCAGGTGTATTGGCTAGTGCACCAGGGTCAGACAAAGAGGTGCTGGGTTCGATGAGAAGCAGGGTTGTAAATTGTACTCGGTTTGGTTGGTGTTCGGCTTGTTTTAAGCCCGTCAGGCTAGCTACCATATTTGCAGAATTCTTCTTATTCTGTCTCCATAACAATTTTAGTAGAATCATTGTATTCAATGACCTCTGGGTCTGAGATTTCGTTGCCACAAAATAACATCGATTTTCGTTTCAATCAAAAAATAATGTAGGTTGGAGTTTAGCATCGAATTGAGGTAAGTTATGTTGATTTAATATGTAAGAACTATATTGTTCACAGTTATACAATAAAGAATTTCAATTCTATTATTTTAAAGATTTTAAAGATATTAAGTCTATTGTAACAGTATACTGTGCATATATTCGCAGCGTTTTGGAATTCGCCAGCCCGGTATGGAGCCCTGGATACGCCATGTACAAAAATCAATTAGAACGTATACAAAAAATATTAGTTAACCACCTCAATTATAGGCGACGGTTACCATCTACATCATACGAAGAAAACTGCTATCGTAATAACTTGTTAACACTAGAACAAAGACGTTTAGTATCGGATGCTAGTCTTCTTTACGACTTGGTGCACGCACAGGTGGACTGTCCGGAGCTGGTGGCCGGTGTGAGCTACCGCACTCCCTCGCGTCGCACGCGTCACACGCCCTTATTGGCTGTACCGCTACGTGTCACCAACTATGCTCGTAATGCTCCGCTCACAAGAATACCTCAAGCATACAATGATCTGTTTAGCGAAATAGATATATTTGCATATCCTAAGACAGCCTTCATCGTCCGCGTAATAAACTTCTTGAAGGAACAGAACAACCCCAACAGTCAACAATAGTCAACAATCACGCGAGACCGTTATTATGTGCACTAAGACTAAGATTACAATATATAATAAATTATTCAGTTACTATAAATTACATAGGAATTATAACATAATAAAGTAATCCAAAATATAATATACTGATTGTAACACAATGAGATGTAATATGTAAGGTATATATTTGTGTGTGTGTATGTGGGTATGTGTGTATATATATATATATATATATATGTATAATATATTATAATGTATTTATGTACGTATTTGTGTATATATAAATATATGTATGTGAACGATTTATGACATTTATGACATATTATTATTGAGTTCTCTACCGCAGGGCAGAAGCAATTCTCATCTCTAATACCAAGTTAGTAAATTGTTTGCCAGTATTTTGTTTAGATTTTGTAACATCATAATGATTGCTACCTACTTGTGGTTTGTTTGAGGAAACCTGCTTATTGGCCTTACTACCCAATGCATTAATTTAAGTACAAATTGTAAAAAACGCTGTTTGGTTTCTAAATAAATAAATAAAATAAAAAATATTCTATTAATTATGTTCTTGTGTATGATAATGAAACTGCTTTAATTACGGTAGAACGGGGTCAGTTTTAAATCGAGATGCAACATTGATCACGGCTTCTTAGCCCGTCGTCGGGGGCCCTATAATCCAACTGTTGCACAGATTAAGCAATAGTTACATTGTTGGCACAAGCTAAAAATGTAACGTTATACGTGCCAACGTTGGATGGAACGTAACGTAAACCTCTGACACTTGAGGAATCTCACTCGGTTGATTATAACCAGCCGTGATATCATCATAATGGAAAGATCAAGTCCAACAGAAAGTGTAGTTCCTGTTGAGGTGAAAACACAGAAAGTTTCCACTAAAGTATTTGTGGATTCAGTAGGGGACACATCAACTGACTCAGATTGTGAAGAATTTCATGATGATGATGATGATGAAACATATCATCCAGATGAAGAAGAAAATTCTTCAGCCAGCGTTGTGGAAAATGTGAGTATTCAGAGGAGGGATGTTTTCCGTAGGCAAAGAAAACAGCCAGACAGGTATGGTTTTTCTAATGCTTGAGTTGGGTTTAGTTGTTATTTACGTGTAAATCTATATTCTACCGTAATATTTCAATATTACGGTATGGTATGAGCAGGTGGTCGTTATGCAATTGTTGCTAAAGGCTAAAATGAGTTGCTGACCCTATTTTTAAAGATTAAGGGAAAATTTGTCAACTTTTTCCCGTCGAACACAGGTGCCACAACCCAACCTACATTATTAATTGATCTATTAAACAATAAATACATAATTCAAGAATTTACCTTTTCTTAATATTATAGTAGTAATATCTTATCTTAGTGGGGCCTGCTGAGGTTTCCCTCTCGCAGTAACACTTTGACCCATCGATCGGGATCTTTTGTGCAACCCTATCCTTTCACTCTTCTTCCTCTGTAAAGATAGATGCTATAAGTTTGGCAACGTCTTTAAGAGCGAAGAGCCTGAAGTCCTCCGGCATCGGATAGGCCGAGCCCAGGAGTCCCATTCTTTTCCTAGCCCTCTGGCTACACAGTCGCAGTCACACAGTAGGTGCTACATTTCCTCTCCACATGCCCTACACAAGCTATTTGTTGATAGATGCATTCTGTGAAGCATTTGTTTTGTGGAATAGTGCCCTGTCAAAGGCACCGATGATTAATCGGACATGCCTTCTACTGCCTCCGCATATAAACTTACTCCGGCCTAAGGCGTAATCGCCTAGGAAGAATTTGGAGTGTTTCATACCCTATACTATAGTAGTAGGTACTATGTCACTAAACGTTTTTTACGAACATTACCACATGCCACATAGGCCACTTGCGCTGCGGCGGCGACGCGGCGAGGTGAAGGAAAACCAGAAATGTGTGTACTTGCGACTTGTCGTATTTGTGTCGAATGTGTCGAAACAATAACGGTAATTACCGCATTGAGATCAATCTTTATTGCGCGGCTGTGGCTCGAGTTACAGTACATTTGCGGGCGCATAATAAAAACGTGTAATTCTAGACAAATTTGGTTCATACGTACGGTTATCTGTGTACGATCTGATCTGGCATAATAAAAATAATGTACAAATAAATTGTTATCAAAGTGAAAGTTTGCTAACTTTAAATGAAACTTGTATTTCTAGACAGATATTGTTCATAGGAACATTATTTGAAAGTAGTTGTCAGACTGTAAAGAACATGTTTGTTTTCGAAGTTGTATTTTGTTTTGGTTCATAGTTCATCAGGTTTGCTGAAATTATATTAAAAAACTTTTTTTCATTAGCCTTTAATGAAACAACTTCGTAGACAGGTAGGTCTTGTTCTTAGGAAAATATTTTCTTTAACACTGAAAAGCAATCATACGAAAAAGCTGAGACTTTACCGATCACAAAGGTGGTCAGATAATTAGTAAACAATTATTGTTAATTCTTAAGTTCGCGTTCCTTTCTCAAATAATACTTTGGTCAAAGTTATTCAATACTGAAATTCGAAAAATAATCAAGAATCCAAAATAAATTACATGCTTAAAACAGAATAAGTGAGAAATTTATCATAAAACATATCAGGCATAGACTCTTGAGGAGCTCGGGGCGCAGTGGTTAACGCGCCTGTCTGCGATTGCTGAGGTTAAGCAACTTTCGCAAAGCCCAGTCATCGGATGGGTGACCAAAAATTTATCATCTCGAGCTCCTCCGTGTTTCGGAAGGCACGTAAAGGCGTTGGTCTCGGCTGCAATAGCAGTCGTTAACAACCACCAATCCGCACTGGGCCCGCGTGGTGTTCTAGGGCCCGTTCTCCTTAATCATCCGTAGGTAAGGCTCGTGCCCCAGCAGTGGGGACATACAAATGAGCTGATGATGATGATAATGATAGAATCTTAAGTAGCTGCAAAATGGGTGTCCCTTGCGTTCTAGGCGTGTCCAGTGAGACTGACTACCTCCAGAATCATACCATGGATCTACCATACCATACCATAGATCTCTATAGACTTTTTTTCTAACTACAGCTAGGGTTGGCTGGAAGAGATCTCTTTTGGAGATAAGCTCACCCTTGTATATGTTTTTTATAATGTAATTTAGACTGTAATTTTAATGTACAATAATTGATAATATAATAGATTTACATTAAATATCAACTAAACCCGTTACGCGTCCGCGCTTCGGGATTCGATCGAGTCAGATTCCTCAAGTTTACGTTACGTTCCATCCAACGTTGGCACGTATAACGTTACATTTTTAGCCTGTGCCAACAATGTAAATATTGCTTAATCTGTGCAACAGTTGGATCATAGGGCCCTCGACGACGGGCTAAGAAGCCGTGATCAATGTTACATCTCGATTTAAAACTGACCCCGTTCTACCGTATTCAAAACAGTTTCATAATCATACACAAGAACATAATTAATAGAATATAATAGATTTGTAATTCTTTATTGTATAACTGTGTACAATATAGTTCTTACACATTAAATCAACATAACTTACCTCAATTCGACGCTAAACTCCATACCGTGTCAATTTAAGTTAGTATAGTTTGGCGTACAATTGCCACATTTGTAAGTGCACTTTAAGCTCCCAAGTTGGAGCTGCTTAATGAAACTCCGGTGGAGGCTCCTGCAAATCCCCCGTGACTGAGAACTAGTACCCCGGGGCACCTTACTTGACTTCGCTGAATTTGTATGTTCTAAAAGGTTTTCGTTATGTAAATGTTTGAGCCTTTTAAATATTTTTATTTTTTGAAGTGAAAACTTCTTTAGCGGCGTTGTGCACTTTTTGGAATGGGTAAAAAATGTTAAACTCGTGTCAGGACACGTGACCGTCAGGACACGTGACCTGATCGAAAATTCGTAAGACGGATGGAGAGTAGAGGAATGGGTAAAAAATGTTAAACTCGCGTCAGGACACGTGACCTGATCGAAAATTCGTAAGACGGATGGAGAGTAGACAGCTGGCGCGGCGTAATATAAATTTTTAATATTACTTAATATAACTTTTTAATGTAATATAAATTGTCATGTTTGTGTACGATAGCCCAATAAATAAATATTGTATTCTACCACATAAATGAGAGTACTTTTATACTGATAATTAAAGCAATTCGTGCAAAATTATTCCCTAACCATTCCAAAATATCAAAAATGCACAACGTTAATATTCAAGTTTTCACTTCTGCCGGCACTCCCAGAGTGCAACCCGTCGTTTTTTTTTATATATTTTACGGGTAAGTACTTGGCCTTGATCTCACCTGATGGTAAGAGATGATAAGGCAGCACTTCACTCGGAATCCTCAACTACTGAGGTGACTATCTTATCTCTAGCTGCCGGAACACAACAATGCTACAAACATTGATGTTATGACGATATATTGGGATATGATGGATGGCTAGCTACGCCAGGCGAACAAACAAACGTGATCTTAACCAGAAGACCACAGAGGCGGTTAAGACCTATAATGTTTATACCACATGCGAGAAAACACATTCTTGTTTTATATTTGTTTATTATTCTGTGCGGTATCTTTAGCAATATGGTGGGAGCGTATTCTGCGTTCTTCAAATATTTGTTTTATAATCCTGTTCAAAAACTTTAAGTTAGGTATTTTATGATAAACAGTTGTTTGTTGTTTCGGCTTTCAATACTAGCATTATGAAAAATAATAATATAATGTAAACTTTTATTTGCACACGGAGAAGAGAGATAAAAACAAACTGACACAAAAACAGTCTTATTGCAAACGAGTAATCTCTTCCAGGCAACCTTAAGTGATATAAAATATTTATATAAAAAAATACTTGTAGGTGTTAAAATAGTATAAAAGTATTTCTTTAACGAGAATTTCTGTGAATAGTAGTCTAAACCATGTCAACATGTAAATCTATGTAAAATAAAGAGCTTAAATACTATAGTGAAATACTGCACTTATATGTATCTCAACTGAAATTTAGATAGACAAGATATACGGAGTTTACTAGCTACCTGGGACCTTACATCCTACGTAATAAATTGCAGCCTTCATACAACACGACAAGACCTAAAGACACCCGAGATTTTCTGCGTAAAACGGAACGCACTCGAATAAAAATAATTAGACTGAAGCATGCTTTGATTATGTACCATGTTTTCTGTGAACGCGAAGCCTGCAAAGGCTTTAAACCGTCAAGCTAAATTATTTGTAAAATAAACGCGACTATAAAATGTTTCATTTCAATGGGTAAAGTGTAAGCGTAAATTTTAGAAAACAAAATTCATTATATAACCTGTAGTCTATCGAAACGCCATATTTATAGTACGTAACAATTGTTCTAACCATTGTTATACGATGGTCATGTACATACCTACGACTTATGTTTCATCGTTGCGCTGCTTTAAGTTTTTTAAATCACTTGAAGCGCATAAAGTGCACGACTTCACCTCAAAGCTTAAGGTTTTTTTTAAATAATATTATTTAGATTTCTAATTAAGAAAGTTTAATTACTTACTTACTATCCTGGCGCTGCAGCCCCAAATGAGTTTTGGCCTCTGAGTTGACCAGTTGTCTAAATGAAGATTTTCCAGGTTCTTATAAAGTTTGATTAAAACTGACATAATGGTTAGAAACTTCAATATTGTTTCTAATATCAAAATATATAAACGTTCATAATACTCGTACTTACAATATTACGAGTATAACAAGTTGATTCACAAAATGTCTGCGAACACGGACACAACATTGAAGTAATTAGCTAAGCCAGCCAGCTCTAATGAATAGGTTTGAAATGTAAGACGCTAAGCACATAGGCTGGATGGGAGAATGATTATTTATTTATTTATTTATTTATAATTTATGTACATACAAACGAATAAGAAGGGAGAACATAGTAAGAATGGACAAGTACAAGGGCGCTGCTTATTTCACATTGAAATTTCTTCCAGCATTATTTTAAATACCAAAGCCAAAGCCGGGCGTAATTAACGTGTGAGTCTCACCCGCCCCGGGCGCCCGGGCGCGGCGCGTTATCCAGTAACATTTGTGTTAAAAGAAACGGAATGTTTCAACTTTTCTAATTTTGCACGCTGACGTCGAATGATGTACTGCCGCGTTACTTGTGTTACTTTTTCATTATCTTCGTACCATCCACTCGCTTTATTTCATTACTGCGAGGCAAGTAGTGAACGGCGTCTCATGGAAAAGTGTCGCAGTAGAACTTTGAAACAGCAACGCTATTAATCAGAATGAGAAACAGTGTCTCGTTGTTAGAACATACCATTAAAATTAATGGGTTTAAAATAAAACTCAACTCTAAGTTAAGTATTTTGTATTTATATGTGTGATATAATGTACCAATTTTTTTCTATTTCTATTTCTAATTCGACAACCATTGCATGAAATTGGAGCGAGATGTAATAGCTATTATCTTCTAACCTTTAGGATTTTTTTAACTAATATCTAAAGGTCCTGTTGATCAAACTGATGTTAAATAAACTTTAAAATAGTTATTAGTGATCATGATATACCCTCGTCGCGTCCGAGTACGGAAACGAGAGTGAACATTTAGTGATAAAACAATCCCAAATTTTGCTGTAATTAGGGTTAACAGGGTACAAAACGAGCAGTAAAGAATATTACGTAATAACAAAAAGCTTAAGTGCCTCTCGGTCATACCGACAATTCCGGAACCGAGTTCAGAGGGTCCAGTTAGAAAAATTAACGAAATCCTGTCGCAACAATAGACATTGTACTAATGCGACTGTTAACAAACAGCTTGCGTAGGGCATGTGGAGTGAAACGAGTATATGCAGCACTTAATGTGCGACCATGGCCTATCCAAAACCAGAAGACTTCGGGCATTACCCTCGAAGATGTTGCCAAATTTGTGGCAGTCATTCCACGAGGAAGAAGAGTGAAAGGATGGGAGTAGCAACAAAAGATCCCGACGCATGGTTCACAGTCATACTGAGAGAAGAAAACCATGACCGGCCTTACTAAGATAAGTTAATAATGATTAAAAAAATTGTCATCATCATCATCAGCTCATTTTTATGTCCCCACTGCCGGGGCAAGAGCCTTTCCTAACCCATCCCCTAGGGTTAGGAAAAGTCCCATCCCCTATCACCCTTCCCATAGGGAGAACGGGCCATAAACCACCACGCGGGCCCAGTGCGGATTGGTACTCAATAACGACTGCTAATGCAGCCGGGACCAACGGCTTTACGTGCCTTCCGAAGCACGAAGGAGCTCGAGATAATACATTTTTGGTCACCCATCCGATGACTGGCTTTTGCGAAAGTTGTTTAACCTTAGCACACGCAGACCGGGCGCGTTAACCACTGCGCCATCGAGGTCCTCTTAAGAATATTTATTATTATTTAGTAAGAGGATGGCGTTCTAAATAAAAAAAATTAAAAAAGAACTACGATGAGTTCAGTTAACATTACATAGGCGTTAGAGAGTCGATTTGTATGAAAAGTGATAATCATCATCGTCTTCATCATCACCAGCGAAATTTTTTATGTCTTCACTGCTTGGGCACGAGTCTTTCTTTTGTTTTGAAATACCACGGGTAGAACGGGCCTTACACCACCACGCGGACCCAGTGCGGTGCGGTGATGGTTAACAACTTCTATGCAGCCGGGACCAACAACGGCTTAACGTGCTTTCCGAAACACTCAAGCTAAAGATGATAAATTTTTGGTCACCCATCCGATGACCGGCCTTCGCGAGAGTTGCTTAACTTCAGCAATCGCAGATCGAGCGCGTTAACCACTGTTACGAAAATGATACAGTGCCACAATGTCTTTTAATGGAACTAACAGTTGACGGACGTCTATCATATCATAGTAAATTTGACTTTATAACGTATTCATGTTACACATTACGATGTAGATACGAAGGCCCACAATTTCGAGATCCATCACAACATTGTGCGCGGCATTATTACTTTGTTACATTTACAATTTGCACAAAATGAACGGCGCGTTCCTCTATTGATGTGTCAAGATAAATTGGAGAAAGTCGTGTCAAGGAAAGAAGTGTCTAGAGGCCGCAGATATTTCCACTTAAAATACACGCGTACATTCCTTCTTTTATTACGTGTTTCTTTAAAAATTTGCTCATTCGTTTGAGGTCAATGAATATCAGTGATGATAGTCAAATCAATAAAATAGTCATCAGCTTGTTTTAATACAATAAAATATTGTTGTAATCATATCCCTCAAATTAAATCAACATTTTTGCTATGACCTACCACGTTGTGCATTATAAACCGGAATTTGCGTTACAATAGTTTGTAACTTCGCCGGCGGCGCTCGTAAAAAAAGCAATTTACTTCACAGATTCCTGCGATTCTCAATTTACTTTTTCGTTCATTTAATAAATCGAGAGGAGAATAAGAACAAAGGATGGGATTAAAGGAAGACGGCGGTTATCTCCTGGATCGACGCGGATACAGCGCTCAGTATTCAGCTTGGGTTCGATCCAGACGTTAATCAGGCCTCCGTGTAGGACAAGGGGCTATTTCGAATCGAACAAAAATCGAAATTCGATAAGTCTCTAAGGAGGAGGAGTCTTACATAACCTGCGGTTCGCTTCGGCCTATATACCACTGTATAACTAAGTCGTGTATGCAGAAATAAAAAAGATTTTATCATATCTGTGATATTTGATTCAGTGATATAAATGAGATAATCAAAACATTTTTTTCTAAAGTTTACGCGAAGGCCATATGGTTGAAACATGTACGCGCCGAATTGTGTTTATTTTACATATCCTTTAATCGTGATATTTTGCGTCACTTACAGTAAACTTTGACGCATATATAAATGAGATGTTTTATTGTTTGCTAAAGCTTTTTAAACGCCATTGAAATGAAACACTCGTACATTGTATGTCGGTCGGCTCGCATTTATAATATTTTATGGTGACATTTCGAACGCTTTGCAGGTTGCAAGTTTTTGCCTCTATGCGCTATATAGTAATTACTATTTAAAAACAAACCTATTTTTACTAACTAGACTAGGCACTAAATAGGCGTTAACTCGTTTATAGAAGACAGCGATTGTTGTTCAATTTCCGCAATAGGCCCCCAGTTTAAATGAGATTTCTTTTGGGGATCAAGCTTTTTACCTACTGTAATTTTCACTGGTTTTATTGTCGAACACCGTTTTATTGAGTGGGAAACTTTTTCCACTGAAAGGCGTAATGTTCGAGTCATTAAAAGATCGGACACAATTTAGACGTGCTTGTTTTATACATCTCGAACACTGTTGAGATACCTTTTGTAATTACAATGAAACATATTAAGTACAGTTTAGTAACTAATTACACCATCCAATAGTTTTCTAAGATAACAATAACACAATTTAAATGAATCACTATGAAAAAAACATTTTATATTCGCGCACCTCAGACCCTGGAAAAGTACGAAACGTCAGGATACAATAAAAATAGTGAAATTAACGCGTTTACATGCGTAAAGAATTTTAAATTTCAGGAAACGCAATGTGTATACATAAAAGTATACAATTTATTTATTTATTTTAATTTTAACTTAAACGGTATCAAAAAAACCAATTACATTAATTTAAAAAAGCTTTTTACAAATATTACAATTTAACATTACAATAACAAGTATTAAATACAATTAAAAAACTAATATTATATACTACACTACTAATATTTCCTTTACATCTACCAACATTACAGACAATTTATGTCGTAGCGAGTAATAACGGTTTTGAGACCGATGCGAGAGCTACATATCAGGCTATAGAAATTTGAAAAACATTATAAAAAACATAACTAAACTAAAACATCGCCTTGTTTAAAATTAGTTTGTGTACAATGGTAAAACGAGATTGTACCACAAACATGTGAACTGTCTCAGTTAGCGCGGACAGCTGTGAGAAACAAACAGCTACGCCGTAGCGTGTAAACATCGGGCCGAGACATCAACGCGCTACCGTTTCAGGCCTGCTACGTCGTAGTCGTTAAGTGTCGAATCCACTGGGCTGGCGTACGCTGCGTGCTACGTTTCTCGCTTAAACCACGCATAGTTAGCACAAACATTCCCTTTTTAATTCACTTCTTGTAGCTATGTTTGTGGGGAAGTGGTCCGTTAGTTGCATTAGATTGTGTAACATTGATTGTATTGATGTTCCTGTGTTTTAAATTTATATGTGTGATGTATTATGCCAAATAAAGATTTTTCTATTTCTATTTCTAACTGTTGAAAATAATTATGTGTAGATATCAAAGTTACATGTGCGTCATTGTTATTGCCGGCGGATATAAAATAACTTTATCTATTAAGTAAATGTGTCTTATTACAATTTTACATAAAGGCGGAAGGCGGTTACAAAAATAATGTATTTTTCTATATATTTGATTTATGAATATTTATATATTAAATCCAGCGGCTTCCCGCGACCTTTACCAGATCGTCGGTCCACCTTGTTGGAGGCCTGCGCACACCGCGCTTTCCGGTACGCGGTCGCCACTTTTGTGATGCGAGCAGCACAAAACCGGTCGATGCGGAGATCCTTGGGGGAGGCCTTTGCCCAGCAGTGGACGTCTTTTGGCTGAGATGATGATGATGATGATTTTTTTTTAAATAAAAAAAAACTTTTTTTTAAATAAAAAAAAATGATGATATATCAAATATATTTGATATAGATACATTAAAATACAGGACAACTTTAAATTTAAGTTAGTAGATGGCCATGTATTGCTACACTTGAAAGTGCACTTTAAGCTCTAAAGTCGGAGCTGTTTCCGTAGAGGCTTCTACGGACCGCCTGTGACTTAGAACTACCTTAGGCACCTACTTTGACTTTGCTTAATTTGTATATTAGTATAAGTTGACAGGTTCAGGCATCAAGCGTCCTACAAAAACTTACATTAAAATTTAAAATAGGCTCTTATTTCTAACGTTTTACTTTAAACTGGAATACTAAAAATAGTTTTTAATATGTGCGATTAATGTGCATTTAAACATTATACCATACTACCGGCGCAACTGCCATTCGCGTCAGCAAATTTTCTAAATTATTCACGTACTTAATCTGTTTCATTACGATAAATTAAATTAAGTTAAGCGTTCTTGATATAAACCGTTTATGAATACCCATTATTCCGAAGTAACCGTTTCAGCGTCAGTGATAAACAGTGAACTGTTTAATATCGCGCTTTATTCGAATAACGTTATAATTTCGACAGAGTTCTGCTTTGATTCATTAGCACAGCGGGATACACTTGCACGATAATAAATTGCCGGAAGCGATGTGAAATGATTTAAAGTGGTTTCGCACTATAGTATACTACCATCGAATACTATGTAACTATATTACTACATGTCACTGCTTTCATGGTCTACTGGTCGCCGGTGTCGGGTGTGGTTCCGGGTTAATTTTCCAGAGATAGTTTTTTTTTATATTTACGGGTAAGCGCAGTGCCTTGATTTCACCTATTTGGTGGAAGCGCACTTCACCCGGGATCCTCAACTAGTGAGGTACTGACTATCTTATCTCTAACTGCCGGAACACAACAATGCTACAAACATTGATATTGTAGGTGCTTGTTTTTTGTTACTGGTACAGCTTTTTGTAAGTTCGCCTGGCCCTGAATCACCATCTGATCTGAACCTTGTCGCCATAAATGACGCAGTCCTAAACTTAACGTCTTCCCACCCACTATATCGCATTGGGTCATGGTGATAGTTCGAACCTTCCACATGCTACTGTCTTGGTAACATACTTAGATAAACTTTCAATGTCCATGAATTCATCCATCCATCCATTCGTGCAGTCTTAGAATGATAATAAAAACCTGAAATGTTATTGTGACCGTGATGTCTGTTAATAGGTATTAAAGACGTAAAAAATATATTTGCCACTCGTGAATATCGAGAAGCGCACACCCGAGTACCTATGAGTGTTTGTTCCCAAATAATTTTGTTACATTGAACCCATTGAACACTCCAACCCTACCATGAGTTATTTACGTCGCGCATGCTAATATATATAGCATTTTGGGCAAGCCACTATCTTATCTTATCTAAGCAATTGGACCCATCGGCATCTTTTGTGTAACCCCATGCTTTCACTCTTCCTTTGAGAAGATGACTGTCTTAAGCTTTAGGAGTTCGCTGCTAAAGATTAAGACAGTCATTAAGATGAAGGCGCTCTTCGGAGCGGACTGTTAATTTTTCTTAACATAGGAAACAAAATTTAACATGTCACTAACGATCTGATAAAACTAATGGACGTTACATTATAAATACAGTTTTCTGTGCCCGTAGTAGAGCACAGTTCTCGTGACAACAGGCGTTCTTCCGTGCCAACTCGTTAGCGATCGTTCTAGTCGGCTGCGCAGGATCTTCTGTTTGCACTACCAGAACACAGATGCCAGCGATTTGCAGCCTTACGGAGCCACTCAGACGTCGTTTGTGTATCTGATTATTTGTTACAAACGGCGCGCAGTAAAAAAGCATTGTAACAAGTTTTGTTAAGGCGCCGGGAATGTTTGCTGTCGCGTGTAAATGTGTTTGGCGTCACAACGTGATTGTTTTATGTTTTTGTTTCTTTGTAAAATAAAGACGTAGTGAAAACAAAAACAATGTTTGGAAGTGTTTAGATAAATATTTTGTTGATGTTATTTCGAAATGTCAACATTTTAAGTCTCCGTTTAGTGGTGAAACCACTGTATCAATCAAATCCGGATTCGATTCCCAGCGGGGATCTCAACATAATATTTTTTGCACTCAAGTTTGTTTGGTGGTAAGGCTAGTTTTAAATCCATATTTTAGCTTACTTACTTACTCCGATGGCTCAGCGACCCAAAGTGAGTCTTGGCCTCCGACACACATTGACACCACTGCTCCCTGATTTGCGCGATCTCTTGCCATCGCTGGTTTCCAGGAGCATATTTTAGCTACCACCACCTTTTCTAAGTCTGTAGCCATAACAGCAATGCTAGAAGCATAGCTAATTAATACAACTTTTACTTAGTAGTTTAGAATTCCGTGTTAAAATGCACTTCCACTGTCAGACCCTCACTCTAACTATCAGTCACTTCCTCTTTCATTTAGATGAGATGACGGCTAAGCACTTCCTCGTTGTGGAATAATAAAAGAAGACTTCCAATATTCCTGTGATCGAGTACCCTGTAATCTGTAGCTTTACTGCTTTGTACGCAAATCTTCGTGACTCTTTAAGAGAGCAATTTACCCCGTTTTGCGACTCAAAATAATTCCCTTCAAAACATCTTTGAAAGCTCCGCGTGATAACTTTTTTATTGTTTCCATCCTTTACTAAACAAAGGGGCTTTATAGACAATAATCTCGGGCATGGAATTATCCCATTCTGCTTCGCTTCGAATATATTTTTATCGCTAAGAGCGCTGCGCTATGTGTGCCGTCTTCATTTTGCTGTGCCGTCACTGCCGACTCGTTATCGTGGGAAAAGGAATCAAAAGCACTGGCAACGAGAGCTTTTTAAATACAGTCAGCAACGGTAGTAATTGACCACTTTTATACCGCAAGTCGGTTGCGATTTGCGGCTATATTATTTAACAAGCGCCTTATAAATTATTTGTTTGTTTTGATAAAGTATTAAAGTTCTCTTTTTTAATTCCACAAGGAAAAAGAGCTTATCCTTCAACTTACTTGTTCGTAAGTGACTAAAAACTTAAGTATTGTGGCTTCAGCATATCGCTCACTGTTGGAACACAACAATTAATGTTATCTACTTTATTAGCGGCCCTGGCGAACTAAAAACAAAGAAGCCCTGCCTTCAACCAAATCGAGTACATTAATATGGAAATCGAACCTGGGACCTCCGGATCTGAGACCGATCGCGTAATCCCACACCACAGAGGGGTTAAACCGTTCAGCTACTTTTGCTGCAGACTGTACACATCGGGTTAAGGGATAAGGGCATTGGGTTAATCCCGGGGCTTTGTAGAGCCCTCGGAGTGGCGAGTGCTCGCGTGCTCACTGCATCACATTGATTTATGTGACCACGTCAAGCATACTTGGTAACTGGACTGCATGACTTATGCTTCCATTTTTCTCAGATAAGTGTTTCTTTTTCCTCAACTGAATGACAAAGGCTTTGTTTCTTTCGTCCATTTATAATGTGTGCAATATTTTCTTTCTGCTGGTTATGCTTTGTGGGCAGTTTGTTGTTATGTTGAAAAATTTCACCGCCTATGTTGTTTAGTTGTTAAGCCACCGTTCTCAGACTCGGTGGCCTTAGGTTCGATTCTTGGCGTACATCCCGTTTTGCTAGCACCCATCATCTTATGTAAGTCTGTCGCCACAACAGTAATGTGGACAGTCAGTATTATTGTAATCCGACAGTTTGTTGTTAAATAATTAGTTTTTCAATAGTTGAGGGTTCCGGGTAAAGTTTCCTTCGTAGCCATCATTGGCCAATGGCCTTATCGTCATTTACCATCAGATACCGTTGTGAACGACCGGAAAACGCTTGGCTCTCATCCACTATAAAATACCGCATTGCAAATTACTAATAATATCTTTTTGGTCTTCAGAACAAAAATAAACACTAGGCCTTACTAATAAACCAAGTATAAGGTTTAAAAAAAATATTCCATATTTCGTTCACACTCGTTTGACGTTCAATACCGACCCTTACACGGCTCTTGTGGTTTATTTAATTCTATCACACTACCTCATCCTAGATCCCTTAATATTAGCATCCCAATTGCGTACCACAATTTTCGGCCTCATTTTCGCAAAGGTAAGCACCAGCAGTTGGCGGATAAAGATAGTCCATTTCCAAAACCTTAGGAAGGCACCTCGGGGAGGGATTTACGAAGGCCTGTGTTACCACTTTACTTAAACGCCTGCCCGTTCCACGGGATTGCTACGAAAATTACTGTGGATAGCTATATTGTGTGCTGAAACACCTTGCCTTTTGAACGAGTGTTGGAATGTGGTCAGGCAATAATGAAAAGTTTTTTGTTCAGAAAGAAGTATCGTTTTATGCGATTTAATATTACTTTTTGAATCGGCAATAGGTCGTCAATAGGCCCTCCTGTTGGGAAAGAGTCACTGTAGAATGTGTGTCAATATTACTTTATACCTTTTTCGTTTGCAACTCCAATTCTACAGTCTTAAGTTATCTCTATTCTACTTTCTTTAAAACGATAAGATCGCCAATTTGTACCTCTGTATATTTTGTAAGTTTCATGTCCAATTTTATTTTTTTATAGTGTTGCAGTCAAGTATTATCTTATCTTACCGAAACCTACTTCAAAGTAAAGTCTTAATAAAAATGTTGTGAAATAAATAAACATATAGTGCAGAGGCCGCTATAATTAAGACATTGGCAACGAATAAATAAATAAGAGCCACGATAGCATAGTTGGTAGTGTACCGGACCCGGCATGTCATGGGAGGATGCGGGTTCAAATCCCGCTCGTGTAATTTTTTCAACACTATCTTTTGTCAAATTTTAATTTGTTAGCAACAATATTGGCTTAAAATTATATGTAAATAACAATAATTAATAATATAAACAATAATTATTATATAATTATATTTCAAAATGCTTTCCGAAATGTTGCAATTTTCCCCATGGAGGGATTATTTTATCATTGTAGTAAGTAAGTTTAAAAGTGTAGTAGATGAATGTAAAGTTAAATGGGCGCTGGGGAGTTTCCAACCGTTTAAGGCGCCAGGGCCTGACAACATTTATCCCATTCTACTACAACAGGGCGCCTCAATCCTGGGACCCCTTCTCTGCAGGCTGTATAAAGCATGCATAGCCTTTGGATACATTCCCAGAACATGGCGTGTTAAGGTAATCTTTATACCCAAAACGAAAAAAACCAGATTACGAAAAACCCAAAGCCTTTAGGCCTTTAAGTTTACAATGCTTTCTCCTGAAGACCCTGGAGAAGATGGTAGACAAATATATCAGAGCGGGACCACTGAAAAGATTCCTACTCCATGGACTTCAATGTGCATGGACTTCATGGACTTCAATAGTCTTTCCTGTATAGCAACACTTCCGCTAACATAGCTGATTTGAATGTCTCTGTGTAATTATTTAAACAAAAATTTAATTCTACTCAATTAATGGCCAATTACTAATTCATTCGTTAAACTAAGTTTTATAACATCAGTGGTGTACGTATTGTTTACAGTGTAATTTAAGTGCAATTTGCAATTATAAGTAAATCTATAAAGTGACAGTTACCGGCACCTATGTGAATCATTGTCATCTTCAAGGTACCCTTGTTGCTCATCTAACCAAATTTATTAAAATAATTTCATTGTTAATTATCAAAAAAAACATAAACATAAGCTTTGTTAGTTGGTTACGCTGTTACTTTGACAGTTCTATAGATTTCAAAACTTTAGTTCTAAATCAGATTTGTTTTAACTTTCTTTTGTTCTTTAAATTATATCATTATGATGACTCGCAAGGCCTTGTCTCGTCAGGAAGAGTCCAAACTCCAACTGACTTTGAGTGAACTCAAGGTTTCGAAGGAATTATGTGATCAGTTAAACAGAGAGAGAGATGACGATGAAAGGGAACTTTTAGAATCATTAGAGAAGCATCAAAGGCTTAAAAATGAGATGATTCAATTACATGAACAATACACAGATGCCATTGATGCTCGGGACAGGCTCCAACACATTGTGGACAGGTTCGACCATTGTAAGACGTTGCCAAACTTATGGCATCTATCTTTACAGAGGAAGAAGAGTGAAAGGATGGGGTTGCACAAAAGATCCCGATGGGTCGAAGTGTTACTGCGAGAGGGAAACCTCAGCAGACCCCACTAAGATAAGATAAGATACGATAAGATCATATAATAAAATTGAAATACAAAAACTTAGCAAGGTTATGTGTAAATTAAGTAAAAAATTATAATGCCGACTTCAAGTTCAAGTTTGTTCATTATACTTTTAAATGACGATTGTAGCTACAAGTTACAATCGCAAACGCTCGCTCGCGTGTTGTAAATTAGACGAAATGATTTTCCTAACGAGTAAAACGCGGTAATTATAAGTACGTTTTAATCGCCCGACGGACCTACCTAACAAGAGGCTATTTTTATGTCCAATGATTTTTACACAAATTACCATTAGGTATGTGAAGTTAAATTGGTCTATTGTTTTAATACAGTTATTAGTACCTATGATTTCAAAACAAACGGCCTACCCAATTTTTCATTTATGAAAAGTTATGGCGTATGGATTTTTCTCTATTTATGATGTTTGAAAGTTAAAGGTGTTTTCTCAATATCCTACCAATATAGAACTGGCTATCTGATCTGGTGATTAACAGACCCAGAGGTCCTGGGTTCGATTTGAAACATACAGGTTGGACTCCATTTGATTGGTTTTAGGACTCGTATTAGGCCAAAAGTTTCATGTTCTAAGTTTAGTCCAAGCCCTCTGTCTATCCAAGTATGTCTCGTATACGTACCCATGGTTGGAATCGATTTTAGGACCCCTCATTCTGAGAATAAAGTATTTTCACCACTAGACTGTAAGATTAAACAAATAAATAACATCTTATTACACTTACAGTACTTACTTAATTACATCCGAGAAATGGAAAAGGAGGCAATGACAGGATGGCTCGGTAGCAATTTTTTATTTTATGCTTTGTTACCTCTAAAGAGGTTTTATGTTGCCGAACAAATGAAAGAGGAGAGAGAGAAATTGGCATCATGTACCTATACTATGCTTGTGAGCGAATGCTTTATTCTGCTTTGTTAATATTACGTGTACCGTACTCTTTTTCTCTAGTGGTAATTTGTAAGTGACCGTTACTTAAGTCATCAACAGCTTTTAAACGTTTCACTACGGAGCTAGGCCTTCCCTCATTACATGAGATCAGGCTATTACCCACCAAGCGGGCTCATTGCGGTTTGTTGGGTTTTATTGACTGCTGTCTTACGACAACAACTTCCACCAAGGTCTGTATAGCATACTGGTACTATATATTTGAATTCCACTGGTGCTTCTAAAAAGTTTCCTAATATATTTGTTGTAGAGTATATTTTCAGTATATTTTCTGGATATTTTGAGTATACTCATAGTTTATGATCAGGATCCTAAGAGTTGGCAGCGGAACTATTAAACACCCATTGTATACTCCGAAACGAAATCGAATCGGGAAATATTGTCGATCGGTAGTCAAGTTCATCAATGGCGACTTTCTCTGGTCACGCGACATTAGTCGCGAGGTAACTGGTCGCCACTTGTAATGCGAACACTGATTAGGGGCATTATAATTACTGTACAGTCGTCGACACTGACATATCCGTAGATTTGTATTCTTTATTATATTATTATATCAGTTTTTTTAACTCGTGTAAAGAGGTTGGTAAAGGCGGAGCGTATGGCGTGCATTACAAGAGACCTACATTCAGCATTGGGTGGATAAGTAGATTTTGGTTTTCTCTAACCTGATAAGTGGTAAAAGCCCAAAGATGGCATTGTACTTCACCATAACGAAAAAGCTGCCTATTTAATTTGTTGTCGTTAAAACACAACAATGACACTGACGTTGAATATATTTTACACTACGTCATAATTACAACATACGCTACGATACATAGGACATTAAATTATATGTACAACTTTGTGTACAGATAAACACACGAGTGACCTTTCATGAGTTCCATCATTCCTTTTGTGCTTCGGAATCTCATTAGCTATTTAAATATTAAAAAGGATTACGCTGAGTTTGAAACAATTTTATACCTGGGTTTTTAACATTTAGGAGCTGACTACAGATTCTTTACAACGGATTTTTCTGACTAATGTAGTTTTACAACAGTAAGATTAGAAGACATGGATTGGCTATTGAAAAATACTTAATGGATCTAACTTATGATGTAATGTATGGTGTACCTATGTTGTGCGATTGTGTTGCTTATATATTTTTTCCTTCAACTGTATATAAGGCTTTGGCCTTCATGAAATCTGTAGTGTAACACTAACAGTTGCGTACATACAAGTCTTACATACAGAGTTTTAGGTATGTTATATATCGACACGACACGAAGCAGGTAATTATATTGCTAACTAGCTTGATTAGGCGTGTTGTCTTGCTTAATTGGCTATTCAAGGTAAACACTAAACATATATCTGGATCTAATGCGGACTGATTAATTTAAATATCTATCTAATTGTATACTGCTTTGTTTGGGCTACTGAGGATATAATATTGCAGGATCATTAAAATGTTTGTAAGAATTATGAATTATTGAAATAGATTGATGATTAATCGGCTTTCTATATATTTTTGAACTGTTTTCTATTCGATACTTTCCAAATTTTGATCCTTTGTAATCAATTACAGTCACACTATCCACTCATGTGCTCTGGCTGCCACAGAACAATTGAATTCTATTGTTTCTGGGCCCGAAAGCGTCTGTGTATCTACTAAGGATTCTGGCTAGTAATAGAATTAATGTTATTTCAGCTTTTAACAGATATACCACTCTTATGAATAAATAAGTTTATGGCAGTTTCGTTCGCAATTTAAACGGTTTTCTATTAGAGAAATGTAATTAGCTTCAGTTTGTGAATATTATTTTTTCAATTTACGTGGTCGGAAAAATGATTACTTTCCTATTTCGGCTCCGTTGAGTCTACACGGGAGAAGGGCAAAAGCTATATTAATATCATAAAATGTATAGTAAAATAAAGATCTTCAGAGAAGAAAGAGAAAAAACCAGTTTCCATCTAAGATTAATTTAAGATTTGTGCCTAATTTTTCTTCCTAATTCTTATTCTCAAACGTTATGGTTATGGTAAGCAACATTATTTTTAAAACTGTTCTTATCTTTGTCCGAAATGACGAGACAGTATACAATTAAAAACATCTATTGACTGCCACTTAATTACGCCAGCGGGTAGCAGGACAGCCCCGAGTTAATTAGTGGCATACCAACATTCCGGCAATATCGCCTTAGCCTACATAACAGCGAAAACTTTTAAGTAACATCCAGCTATTAGCGGGGAGTTAACTATTCATCACAAAGGCGGTCTCCAGCGGAGGTGTCCCAAAGATAATTTAGGCGTGCCCCGGAAGCTTGAGGGTCAAAGTGCCACGAAATTGACCCGCGGAGGGCCCTCGGGAAAAAGCCTCTCGCCGAGGTCGCCGGACATTTTTGCCCGTCGCCTCGTGAATATTATAAATGCTACCGCATTTCACACGTTTGGGGCGACAGTGAAACATTCAAGTCAACGAAAGGGTTGCATTAACATATTTTGATGAATGACGTCATTACATTGGGAATGTTATTTACTAGGGGAGTTTCCTTCGTGGATACATTTCATCGTCAGCCTGGCTGTGTCCCACTTAGCAGGACCGTAGTCTTAATATTTTCATCACCATCTAAATTAACCCGTCTTAGTCCAATGCATGAATACCACAGAACCCGATCTTCGGTTCTTCTCAGCCAATTTTCTATTTTCCGATCGCAATCATGAACAAATAACATACGAACAGTTTTTGTATTAGATCGGGCCTATGTTACTGCTTATTGTGTTTATTACTGATTGGTCGTAGATAGTAACGAACAGCACAAAATTAATTAGAAAAAAACCTTTTAGGATTATTTATTATAGAATTTAATCAAATATGTATAAATATTGATTCAATTGTTTACTTTACTCCCAAAAAGTTAAAAAAAAAGGGATAACTGCGCTCCGGAGAAGTGTTTAAACCGAAAGATCAATTGCATTATGTCTCATCACGACAGGTGTTTCGGAACGAAAGTGGCTTTATTCGATCTGGTATTGGATGTGTATTTTATCAGTTCCAAATTGGAGCATTCATTGTACCGGCACTGATGATATTATTAGCTTATTTTATATATATTTGGAACAAAACATGTCTTCATTATGCCCTTCGGTGAATCCGCTAGTGAATTTATTATTTCGCACAATCCAAATAGATATTATCTGTTTCTTTCTATCGAGGCCCTAGACATAGGGAAGCGGAAGGGATAACGCCATAATAGAGTTCCAGTTTGATTGGCCGCTGTATTTTTGCAGAATGCGAGGGCAGCTTTTATTAGCTCAGTGATCTGGTTTTATGAGTCATGTTTGCTGTAATAAACTCGTCCATTCCCTCCGAAATGAGCTACTGTATTGAATCTTATGTGTTGCCAATATGCGAGGGCGTAACGTCGACGTGAACCGTGCTATACGACCTATTTAAATTTTATTCCGTGCAATCGTGATTCAATTACTGAGTTAGACCTTTCGCGCCACGGGCTCCCGCCGCGCCCGCCGGAGCTGCGGTCACTGTCTGACACCTGTTTCAAATATATGTTGGAGTGATATTGTCAAAGTTATGCTTTTATAAAAGCCACTTGGGAAATTGTAAATTTTAAGGAAATAATATGGTTTTCGCTTTTGTAGATCAACGGTGACATAACGCTCCTACTTAAGTAATTATCATATTTGGTTATAGGTAACATTTGAAAATAGTTGTTGACTCCTTCTTAGATTATATTGTTCGTAGATACATTGCAGCCTATGGCACAGATTATAATAGTTCCTATCCCATGGACGCTTGCAACATGAACTCTGAAGCTTCAGTTCTAATGGCTCAAATGTCCTTTAACTTCACTGGGATCTAATACCCTTCAAACAGGGGCATATTAAATAAAGCAATACTGCTTAGCGGCAGAAATAGGTATTAAGGTCATGCCATCCAGCCGGACCCTGGACAGAATGCTACCACTAGGCAAATTTTTTGTTTCATCATCAGTTCATGCTCCCTGCTGTTAGGTCACGAACCTTCTCTATGCATGGAAAATTGGAGACCAAAATGAGACCGGGCATAAACCACCATGCAGACTCAGTGCGGATTGGTGGTTATTCACGACTGCTAATGCAGCCGGGACCAAGGCTTACGTGCCTTCTGAAACACGGTAGACCTCGAGATGATACTTTTTGGTCACCTATCCGATGACCAGCCATTGCGAACGTTGCTTAACTACAGCAATCGCAGACCACTAGTTAACCGCTGCGCGTTCGAGCTCTTTATTACATTTGGTATTCACTGGAATTTAGGTTTGGGAAAATCCAATTTAGCTTAACTCTGTTCACACCTATGATTATATACATGCGTTTGTTCATTTTTGTTGCGTGCGTCATACACACATCAACCTGTAGTCTTATCGATTAGTCTCTGTTTATATATCTGTATTCAAATATGGGCGTCGTGCAAGGTCTGCCTCGGATTACAGGTTTTATCAATTACGGGCCAGAAGGAGTGATGGAGCACGTAATTGAGTTTTTGTGTAGCACTACGCACCGCCCGCGGCTTCGTTTATTTGAAATTCGGCCCGTCAGTGTTTCACATGTGGCCCTGGGACGTTGTGTTTGACCGGGATAAAACGTTATAACGTGGTATTTGACCGGGATAGCCTGTGGCACTTTTAAGCTCTTTAAACATCTGTGCAACTACTACTTTAACGTTAATGAAGGACAAACAAATACGATCATGTATTGTTATTAGTAAGGATTTTAATTGTTACTCGTAGTTTAGGATGTTGTTTTAAAATTCCAAGCCAATTAAATTTTTATTCGAACGAATATGCGTGAATCTACCTGGTTCCTTATTTTATAGCTGGCTGCTGGTTCGACCAAGCAGTGACACCACCACCATTGATCAAAAATCAATTGCGACTGTCATCATCTTATTTATGTCCCACTGCTGGGTTCAGGCCTCCCTTCATAAACAATAGCACATGCGGTAAGTATTTGGGCCATAACTCTACACGCTTGCCCAATGCGTGATAGTAGGTGATGCCTGCCATCTTTTGACAACAGCCCGAAACAAAGCCTGAATTGTGGCTGTCACCATCGCTTAATGTTATGGTGGCGACTGACAGGAGCGTATCATCGTAACGTACCATTCGCGGCGGGCCTGAAACGTCATTGCTGGCTGACCAATAAAAGGGTGGAGCTCGCGACGAGCGGGTCGGCTCCCTGTACTGACCATGCCAATGTTTGCATCGAACATGTTACGTTACGACAAAATGCTCCGGTTAGTCTCCACCTTACAATCAGTGGTTACTAACTTGTGTTTAACCAGTGGTGGTGTGAGATCTCGGTGGAAACATCTTCGTATAGTGACATGCTGAATGGTCGATCTGTCCGCAACCGCACATGTGTTTGGTTAATCAACGATCAATTTGGCTCGTTAGCTTGCTCGCACATATTTGGGAATGTGATTGCACTTGTGCGGAAAGCCGAATATGTCTCAAGTACAAATGTACTTGTACAAGTAGGTACTTCAGGGATATTTTGAGTTAGTGCCTCTTTCGTTTAAAATACGCCGTATTTTTCAGTGTCTGTTTGTGACTTTTAAATTTGCCGCGCAAAAATAGTTACATGCATTTTTCGGTATCGCAATAAATTCATATTTGATAAAAATAGTTTAATTGGCGCTGTACTTGCTTCCTTTACCCATATCCCTCCACATACCTTTCTCGCGCACAAAAGCGAGACCGCAATATAGAACGCAGCACGCCAACGAGCTCGCTGCAACTGCAACCGCGAATTAGTGCAATGACAGAGTTTTGAAATGAGTTTTATTATGTTATCTTAACACAATTACTCAATAACATATTCATAAAATTCAAGTGTAACACAATGGAGTGTCATTCGCCTTTATATATGATTGCGGTAATCTTTATTTTTAAAAGATCATTTCCGAGACTTTATTATAATTTCAGAGAATTTATTTTTAATAATTAACTGTTTGTCACTCTATTAATGGAATTTTTATATGAAGGACTAGTTTTCTAATTAAGTGCATTATACCATATGAAAATTTACGAGCAGATCTGGCAAAAAAATCAACTTTTAGCTTTGTAAGATTGTTCCTTCGTAAGACTAAAGATGTTTAACTCATAATTATTAAGAACAAGATAAACTTATACTAGATACTAGATTCCGCCAGGTAATATAGCCATGATAGTAGACGCCATATTCACGTTACCGCTTACACGATTAACCAGCTGTGTATTTCACGGTGAACAGTAAATGTTCGACATAATTAAACTGCCGGTCCTCGGCCCATAACATGTATCACGCCGCCGCGCCGGCGAGATGATGAGGATATTAAAATGCAACGTGTGTTGCATCGGAGCCAGCCCTTAAGTCTGCTGTCCACTGTTACTGAACGATCAAATTCACCAATGGAGCTCTGATAATACGTCTTAGAGGACCATTGACATGCGTAGGGAGGTGGTCAAGTTTGATAAAGCTGAAGTTGTCATCTATACTAATATTATAAAGAGGAAAGCTTTGTATTTTTGTGTATGTGTATGTATGTATGCAACGAATAAACTCAAAAACTACTGGACCGATTTAAAAAATTCTTTCACCATTATTATGCTACATTAGCGCTGAGTAACATAGGCTATATTAAAAAAAAAGAAAAAAAAATGCGGTACGAAGTCCGCCGGGTCAGCTAGTATTTTATAAATATATGTCCATGTTGAATCCATACATACAAAACATGTTTTATTACTTTTTTTTTAAAAATTTTGTCGTTTTAAGCAAATATTGTTGTAAAATACGTTTAAACATGACACATGTAACACACACGTCGTGTTAAGTAACTCATTTTTAGATCGACTTTCTGATTCTTTGACAATAATTCCGAAGTTTTTTTTAAGTATATAATCGAGTTTGCTGATTGCCACTGGCCATTTTTTTTTTTTTTTTATATTTACGAGTAAGCACAGTGTCTTGATCTCACCTGATGTTAAGTGATGATAAGGCCATTTGGTGGATGCGCACTTCACCCGGGAACCTCAACTAGTGAGGCACTGGCTATCTTATCTCTAGCTGCCGGAACACAACAATGCTACAAACATTTCCAGCGTCAACGGATTTTAATTCCGAAGTTGATATTTCATTATATTATTTATCGTCAGTTGAGCTAAAAGCCTAGAACTAGCATGTAGTAAAACGATAAAGAAATAGATAATCTAATCGATGTTTTAAACTGTACGTCTCGTGTCTGATAATTTATTATTTTGAACTTCTCTTGTTCAAATAGGTATGCGTGTATCAGTGTGAGGTTTGTAACTTTAAAAATTGTGGACCTCCAATGCCATGCACCGGGACTTCTTCCGCATGTAACTTAGTACTCTTTTGCATCGCTCGCCTCTAGTAAACAGTAATCCTTAGCTGTTGTAAGTGAACTGCACAGTGGAATATCTTCCAAAAAAATCTAATATTTGCACCCGTTCTAACTGCAGCGCAAGTGTTTTCTAGTATGTATCCTTTAGACTAGTAAAAATTTTCCATAAACAAATCATTCCAAAAACCATTAATTGTCTAACGTTACGTAATTTTACAAGCGTATTCTGTGACTCACAGGTGAATTAAACGTTTAAATTAAGCTTTTTTATAAATACTAGCCTTTCACTAATGGATAAAATAAAATCATAAACATTTTATGAACAGTATACATCATCATCATCATCATCATCATCATTTTTTTTATGTCCCCACTGCTGGGGCACGAGCCTTCCCTGTGGATGGATAGGGAGAACGGGCCATAAACCACCACGCGGGCCCAGTGCGGATTGGTGGTTGTTAACGACTGCTAATGCAGCCGGGACCAACGGCTTTACGTGCCTTCCGAAGCACGGAGGAGCTCGAGATGATACATTTTTGGTCACCCATCCAATGACCGGCCTTTGCGAAAGTTGCTTAACCTCAGCACTCGCAGACCGGGCGCGTTAACCACTGCGCCATCGAGCTCCTCATTATACATGTGTCTGTAAAAGCAAATTAAAGTTAAAAATTAAAAGTAAAAATTATAGATTATTAGAGGAATTGTCATTATTTACATATATTAAATTTATCATGTTTACATCGGCCTAAAGAAGTCCTAATGCTAAGCGTAGGCCTTGTTACTCGAATAGCACATTGAGAGATCATGACATAAATAACCACGGTTTGGCCCAAATCGTCAACAACCGAGACCAACAGCTGAATGTGCCTTCTAGAAGAAGCACGGAGGAGCTCAAGGTTTATATAATATTAGCTTTTGTTCGCGGCTTTGCTCACGTAGGCTATACGACTTGTGTTTATTCGTAATATGTCAATATGTCACGTTATATCAACGTTAAGATTTTCATTAGCATTAGTAAAAAGTTTCTAACGCAAAACAACGTAATAGATCACTCTGTTTAAGTAATTTTGGTCCATTTTGGAACCTCCTGTATTTCCTCAATTTGTAAATTGTGATGCCCTACTTAAGGGATCATCTTTCAAAAATCCTGAAACACTTCGTAATCTCTAACCAGGCCAAACAGGTACCGAAATTTAAGGAATGACAGATTTCCATACAAACTTTCCACCCTTATTTCACCTCTTTAGTGGAAGTTTTTCAAAAAATGCAAAAACACGTCATTCTTTAATTTTATTGAAAAATCTTATTAATTATTATTTTTTATAGTTATTACTTTAAAAAGAACGATTTCACCAAAAAAAATTATTCCCTTTTTTTACTCCTGTAAAGGAAAATAAACAAAATTCCTGAGACAAGTCATTCTTTATTTCTTTTCAAGAAGCCAAATACCAATTTTCATGTATTTTACTTTAAAACTGACGGATTTTCATACAAACTTTCAGCCCCCATTTGACCTCCTTAGGGTGTGATTTTCGTAAAATCCTTTCTTTGTGGCTGGTCACGTCATTCAATTAACCTACAGTCCAAAGTTCATCTAATTAGCTTCAGCGGTTTCGGCTCGGCGATGATGAATTAGTCAGTCAGGATAAGTCATTGTATGTATCATCCTTAATTGCGGTACTTGTTATGCTTAAATTTATTTATTTTATATGGACCATAATGGAATATTTTCATCCAATCAGTTGCTCATTGGCAACCTGTTAATACAAGTTTTTTTTTCAAACCCCTTCTCAGCAGACACTAGTCTCTTATAAAACAAGATTTATACAGGTGTTGCTCGTTAGTTACAAAGAGGTAGACTTTTATACCAAGCTCAAACAATAAAAGCCAAACACTAACAGCACTCAAGTTCCTGATGTGAAGTTTAAGGGAGCAGACGTTTAGCACTTACCTTCCAGAGCCTTAGATGTCGAACTAGTTGCAGAACGGAATATACGTAACGAGGGCTATAACGCCGCGCTGCGTACCGAGCCGCTGTTAGCAAATCATAGGGTTGTCACCCGCGATGTTTTGACCCTTGAAGTCAACATCTTTTCATTATTTTTCAATCTGACAGGCTAGTTACTATCGTCTTGTGTAAGTCTGACGCCAAAACTTTAATGCAATGTCAGTAGCATTTAGGAGAAGATAGCCTATTCCTCAGTAGTAGAGATTTTCGGATGAAATGCGCTGCAGCACTAGGCCAAAAACTTCAACGTTTAAAAAAAGATAAGCTATATTAGGTTTTGATATAACAATATTGAGTACACAGCCCTTAAAGCCACATGCGCTCCGCATCAAGCGGGCAGTGTCCGTATAATTTTCACATCTCTCCACTTGGTGGAAGTTGGAGCCTTATGATGCACCTCAGGGAACACAAGAAATGCACTACCAAGCTATTTGGGGATGTTTCCAGTAAGCTTTTACTTACCCCTGATAAACAAAACTTGGTTTCAAAGTAAAAAGACAATGAACTAACGCAAAATGAAGAGTTAGGACCCTAATCTTAACACCCGTTTGCACTTAACTTATAAATCGCCTAAGTCTTTGCCTAACTACTATCCGGTCAAGTTAAGTCGGCACCTGAGTGTAAGCGACGTTTTCGAGCCAGGTGCGCAGTTAACTTAACCAGGTAGTAGTTAAGCCAAGAATTAGGCGATTCATAAGTTTAGTGCAAACGGGTGTCACTCTTTCTATAACTATAAACTTAAATTGTATAACTTACATTTTATAATATTTTTGTGATTATACCCTACCATTGTACCAATGTATTCACATTATTTAGTATTCACTAACACAATCGCTGCGCCGTCTTTTTTGTCGTAAGCAACTTATGAAGAAAAAGTGGGGGTACGCCCAAAGCCTTCGCTAACTCTTTGTTGACTTTGCCAAAACTTACAATATAAAGCGTCAATAAGGTAACACTTAATTATTATCGTTGGAATAGCTGAAAATCTAGTCGTCCAAGACCTGGTGACTGGCTAGATCGGTCAGGATAGAGAGCTGTAGTGTCATCTCGATCGGAGGCTCAAGGCTTCAAGGCTCCCATTGATCACTGAGTCTATATTAATAGAAATTTCTTGGTAATTTCATGGTGAGGTGGCTGAATTATTTCTTTATACAGGAGGAAAGGAGAGACCGAGGAGACGCAGATGGTTATGTGGGACTTTCTACCTGACCCCTTCACGGGAGAGGGAGGGTATACCTACTAAAAACCCTTGCACTTCCAATCACGTGCCGCCAGTCTGATACGGAACTGCTAAACAATCACCGGAGTTAAACCAGCAGATATTTCACCATCAAAATCAATTCAGACAATCAGACCATCAAAATTACTTACAAAAATATCAATTTCGTACACACCCTTATAAAAATACTAATCTGTCGGGCAGGTGTGATCGAAGCTCTGTTATTGTGAGGGTATCGGGAGATTTATTGCAGCAGTGACGTGGGTCGTTTGTCAAGTAATGTACAAGTGCTCCTTTGTCGACCGCTTCAGTTCGCGCTATGCTTGCTTTTAACCTTCTTCCAACATTTCACGGCTCCACGCCACGGCTTCATTAAGGTCTGAGCGCAGCTTGTTACTCAATACCGCTATGTTTATTACTCGCTGAATTTAAGCTTTTATTGATTCTACTCTTATTATTAGTAACAAAGTAATCTCCCCTGATTAATAAATAGTTACATCATTGGCATTAAGCCTTTCGCTGTTATGATTTTGTATTTATTGATCGTTTTGTTTACGGTTACAGTGTTTTCGAAATCTAAACTAACGCGTATAATAACTAATGTAAACTTCAATCAAGTTTTTATTGTTTAATATTTATAAAGAAACATTAAAATTTTAACAAATTTTTGTTACCCATACCTTCCCATAGTCAAGTACTTAACTATGTATCCCTTCCAAGTAACTATGTAGTGTTTGCACATTTTATTGCATCTGAAATATGTATTTAACCTTGGTCCTAGTTAGTGTCATAAGATGGCAGTCGTTAAAATCCACCAAACCATCCACCACCACCCACAACATTAAATGTGGGTGGGAAGGCAGCAGTAGGATGTTTAATCCTTTACTGAAACTGACAAATGAGTCTTAAATTAATGCCAACCTTTTTACTCTTTAAAATAAAACCTACCACTCCAAACAGACCTTACATTTAATCCTAATGAATTTTCTAATCCTCTGATCTGTACTCTTGAGGGTATGTAATTAAATAATATACTTTGAGCTCACCTTACCTCAGAGGATTGGTTTATCGCAGGTTTATTGATGCGAAATGGGCTGATCTCATTTGTAGGTCGAATCTAATATGTCCGGATTACGTGGTTTCCGCATGCCTCATGTACAGCCATCGGCATTATTGACTACGGTAAACCGGGGTAAGCTTGAATCTATTCTAACAATTGATAACAACTTCTGATCTTTTAATTTTTCTCTCCAATAATAGCCCAGGGCATGATATCGAAGCTGGTTACACTAAAGGCGCTTAGGGCACTGTAAAAATATTCATCATCAGCCTATAAACGTCCCACTGCTGGGCACAGGCCTCCCACATGATCAGTAGCACGTGGGGGTATTGGGCCATAACCCACCACGCTGGCCCAATGCGGGTTGGTGAGTTTTAACGACTGCCATCTTAAGACAACAACCGGGACCAACGGCTTAACGTGCCTTCCGAAGCACGGAGGAGCTCGAGATGTTTTTAATTGGTCACCCATCAGGCGACCCGGCATTGCGAAAGTTGCTTAGCGGGCAAGATCGCAAGCCGAACGCGCTAGCCGCTGCGCCATCGAGCTCCTCAAAAATATTATTATTATAATATTATTAGTAAAAATATTACTGTTTATTTATTTTATTTCTTCGGTATATCAATAATGTTAAAATTATACAATGTAGGTATACAATTTAATGAAAGTAATTACGTAATTAAGCGAATTGTACAATAATTTATTTAAGGCAAACATAACATAACAAATACTTTATTAATTTTAAATTAGCAGCACTGTCTAAAGCTAATAATATCAATTACATTTTTGATTTTAAGGTTACCCCGTTTTGCCCGTGGTACTTAAGCGATGATCCCATTACCCATCAATATATATTACATTTTTATTACGAACCTGGGAAGCAATTGACCTTTGTCTTATCTTATGGTAAGTGTTCCCGGAACTCCTCCACTACAGAGGAACTGTATATATTGTGTGTAACTGTCAGACGGGACGCAATAATACTCATAAAATTGTTTTATTTTGGCATCAGATTTACACAATATGGTGTTCGCTAGCCTGACGAACTTAAAATAAGCCTTACCACTAACCAAACCATAAAATAACATGTTAGCCTATTTAAACCCGGGGACCTTGGGGTTTTCCACCGGTGACCTAACCCCCTAGAAAAGGCGATTTAAAACATGCAACTTGTATTGCAGTAAAGTTTATCCTTATTTATACCTGTAATATAAAACTTGGGCATGTACAGGACACTAAGGGCTTGTTTCATGCTACTAGTTCCTCGCAACGTCTAATTATGCTCACCGTCATTATGCATATGGCACTTTTATGATGGAACTTTGCCTTTTTACTGTTTTAGGGTTCCGTATTTTTTAAATTTATTTTTTGTTAGTGTAATAAATCGATTGTAATATAAAAACGTAACTTACTATTTGATTTGCATATTGCATAACATGAATATAAAGTAATATTGTAGCCTACAGATTCGTCCACTCATTAATCAAAATGCGGTCAAAACTAAACCACGCCAATGACATTTAACGAAGATTGAATAGTTTATTTAAATTAGGTACCTATTTCTTTGGTTTAAAATACTAATAGATTGATTTCGCTTAATTAATACCTGCCATATTAGGATATTAAGTAATGCAGATTTTAATAAAACCATGGGGGCTTAAAATTATTAACTGGTAGGTCTGGCATCATTTTTGTAATATAATACACCACACTAAACCAAAAAGAACTCATATATTTTTACTAGGTTTAGTTTTCAAACAAACCAAACTGCAAATATATTTGCTCATAGGACATTTTCTGTGGAAAAAAATACTGAAAGCAAGCATTTTGGCAGGTTTAAAAATATGAAGTAGCTCCTGACTTAATTTAACACGTAAGATAAGGTAGGACATGAATAAAGATTTCCACTCTTTCGTGCGCACACTCTCAAAGGTATAGAGGCTGAGCACAACTTTGGTGTGTTGGCCTTATAATAAATAATGTCGATAACTGAACACTACCGTTCTTATACAATAGATTAAATCCAAAACATAAGAGCCCCAATGTCATCACGTTACAGTTTTCCAAAAACATTAACCATTATTTGATAAGACATAAACACGTCTATCTGTAACCTAAAACGTGGACAGTTAACGCTCAACTGATAGAACATATCAGTGACGTCATATGCCGCTATTCTTATACAATTCTTTAAAAGAACATCCTTTTTACAGGTGCTAAGAGATCCTCTATTGTCTTACCAGTCAACTATGCTAACGTCAAGTTTTGAAGCAGCAACCAACGGAACCTCACGCGTCGGAGCGCCACTCACATTCATTTGGTTTTTCCATAGTACATACAAAGAGCGTAGATAACTGTTCGCGCGGGGAATGGGCTTCATTACATTAGGCTGACATCTATGCGCCGTTCATACCGGAGTTACGGTGCACTTCGCTTTGTGTATTATCCTTGTTATTTATTGTCCTGTTTCTGGAAATCCTGTAGGAGCATAAAATACGGCACACTTTGTTTGTTGCTCCTTTTTATGCGGTGTTATTTATAGTTGTTGCATTCCTGTTTTAAAGTCGTTACTGTGGATGTGAAGTAAAGTTTTATGATTTATTAATTTTTCAATTAATGCTGTTGTTTGGTAGGTTTTGGCATTTTTTCTTCTTGAACGGTTACGGTTCAATACATTATTGACTCATAGAAATTTGAGGCCTAATTTTCAAGACTCCTAACATCTGCCTTTTTTAAAAACGTTTGACGGAACACTACCTTCTTCTTGATTTCTTTTTTTTCCTTTTATTTTTGTTTTGTATATTAAATTAAATTTTCTTTCTTTATGCAATTATTAGTATGTATGTGTATTATAAATATTTAAGTAAGTTTATTTTAGTTATTGCAGGAGGTACACATTAATTCTACCTTTAATTACAACGTTTCCTTTGCGGGCCTACTGGAAGATATTTCAAAACTGAAATAAGCAGCGCCCTTGTAATAGTTATACTACATTCACCCGTAGAACTTATTTTGTAACCCTTTTATGTGTGTAAGTACATAAACATGTAAATAAATAAATAAAGAAAATATTATTTTTAAATGTTACTTTGAATTTACAGTTATATGTTTAGTGGTAGATGAACTAACTACTTACTTTTTTCTTTTTATTACAAACATTAAATAAAGTATTATTTTCATTATCTATTTTTGTTTTTAAGCTCTTACTACTATGCTTCTTTTACAGAATCGTCAGGGTGGAAATGACAATAAGTCTGCTCTTCAATGTTCTACAAAGTATAGCGCTACCTGACATTAATCGCCTTTTTATTCGTGGCACTAAGGGCTGAATACTGCATCAATTACTCTTTTAGTATTCGTTTAGTATTTAATACTTTAGTAACGAGCTAGTTGGTATCGGGTTTGTTTCTAGTTAAAGTAATTGCGACTGTAGATATCGAACTTTTTGTATGTCCATAGTTCGCCCTAACTCTCTTTGTAGACACATTTTGAATCTCCAAAACCTAGTTAGCTTATCTAATGTTGTCACCTGATCAACAATATTAGTAGTATTATTGTGTTCTGACATGGTTCTGGCAATTAAGTTAGCCAGTTCATCAATAATTAAAGAAGGGTGAAATGCGTTTGAAGGTCAACTGCTTTCACGTTGTCAAATATTTAAAAAAGTGGAATCCACAATATTCTGATTTCGTATTCTGTGCAAATCGATAGCTCTGAAACCTAACCAGAATACCATTACAAGGTCAAGTGGATTCGCTTTCGATGTGAGCTTTGTCACTTGATTGAGTTCGAGTTCGGATTTTTACGGAGTCGCTCTGCTATAGATTCACAGTTATATATAAAAAGTATTAAAAGCTCCGTCGCGAGAGCTTTGACATGCTAGAGCCTTGTACTTTAGTTCCTTAGACAATAAGTAACACTAAGCCTGGCGGCAAACGGATGGATATCTTACTGAATGAAAAATTCTTTATTTGCCACAATAAAAAACTTAGTTTAGATCTGTACAAATAAATGATTATCAAATATATACAGACAAAATAAAATAATCTTATCATTATCACCCTATAAACGTCCCTCTACTGCTCCCTCATGAACAATAATAGCACACAGGAAAAATGGGCCATTATCTACCACACTGGCCCTGTAGGTTTATGGGTTATAGTGGGTGGACGGGACTATGTAGTTATCATGAACATTAAAAGCCACAAATATTAATACGTATGATAAGCGTGATAGTTTACTTACCATCATTTCCGTTTTTTTGATTGTTCGCAAAGTAACATGATCACAGGCCATAATCATAATGAAATACTGGAGTCGTTTGTATGTTAACACTCAATAAAAAAGTAAATACCTATAAATAAATTAAATTGAAAAGGTCAAGCGTATTTATTCGAAAACAAATATTTACTAACCAATCAATCGTGACAAAGCAACGATTGTATAAAACGATCACATTAGTACCCTTAATCGACGCTCGAAATGGTTTAAATCGCCCCACTTAACACCCTGTAGACATTCTAGAAACACTCGTAAAAGAGAAATACCCGTAATCCCACCAGCAACTACAATCGGTTTATATTTCATCGCAATTGCGACGACAGAGTTCGCGCCGCGGCGGGTCGAACTCTGAATTCTAGATAAAAAGTTAGGAGAATGTTCATATTGAATATCGTGGCCCGCCCCGCCCGGGTGTTACGTTCCCAGTTTTCTACAATTCAAGTTATTCCATTTGTCCGCTCCTCCACGTTTGTATGGATTGTGTAAACAAAACAGTTTTCCCGGAACGATTCCCTCTTTTCATGCGGCGCTGTCGATTCTTAGGTTTCCTCCTTTGTATCGACTACATTCGATTTATTGTGACCACTGACATTTCTTTGCTGAGATGATTCTCTTTTGTTGGCGCGTAGTGATGATAGATTTGTTTTTAATTCAGAAAGAGTGTTGTTGAAACACTTTTCAAGAGCGGGATTTTAGCGTTCTATCAATGTGGGTCAAGTGTTTCATCAAAATACTAAACTTGATGGAGTGTTTTGTATATTCATGTAATTCCACTTGATACAATGTTTGTAAAATATAAATATTATTGATTTATGACAGCAGAGTATTTTAACACTTATATTTCATTCACGTTCGTGTAACGCGTAATGAATTCGAGTAAAATGGCAATGTGACAAGTTGGGAAACAGTAACTCTAGATAGATAGTAGGGTGAGAATGATTTTAAGTTGGACTACGTACACATTTCTTGGAAGGATGTTTTTTATTTTTTTGATTCACTAAATGTTCAGTTAAGAGTTTTACATTGGATACTACTTAGTTCTTGTCCGTTCAATATTTCAACTGCACTGCGTTTTACTCCCGAAAAACAATATCCGATTCCAAACTCTGTCCTACCATCCGATAATTTATTATAAAGTGCCTACGTATCTGATTTAAATCGTAAGTTATGATGTCAGGAAATTGATTTCTGTTAAACTATAATTTAATGTAACATTTCATATTCGATGCGTTTATAGTTTTCATTTGGTATGCCTTCAGGCTTAAAAAAATAGTAAAATGTAGAAAAAAAATATTCCAAAAGATATGACAGACGACTTCAGTGCGGAAACCCTGAGAGTAAATTTTCAGACATATCACTCTCGAGGGCTTATGTTTATTAGTAAATTAAACCCGAATAAAACAAGCTTGAAATTCTTAAACGACACGAGAGTAAGACATATTTATTCTTCAGAAAATTAATTCTGTATAAAAATAAAATTAGCGTTGCATTTAAGAGCTCTTTGATTAAGACGAATAGAAAGCTACTTATGAAAATGTAAGAGAATACATTAAGTATTTGTATAAATTATTATTTATGAATGTGAGGTAATGTGCTATAAGCTCTTCGCTTTTGAAGACGAAGCCAAATGGCAGTCATTTTTGCAGAGGAAGAAGAGTGAAAGGGAAAGGTTGCAAATAAGATGCCGATGAGTCGAAGTACTACTGGAAGAGGGAAACCTCGGCAGGCCCCACTAAGAAAAGATAAGATAATTGCTCGTAGCAAGGGTGACTAACGGCAGGGCCGGCAATGCTACCGAGTTATAACTGCAGGCTGTGGCGGCTGGAATGGCTTAAAATAATTACTAGAAGCGCTGGCTTTCAGTAATATTTTCAATGTAAGCACTGAGCACTCGGCGAAGCCTAGCACTGCCAGCCTTGACACTAATGGAACCTCTGAGCTGTACTTTCTCATTTCCGCCTTTATTTATTTGACAGCGGTCTTTAGTTTAGAATTTACCTAATTGTTTTTCTGGTATAAGTACCGTTATTCTACGTAAGGCGCTGAGCAAGGCAAACATAGACATGTTTGTGTGCGAACTTCTTAATTTTATATTTCTTTATTACAGGCATTGATCAGGATTGATTATGTGAGGATTATAAATGCGAGGAGAAAAGAGGAGGGCAGGAGCGCATGTGAAAGATCACTCTAGATGCGTCTAGACGTACAGTCCATCATCTATATGATCAACATTCTTTAAGCATAAGAGTTAGAAAATATCTTCACTTTTAAGTAAAATAAGTCATATTTTGTAAGCTTAAAGGTAAAGGTGAGGAGCTCGATGGCGCAGTGGTTAACGCGTCCGGTCTGCGAGTGCTGAGGTTAAGCAACTTTCGCAAAGGCTGGTCATGGGATGGGTGACCAAAAATGTATCATCTCGAGCTCCTCCGTGCTTCGGCACGTAAAGCCGTTGGTCCCGGCTGCATTAGCAGTCGTTAACAACCACCAATCCGCACTGGGCCCGCGTGGTGGTTTATGGCCTGTTCTCCCAATCCATCCGTAGGGAAGGCTCGTGCCCCAGCAGTGGGGACATAAAATGAGCTGATGATGATGATGATGAAGGTAAACGTATAAAAGAGAATATAAATCCAAAGTGAATAAAAGTACTTAAAAAAAGATATTTAGGCCAAGAAGAAAACAATACGGGCTATAAAGATTTTGAAATGTTATAAAAGACTTGATTAAACCAACTGTGAGGAATCGTTAAACTGTTAAAATTGAACAAAACGTTAGCTCCTATTTAAATCTGCAGCGTTGTCGGCAATACCTGACAAGTTCCGAAGTAGCCCAGAGTGCCTTGTTCAGCGCCATCAAGCGGCTGACATTGCCAACAAATTGAATTAATCCGCCCCTAAAATATTCCAAAACATAATAACCCAGTTCCCAAGTCACGGTGGCCGGCTGTCCGGGCCGCTGCTGAAATTTGAATAATTTCGCAGTCGCTTTGAAACTACATACTCGCGTATTCCTTTAGTATTGTTGTTGAATTGTAGTGGCTTCCGTTAGGTATAGTACGCAATTAATGAGCTGCATAGTGAGCCATGATATGAATGTGACACAATCGCTTGTTAATTATGCTTTTATTCTCTTAAAGCGCTTTCAGATCATTCAATATTTCAGAAATCAATCATTTTAACTATGTACTATATACTTTTTTACTTTTGTTACAGGTAAGAACTGAGACTGCGTATTGATGATTTTTCTAAAAATAATACTTACTGCACGTGATCAATTGTGATAAGGTAAGAGTAGTAGCTTATTTACACATTTATTTATTGTATTTAGGACCAACAACAAGGTAAAAGTAAATAGTAAGTAAGTATAATAATTAGTATCAGTCAATCAGTACAAATACAGACACTACAAGAAACATTCGGTCAAAGACCCATAACTTAAACTTAATCTGTATCTCATTATCATTTTGAGCTTTATTTCTTTTCTTTTGCTGTTTAAATTAGCTTGAGAGATATGTTCACCCCACGTTGGGCGCCAGTATGCGTGCTGCTACGTAACGGTGTTGTTTACACGTACACATCCATCTTATGGTCCCCGCCATCTTGTCGCGTCGCCGTCGCGTAGACGTTATTACACACGTCCTCTACGTCGATATCTACTACCCCTTGCAATCATATTGAATTCTAATGAACCATAAAATGAATTACCCCCAGTTCTCGAAAGCAAAATTCTCCAAAGTTCCAAGGCAATCGAAATGCTTTTAGTACATAATTTAACTGTCAGCAACGTTGTCAAAGTTTATGCTTATCTAACATGCTCACAATGTTAATGGAATTTTACGAGAATTGAGTTGTTCAGGAAACTTGGTAGCAGTTTCAGTAATTGTTTGCCACCTCACTAAGTTTGTCTCGATGCGACTAATAACTTAAGTTTATTACTTGTTTAGGGTAAATTCATATACTAATGAAAGACTGAAACAAAAGTATTGCGTTGTACCAAAGTTCACTCACGAATAAACAATGACGCTTCAAAAACACGCTAGAAGCGATCTTTAAAACTACTAAACAATGCGAGGCGGTGATCTCATAATATCCAGCAAACATGCGAAATGCTTCGTGACGCTTCCATTAGTATGAATGGTGATGGCCAAGCTCTTTTGTAAGTTTTCTTAATTCTAAGGCAATAAAAGGAATACTGTGAACTGTATTCCCTAGTGAACAAAGGGTTTGCTTATAAAAATATATGTGTATTCACTGATAACGCTATAGGCAGCCGTTTGTAAAGTACAAAGGCAAATATCCTAAAAAGGGTCTGACCGGCGCGGATAGTGGAATGCTCGGTTATTACTTACACTTTGTCGAAACATTTACATTTTGTGCGGAATATTGTGTTCTTGCTTTTCTTTTTATGAGATAAGATAAATCTTATTCGGGAACGCGTAGGGTAAATTCAAACCATTTATTACATGCCATATTGCTATACATAGTTGTTTTTCAGTTTCAAATTATATTAAAAGTATAAAATTGTACTAATAGTGAAATTTTTTTCTAGGATCATATTGATTGAATTGTTGTTATACACTAAGTTAAAAGTATATATGTATATTTCCATTTACTCAAATAAAATTTTATGTTTATAGAATAAAAATATTCCTATAAAATTAATCGTTGGTTTAAAAATTGTTGTAGCTGACATTTATGATTATGGGTACTACGCAAACTACTCGTGGTAACGATGCAGCTGATGAACTAGCCAGAAGAGGCTCCAACACAAAAGCTGTTGGACCAGTACCGATAGTACCCATCCCCTTTAACCAGTTAAGGAGCTGGTTAAGGGAACACACACAGACACAAGCAACAAAATGGTGGACCTCGACACCAGGATGCAGGCAATCCAAAGAGGCTATGCCATCCCTGGACACAAAGCTCACCAAGCGCCTTCTGCGCATGGACAGGAATAGCCTAAAACTGGTGGCGGGGACCATTACTGGACACTGCTCGCTGAATAAGCACTTTCACACACTAGGTATTACTGATAGTCCTCTGTGCAGAGCGTGCATGGAGGCGGAGGAGACGGTGGCGCATGTGCTCCTTGAGTGCACCGGCGTCGCTCAGATCCGCAGAGAAACTCTCGGTACACCGGAATCACTCGCGGACGCCCTGAAAAGACTAGGAAGACTGATCTGCTTCTGGAGGGAGGTGGGCTGGCTGGAATAACCGGCCGCCATGGCTCACGCACAATGGTCCACCTAAAGGACTAAGTGCGGAAACCTTCACCGCTAACATAGAACATAGAACTACGCAAATTTTGTTGCGAACAAATTACAATTTGAAAAATTCGGAACTTCCTGGAAGCTCGTGTGGGAATCGAGCCCACGGCCTTTAGATAACCGGTCTAATGCACTGACCGCTTAACAGATTTGTTCTGTTTTTGCTGATTTATTCTAGTAACATTTTATCTTGTATCTATTAAGAATGCAAATTAAAAAATAATAAAAATGATATGTAACCCTTGAAACGAATCGGCATTTATTACGCAAGGATAAATCTTTTAAATACTGAACTAAGTTACCATAACAAGCATGCTGTTGCAGTGCTACAAATGTGTGGAGTGCTATAATGTTGCATAGAAACTACTCCTTATTTTGCGCATTTAAAAAACTCGTAGCTCCCGGAGTGGAGAGGCAAAGGCAGCGTCTACTGTTTTTATTCATCACTTTTTAAAGCAGACAAGGTGCAGCCGGCAGTTTTAATTACGTCAAAATCTAGTTGCTTCTCTTTGTGTTCTCTTTGCATTCACTTTGCCAAATAAAGCATGAATTTGCACTGTTTTTAAATTATTGTTTATTAAAAGCTTCTAAAATGTGTTACTTTTAGTATGTGTATACACGCCTATTTAATATATTTCATTTTTCTAGAGTGTAGGTACCAAATGACATGACCATTTGGCCCGCAAGGCCTATTTATCACAATTTTATCTAAAAACAACCATCACGTGAGAATATGTTCTAGAGGCATTCCCGTGCTTTTCTACATGAGAACAAAGCACAAAACTAAACGTGAAAAATTTCCATTCCGCTGAATATAAGAAACTGCCATTTGTAAGGTGAAACTTGACTGAATATGACCATTTAACCTGCACCGTTCCCCTTTCAGTTGTTAAAAGCGGCGCATTTTTCAGAGAGTGGAACGCGCCCTCGCAATTTGTGTTACTTGACGTCGCCGTCGTTGGCTGAATACAATCGGGGAATGTCGCCGCTAAATTACGAGAAAACGCCATCTATTTACCGACTACACTCCAATATGACACTAGAACTGAAAAGAGTGTTGTAACCGCAGAGCAAAAGTTAATAGTAGATCTGTGATTGTAACTGTCACCGACACCGCAAACTTCGAAACAGTCCGCCCACAGCTACATAAAATGACTGTCGAAACAAACTACAAAAGTGTAAGGAGTATCGCCGTAATCACTAATGCTCCAAAAAGTTCGGAGTCTGCGTAAAAAAGTGTCGAAAAGAAAATGTGAACTGAAACATTTTTCGGTGCAAACATAACGCTCTCTAATTCCTAAATACTTTCTTTGCTGAAAAACTTTTTCTGTCAGTTGGGCTTGTTTACGAACAAAGAGCAAAGTTCGACAAAACTGCTGACGCATTAGGACTTTTTCTTGGTCTCTCGAGCGTTCGCGTGTCCGTCTCTTCAATTTGTTGGGAGGAACGGTAAACTTAAAACTTTTAATAACAATTAACTAATTTGGATAGACAGAGCTGCATTGAGATAATCTTAATTTTAATCCATCTTTCTTTTAATTTAAAATGTGTTGATTAGATTGTAAATTTTTTGAAACCTGTAAAAGCAGTTACTTAAAATTACTTTTATTTGAAGATATCATCTTAACCTTGGAATTAATACCCAGTATTGTATAGTCACGTATAAATGTGTACACTTTTTTGACTAAGAAAGCTTCGTCTCATTACAAACTTTTTATTAAATGAATACACAGCTGCAACTATACGCTTTATTTTTAGTCTGATCGATTCCTCGTATCGGTTATTTGTCATTAGCTGAAATATAGTATACTAAGACTCTTAATGTTTTCTATAAAACAATTTAAGATAGCATATCTAAGCTTTGTATTTGTATTTGCTACAGACAATGTTAATTATAAAAAAGGGAATATAAGATGCGAATTTTATGTGAAGTTACATTATTTCACTTTACCTGCGGTCGTTTCGTTTCATTTCGTTTATTGCCCTCGGAACGTAATTTTGACATCAAAAGAAATACAGCAATGATACAAGACAAATTGTGGCAAATGCAATTTAAAGCGGCGTACTCGTTCGCCTCGTCGTCGCAGCGACCCGTCCGCGACGAGACTCCCAAATCTCCAATCAAGTCTTTCCTCGAAGGTAATTGATAAATGTCCTTACTGTCCGATGTCTATAACTTATGTAAGTCTCCGCTACTGATGCCTAAACATGAGCTCTCAAAGCAGTGTTGTATCGGTCGTGAAAACGAGACGCGTGTATCGGCGTCTATACACGCGTCTCGTTTGCACAGCCGCAACAACACTGTTACAATACTGTTTCAAGAGCATGGTAAGGCCCCTGGAGCCAGAGTAATGATCCTGTTCCGAGAATCTGTAAACTTGAAGTTGTTAATTGAGGGCTTACTTAGCTTCTTGATGGTAACTTACGTGAAGATGCTCGAGTACGCGTGGGTGATGATTAATTTGCACGCCTTTGTGGGCCGTAACGTCTATTGAACTCGTCGGGCGCGTTTGGGTCACAAGGTTCGACGCCCGCTCGCAGCATCACGCTGATTTGCATGTAACCAACGTGATTTCATGCTCTCCTTGTTTCATTGTCCGATCGTTTCTTTCTTGGAGTTCATGACGAACCGAATTCGTTGCGCAAAGATGACGTTGATTCCTTAGGGCGTTGAGTTTTTTTTTTTGCTTTAATTTTTAATTTGTGCTCCACTGTTAGGGTTCACCGTACGTATTATGTTAGTAAGGGTTGTCGGGGAATGGAATTAGTCTGGAAGTTTAAAAAAAGAATTTGTTTTAACAAAGGTAGATACGCTACAGACAGATGATAAAATGCGAAAGCTAGGTTATACGGCGCGCGACACCCGAGGTTTAGTCGACCGGAGCGATCGTGCTATTAGATATCAGCGCGGAATTTTATTTTCGATCTGCATTATATTAAAACATCAAAGACTAAACTAGAATTTATCCTTTTTAGGTAACTGGAAAATCGTGAAAAGTGTGATCGTACAATTAAGTACTACATAAGTACCTAATAAAGAATGTCAATTAATTCTAATCAAACATTGTCCGTACCCTGAGATAGCATTACATTATAAATAACGAAGGTACGTTTAGTAGTCAGATGTTTTATTTGTGTTAGGTTACTTACCTACTGAACATATAATAAAAAATAACAAAACCCGCAACTTCTGTATTTATTCCGTTATCTATTCTGTGGCACAGACGGCCGAGTAGTGGTAATTAAAACCCGTCGCATACCCAAGTAGACTGCACTTTCCTATTTAGCGCAGATGTTGGGAGTTGTAAAAAAAAAAGATGTAGGTGCACACACTGCGACCGGTGCGCTGGAGTGGAACGCCTGAGGTCGCGTTCGCGGTTGTTGGCGTCTGATTAAATCTGTCGGGTGCAATTGCGGCGGCCGGTCACCGACTCCACCTCGGGTCGCTCCCTCACTTAAATCAGACACGCTTTATTTGACAGACATGTACGGACTACGGACTTAGCTGGAAGCGTATTTTATGGCCAACGGTGCATGGTAATTGCAAATACGCTGGCCTAATGTGTGTAGTAAAAGTTTGCGGCGTGTATTACACGTGTTTTGTAACGTAACTTATAATAGATACCATTAAAAACAAACTTGTAAAAAACCAAGTCTCGCAACTCAGTTCTTCTACCGTAAAAAGTTGTGAGATCCATGTAATACCAAGTTCTCAATATTATAAACCTTTTATGTTTTAAATAAATAGATTAGACTTGGCCATCGCATGAAAACAGAATGTATCTCACAAGTAATCATCATCATCAGCCTATACTAGTCCACTGCTGGACATGGCCTCTCCAAGTGCACGCCACCGAGCACGATCCGCGGCTACTCTCATCCAGCTCTTGCCAGCCAAGTAATACAAGTAATACATATATTATATTAAATTAGAGTGTTTATTGCGATTGCCGGAGAGCTTTTCAAGCTCATATCACCATCGCCCTTTTACCACCGAACCTCCAGACGTACTGCAGGATATCATCCCCACCTAGTAGAAGTTCCACTATGTCGCGCTAAGCGCTTCATGTCATCATTTTTACTGCGCACTGGCAGGAAGTGGAGTTCTCTGCCATCGCCTGTGTTCCCAATAACTTATTACCTGAATGGTTTTAAGGCGAGAGTTAATAGGCATCTTCTGGAGCAGCTCGCTCCATCGTAGACCTCATCTACGCTCACCATCAGGCGAGATCGAGGTCAAGAGCTGTCTTATCTTAAAAAAAATATTTATACAATGTCTGCTTGGTTACTGAAAATTCAGGCTTCTTCTTATAGGGTGTCGAAAATGGCCTGAACTGCTTCTAGAAAAGGATGGTACGGTTGTGCCGCTTTTTTGCTCGACTTGGCGGGGGCACTGCCGTGCCCCCAGATATCGTGGGCAATACATAATTATAAGATTTCCAATTGTTTGTCAGTAAGTTTTTTCTCCTTTATGGCATGGCAAGTGGCCAGTGTCAAAGATATAGAGATATTGTACAATATTATCAGTAAATTAATAACTTTCATTAATTTATTTTATTTTGCATTATGAGAAACATACAGCACATTATAACACAAATTACAGTTTACATACATATATTATACATATTTTTTTTTTCATAAAAGCGTAGGCAAATGACTCTGCTCTATATGATCTTAAACAAAAGCGGAGTTAAGATGAGAATTCTGCCTCACTAGCTGTGCTCACCTTGCCGAAACACCTCTCTTTGAATTTCGAAACATTTGATATTCATTTGTTTAGTGACGTAAGTTAACAAAGATAGTTTTTCAATTCGAACCAGTTCCTGAGATTAACCAACCGTTCAACCAAACAAACAAACTCTTCAGCTTTATAATATTAGTATAGATTTGTTAGAAAGTTTTTCTCGTGTTGTGTTGAAATCATTTCTCTACGTTATCGATTGGTATCGACTTGGAGAGTCACGGGTCAAGCGTGCAGCAATGCTGACGTTTGCGTGGTACCTGACTCCGCTGTCGCACGAACGGTTTGCAGTTGGAAAATACCTTTCATAAAAAAAACTATGAGTTGCATTCAAACAGAGCTGCTTTCATTTGTGGCGTACTAAACTATTTCCTTTTTAAACTAAGCAATTAGCATACTGGAGGATGAGCTCGATAGCGCAGTGGTTAACGCGCCCCGTCACCGATTGCTAAGGTTTAGCAACTTTCGCAAAGGCCGGTCATCGGATGGGTGATCAAAACTTTAACATCGCGAGCTCCTCCGTGCCGGAAGGCACATAAAGCCGGTCCCGGCTGCATTAGCAGTCGTTATAAAAAAAACCGATTGGTTGTTTTTATAACAACCATTTTACATTTTACAACCAACCATTGGATTCCCATCAGGCCTGCGTGGTGGTTTATACCATATCTCATTATCCATCCATAAGGCTCGTGCCTAAGCAGTGGGGACATAAAATGAGCGGGTGATGAATTAGCATACTCACTCGTAGTGACCTATATGCTAAATGTGAAAACTCTTCAGCGCGTCCTCAAAGGCGTGTTAATGGAACTGATAAAAATAAAATCCAACATGCGTGGATACTTAACACGGCATAAAGGGATTGCACATTAAAAGCGAAACAAAACCGAGGAGAATCCCCTAATAGGTACTTGCAAAAGTTAAAACCTATGAAATCATTTTGACATTGAATATTGACTATATTTATTTTTTAAGTCTTAGTTATTTACCGGTAAATTAATGGTAATAATAGCCTCGACAGCCTTCTTTACCAAATAACACTCTCACCTTCTCAAAATCGTGGGAAGAAAGTGTATTGAAACTTTACCTAAATAGCTTAACTTTTCACACCTAGTTCCGTAGTAATATAACAAGTGTGACAAACGATGAAATATGGTTAGGCTCTGGCGTTTCCCAAAAAGTGTCTGATCAAATAAGAACAAGCTGTCACATGAAGAAATATAAAAGGCGGCGTGTAAATCGGGACTTCCGCGTAAATCTTGCCACATTGCCACACCACCAAACCCCGGATCCAGCAAAAACGATTTATTCAATTGTCGTATTGGGAAAATTTTCGCTGTCACTGTTATTTCTATGAGACAAGGCAGGAGGGAGAGGACAAAACGCAAATTTTGCCGAATTCCTTTATTATTATTTGGCACCGGTGAAGAGCGCGATAAAGAGGGGGTTGTTGTGAAAAATCTAATAAAACGAAGTGTACCGGTAAAGGAAAACGACGTGTAAACGGAAACGCCGCTAAATGCGCGCGGTGCGAGGAGCCAAGCAGAATCTGGACAATGAACACCTTGGGCTTGGGTTCGCACTTACTTATACATCTTTATTGTGTTGGAGAGAGTTTGCTGATTGCCTTAGATGGCATTTTCAGCTTCACCGGGCTTTTTTGGGGGCGGTGAGAAACTTAAAGGGTACCTCTAGCCGTGTGAAACCTCAAATCACCTTCGGAGGTTTTCTAGATAGAACTGCATCACGCACTAGTGCGTGTCCCCGTGCCTTACTAGATTCTCAGGTTCGGATCGGATTATGCATCTGTGGAGGTGGGTGTTATTAGGTTTTATACGAAAGAAGTTTGCGTTTAACAATTCGAGGTCGAATTTTCAATGTGTTGAAGTTATGTAGTTTGTACTCATAAATAATCATTAAAATGTGTTTTTTAAAACTTAGTCAAAGACTGAATATTAAGTGTCTTTGAAACAAAAACGATTATTATTTAGCGTTGAAAGATGGTTGTAATTGTTTGTTTCAATAATATCATCGGGAAAAGAAAGGTCTAACATAATTTTCATACAAATCGAATAAGTAAAAGTTAAAAAAAACACATGTTAAAAAAATTTCCACGAGCAGGATTTGAACCTGCACCCTTCTGACATACCGGGTCAGGTGCTCTTCCAATTGAGCTATCGTGGTTCTAACCAGCCCGCCGAAATTATTCAACACTTTTTACTTTGAACGCCAAAGGCGCCCATTCAATGTCAACAACTACCGTCACTAACATCCGATCATAATATTTTTACAAATATTAAAGATCAGTTAAGAAGTAAGCAAGCTATTTATAAAATGTTCAAATAATTTTTGCGTTAAAAATTATTTGAACATTGAAAAAATTTCCACGAGCAGGATTTGAACCTGCACCCTTCTGACATACCGGGTCAGGTGCTCTTCCAATTGAGCTAAGTATATCAACATTTGTGTTTTTGTAATTTGTTCGCAACAAAATGTGCGTTAAAAATTATTTGAACATTTTATTAAAGTTTTTATTCAAACAAGTTTTAAAGTTAATACAACTTTTTGTAATAACAATCTGTGTATCCCTTAAATCAGGATAATATATTTGATTAAAGTTTGCATGTAATGTTTTCTACACGTTTGACTCATGTAAAACTCAACAGACTGGAGCAGTGGTAAGAATTTAAACTTTGTGTACATACTCTAACGTGAAACAAGTTTTCCCAATATTTGTTTCAAATAAGTACGTCCAAATATTTCTTTAGTCGGTGTGTTGGTTAAAGACTTTCAATAACAAACAAATTGACTGAATTGCTAATAAACTACTTATTAATTCGGGCTAAAATAAAATTACCTAGTCATAATGTAATTAGTATAATTAATTTAGCCACTTAGCTTATTAAAAATATAGCCCTAGGGAAGCGATATTTGACCGGTGAAAATAATTCTCATACTTTAATATCAAGTACTTTAATCTTTATGTATATATAAATCTTCTGTGCGTGTGTATGAAATTGAACTGTTTCTAAACGGCTGGACCGATTTGGATGAAATTTTTTGTGTGTGTTCAAGTGGATTTGAGAATAGTTTAGATTTACAATTGGACCCGGTCCCATACCAGTGTGGCGCCGACTTGTATCAGAGGCCAAGCTCACTTGGGGCTACAGCGCCAGGATAGTAAGTAAGTAATGCTTATAAAGGTACAATTAAAGTTGAACTCGTATTCGAAGTCATCAGTCATTATTCTGACACTGCAAATTGATAATCTCTAATGATATGTAAATAATGCAAAAAATGGTCATTGTGTATCTTTCCCATTATACAGTATAAAGTGGAATAAGTTACACATTTGTTTATCATCGGTATTGTTATACAAAACCGGTGACAAAGCTTAGGTACTCTGTGAATAGCGGTAACGTAGGTACCCTTTGATGTTTGTCTCTATGGTTAACTCAATAGGCGCGTGGGCTGATTAAGCACACATTACGTCAATTGTTTGTTAAAACCTCAGAGTAAACGACCTCATGCTTATACACCGCTACCTCATAAATAGTAAAAAGATTACTCATCGTGTCAACTAAAAGTTCATAAGAACTACGCCCCAATCTCATGTCTTATAATAATCACAATGTGTCTAACTACCTAGTTAGCGTGGGATTACAAACAGTTGGGATCTCGAGATCATAGCCCTAGGTAAGACATACTTGTAGAGTTTGGCTGCTTTCAAGTTTAAAACCAAAGTTTTGAATTTAAAAACCATAACGTCGACTCATACGTTTTATATATTTTTATTACATTTAATTGTAATTCTGTATTTTTATTACATTACGGTTTAATCCAAACCGATGCACAATTTAAATTAAGACACCAATTTCATACCTTAAGAGCTCGAGCGCGCGAATACCAGACACAATAGACTTTTAATTGTTATCGGCCACCTGGTGGTCGATCGACGCTCAAGGGGCTAACAAGATGTTACAGACCCTTTATATCATTGCCAGCTGTCATCGTATTCGTAACATTATTAGTATAAAAGTTATTTCTCGTAACCACTGTTCTGAGGCATTGATATTACCAAGAAAATATTTCTCCTTCAAATTTCATCATTAAACAAACACAACAGCAGCGTAAAGCTCGCAATATTCTTTGTGAGTTCACACCTACAAGTTTTATAAAGCGCTGGGGGCGCACGCCGCGCCGGCGTCCGCTGGGGCCAATTCTCGAATTTATGCCGCCTCGCCGAGAGGTTTCAACAAACTATGCATATGAGACTACCGGGCTCGAGCGAGACTGCCGAATGTGGGGAATTTTCCTTTAGAATATTTGAACTTCAAAGGAATAATGGAATAGTGTCTAACTCAATAGTTCAAGTTCGATGTCAAGTAAAGGATTGCTCTATCAATAAGTATTAATGTAAACTCTCCGCTGTATCTCCGGAGGGGTAGTCTGAGGCTGGGTGATAATGCAATTTGCATAAAGAACACCAGCTACGATCGACTAAATACTATTTCTATATGTAATTTGCCGCTACCTACAGGTAGTATCATCATCATCATAGTCATTATCTTAGCTCATTTTATGTTCCCACTGCTGGGACACGGGTTTTCTCTAACGGAGACCGGGCCATAAACCACCACGGGCCCAGTCTAGATTGGGTTGTTAACGACTGCTGATGCAGCCGGGACCAACGACTTTACGTGCCTTACGAGGATTTTTTTATAGTTTATCTAAAAAAATAGATGATAATTACATTTTTTGGTCACCTATCCGATGACCGACCTTTGCGAAAATTGCTTAACCTTAGCACTCGGGCGCGTTAACCACTGCGCCATCGAGCTTCTGTTGGTAGTTGACCTACCTAGTACCTACACACTTTTATTTTTAAGCAACCTCACGGGATAGGTGATGAGCTAATCTCCGTTGTGGAATGTAGTTGACACATTTTATATTACATTCGATGCCTTGTTAGATACCGTATGAAAAAAAAAATGCTTGTATAGTAAGAGGTAAAAACATCACGAAACTTGGAATATAAACGACGAAGTATTCCTGGAAATGATTCTGAAGTTCAGTCTGAAATTAAATATGATCTCGCCCTTTCTGGCTTTGTGTAAGTCACAGAAATCTAACAATAAAGTGTGCGTATATGGCACATCTCAGTTTTATTACCATGTACATAACAGTGAAATCCAAATTCCTGGACTTACGAACGCTTGAGCTATTTACCAAGAAATGTATCAAATGCTACAATATTTTACTTAAATACATAGGTTTCAAATACATATGAATACTTACCTCAAATACTCCGGAAACGTTGTAGCAAAAATAAAATGTAAAATAAACTCGAGTAGATTTTTGTGAAGGTATTCATTACAATGTGAAGTGTTCGTGTGAAATGTAGAAAACAATGTGCATAAGAAATAAGCTGATTTTTCACATTTCCTATGAATTCTGAGGAAGGTAATATGCTATATGTAAAAAGTAAAAATGCCGTGACATAATTTTACGGATAGAATGGGAACGTTATTTTTTAGAAAAACTATAAAATATCCCCGTGAGGCTTAATAAATTACCTCATGTTCACTATAAACATAATTATTATGTACTTTTAATATAAACTATGTGAAGCACAGTCCGTGCTTCGGAAGGCACGTAAAGCCGTTGGTCCCAGCTGCATTAGCAGTCGTTAACAACCACCAATCCGCACTGGGCCCGCGTGGTGGTTTATGGCCCGTTCTCCCTATCTATCCATCCATAGGAAAGCTCGTGGCTCCAAAGGACAGCTCATTTTATGTCCCCAGCAGTGGGGACATAAAATGAGCTGATGATGAATCCTTTATTATTGCGGTCATTATGAACATTTTAATAAAACTATTAGTAGCGTTGTAATTTGTATTTTTTTTTATTCTTCTAGCGGAAGATTACAGCTTCAATGGATTTGATTACTGCAACAAAATTTTGATCCTGCCATTATGAAAACTAATACTACTACCCCGGTAATTGAAAAAAACTGATAATGAAATGGTGATATATATTTTAGAGGGAAACATTCAATTCAATTCAAAATTATTTATTTTCCTTCACAAATTAGGTACTTAATGCTAAAGCTAAGTAGGTAAGTCAATATAACAAATTGAAGTCTAAATGTGAAGGAGACGATTGGCGCTGGAACTTTATCAAAACATTAGTCAAATATGCGTATACTTTTCTATGATAAACATAAAAAGTTAAGAGGTTATACGTAAAACGTAAAGAAGTCTCGAGGCAAAGATTATTTCCAGCTTTTTCATTTCATACGTAAACATATAAGAGAAACGGCTTTTATCCGCAAACTGTTCGCGAAGAACCTTCTCACCAGTTTTGTGTTTGTACAAATATCGTGTATTGGAAAAGCTGTGCTTTAAATTAATTGAGAACTGTTAGGAACTTCTTCGTCCGCCAATATTGTCGGCGCAACTTGCGGGAGTTATGTTACTTCGCGTTTGTTTTACTTGACAAACTTAATTATGAAGCACGTACGGCTAAGACAAAGGGGAGATACAACACAAGATTGGCGACGTTTTTTAATTAACCCTTTCACGGGCAAAACAATACATTTTTAGATTTTAATTGGTTTTCAATCTTATTCTAAGTGCACAGAGTTCAATAATCAGTGGCAACATAGCTACCATATATAAGGTAAATAAATATTTTATGTAACATATTTTTATACCTATAACGGAAAAGTGCTTGACGTATATCTTACCTGATGGTAAGTGAGAAAATAAGATCAAAAGTGGAATGGCATTTCACCCGAAATCCTCCATTACTGAGGAAGGCTACCTTATCTCTAAAGGTCACGCAACATTGTAATGGCGACAGGCAAACAAAAGATTAGGTTGTAACTAGCCAAGCAAGCCCTTACACCAACTAAATATCGACTTGCGATGTCAGACACAAACGTCCTAAAGAATTTAGGTAGGTATGCAGTGGGGTCCTAGAAACATTCAGGGTCATATCAGTCATAACGGCATGAGGAACCCGGGCGATCCTCTAAATGCCACTACATATTTACAGAATACAATAAACAAGCATACTCGCATAGACCCGTAAAACAAGGGACGACGACACGGTTCACACGCGCTCTATACCAGGTAGCCATGTACAGACATGTACCTGGGTGTTTCTCCCCACCCCCACGACCCGGTCAACCCGAGCCAGGGCCTAAGTCTTTAAAAGCGCTCTCGGTCTTTACATTTTTGAAATAGGAATCTTTGTTAAAAAATATAGCAATCTATCTCAAACTAAGAATAGATCTGAATATAAAGGCAGAAAAAGAGAAAATCTAACCTGACCAAAGATTAATGTTATATTCAAAGAACGTTTATTGCATGTCTATTCGAATTTTCAATAAATTGCCTGGTGATATAAAAATACTGACATTGTATAAATTTAAATCTAAATTATTATTTAAAATGTACTATACAATTAACGACTATTTAAATGATAATATTTGACATGCTATATTTTAATTGTATTATCGTTAACTATGATTTTATTATAATTTGTTAGTATTTTAAGTAATGTAATAGGGTGAATTGCCTCTAATGTAATTTTGAATATTTGCACATCGTATACCTACGATAAAATATGCTGGTTCATATTATTTTAAGTACATTTTTGTACCATATTTAAGCAAATAAATATTTGATTGATTGATTGATCGGGTTGTTTCGCTCCCGATCCGATCCGAACCACTCGGAAAATCTAGTATAGGATAAAAGCGTGATGCCATTCTCTCTTAAAAACCTTTGACGGTGTTTCGTTTCACACGGCTTGAGGAACCATTTAAGTTTCTCGCCGCCCCCATATAAGTCCGGTGACGCTGAAAATGCCCACGGGCAATCAGAAAACTCTCCAAAAAAAGTGATGAGAAACCAACATCACATAAACAGTTACAGTAATATAAAGTTACAAAAAAAAGTTAGGAAGACCTGTATTCTAGGAGACAGATCCTACCTTTTCTTAATGTCTAAAATACTAATATTATCTCACAAACGTAAAAGTGAATGGATGTGTACGTTTATGTGTGTGTGAGGGTGTGTATGTGTGTATGTACTTGGTATTATTTAATTTTTTGATTGTTTCTTTTTCCTGCCCTTTAAAAAATATTATAATTACCCAAAATAAAAAAACTCTAGTTTGGTAATTATTGTTTTACTTAATTTATTTTTATTTTTATATTTTATTATTAACTTTAAAATATGTTATTATACAGTTAAAATATGTTCTGTATTTTTATAGTCTAGCAGTTGAAGCCAATCTCGTAGTTTTATTTTGCTTGAAGTTTTTTGTGAATTGTATATTTCTATATTTTTGTTAATCTTGATGTACAAATGTGACCCCAAAAAGCATGAGAACCTTTTATAAAAAGTAGTGTTGTATTTCTCTATCGTACATATTTTTTTGGCTCTTCTTTTATCAGATCAGCATTAGATAAAGCAAACACTGAACCTAACTAATAGCAAGTACTTATACTCGTACTTACATATTAGAAAAGCTTTAATAAGGCTATCAAAGCATTATGGTATTTCTTGCAAAGTAAGAAAGGTTCAATTTGTATATTTTCCGCAAATTTCTAGATTTCTTCTCTCTAGAGAATTTCTTCATTAAATTCGGTTTGCAATTTCACAGGAAACTAGTTAAAATGCTTGCAAACTTTCCGTGAGTTTTGCTTTAATCGGATTATGTTATGAGAGTAAACCTCAGTGCCTAGCTCAATGACTATCGCTTAGGAACTCCTCGTCGATAAAAGGGTCTTTATTTTGCTAATGAATAATGCTGGGCGGGTATCGCAGCGTTTAAAGTTTTCAAACTAGCAATCGTAAGAGTTCGTTTACCCTGTGAAGCTCTTGAAAGTTGATTGCGAACATTTAACATGGCCGCCGCCCGCCCGTTCGTTAAACTTTATTTGTAATTGAAAGACAATTTTTTAATTACTAAAGGACGAATTTTACAAAGTATCATTGACTCTTTTAGCCATTACAGATATTGCACATTTATGAATGTGCCATGCTGGCTGGAATTCCCTTCATAAATGGATAAATATCCATTCAAAGTGAAATTAGAGTGTTGTTAAAATCACTTATGGTCTATACATGCTTTATCTAAGAAATGGTCTTATAAGTCATCAAGTATTATAAAAAATATAAATTAAGTGACTTATAAACGAAACTGTAATTTAATTTAACTCGAACCACTGAGTGTGACATATGTTAGTAATACTTAAGTAAGGTGCGCTGATTTTTTTTATTACAAATTATGTTAAAACGGCTGTATTTTAACAAATATTTGCTATTAATCTTTTACTTATTTTTTGTTTACATCTTATTTCTACTAATATTTTAATTATTAAAATAGGTCCCGAAGAAGTATTAACTGGAATATCGCAGGACCGCTGTTAAGGTATTTTATGACGTTTGTAAAATTGTCGGTAAATTTGGTGTCCCCGATAGGTGACCTGTTATGCATGTTAGCTAATAGTAGTGCCCCATTACAGGATTTCTTAATAAATACACATTCTTCCTTTTTTTACACCGGAATTTCATTTAAGTAAGATCGCGCATTCCTAAGTTCTCGACTCCCGACTTGTTAAAAAGAATTTTGCTTACCGTTTTGTATTTTTCAGTGTTAAGCAGCAACCAATGAATAAAAACTTTTTACTTTGAGCTGGCCGCTGCTAGCTTTTTTAAAAATAATGGAGACCAGAACAGAGTGACCTCATTGTGAGAGGCTCTGCAGTATAGTAGAGGGACTATTGTAGACTTATTATGATGATATTGTATTGCATTCATAATGGGAGTTTCTCAGTACAAGGTCTTCCGCCCTGTGTAGACTTACGAACCTATATAATGTCACTATGACATTTATAAGAGCTACCTACTTGTAGCCTTAAACTAAACAAATTATTTTGAATTTTGAAATTGTATTATACGTATGTACATTGCATGCACTACGAGTATACTTAATTATATGCTTACACTTGTAATTAGTTTTTTGTCTTATATACTTAATATAATCAGAAATTTAAGAATACATTTCGATTAAATTTTCTATCTATATATTTTATATCACATTAAATCTTTACACACTTTGATCTCGTCACTTCATAACATTGCAAGCAATCACGTTAAAAACCTGAAGCATTCAAATACATTTGCGGCAACATATAGAACAAGCTTATGTCGCCTCCTCAACAATTTCTGTGGATAGTGGCTAATTACCGGCCACATGAATGAACCGCACGCACCATTATTCAATCCCGGTCGGAAGGACGTTGTTTGTCCCCTACTCATTATCTTCGCCGAGATAAAGCCAGATTTACGGTCGGCAGAACGGCGGTATTGACGTGTGACGTCACTGTGACACGCGATGTGGCCGAATTTGCGACCTACTTCCCCCAAATACCTACATCACAATATCTTGCCACTTGGATTGCTTAGAAAAGTGCGTTCCCAACTGGCATTTGTCGTATACGCATTTGAGGTAGGAGCAATATTTGCTTCATGAGGTTTGGCTTCTATATGAAGTCTTTAGGCTTCTGGCTCTTAGTTATCTTCTGAGAGAACATTGGAAAAGAAGTTAGCAGCTACTGGCCCGGCTTACCGTGCTCGCCTGTTTCTCCACTCTGCAGCACTATCTCCTTATGCAGCTTTACAACTTTTATTGCTGTCTCAACAGTTGGCATTTATCCATCAACTCACGAACGTCTTTCGCTTCATTGGATGATTATGTTATTATCTATCTAAGGCTCAGGTCTTCCTACAGTGGGTGAACAAAAGCAAGTTCTGATGCTTTCTTTCGACAACAACCGGGACCGACGGCTTAACGTGCATTTCGAAACACGTGGGATATTTTGTTTACAAGCCGATCGCGCTAGTTACTGAAATGTGTGAAAGGGGCATAGTCGGCCAGAGAGTTTCAAATCTTTCGATTCATAGCCCGTGTTTGTGAACGCCACCCCAGTATTTGGCAAGCGTAGTAATTTAGCTAATGCCCATCAATGGCAGCGACGACTAAATTTCAATGATATAGGCATTTGCCAACACCGTAACTGCGTTTTAAATGCGGTTATAGTTTTCAAGAAGCAGTTGCATCAGGAGTACAAAATTAGGAGACCCTAGAAGGTAAGCTTAAGACGACACCTCGCTTTGTGAACATTCAAAAAGGCTGATCCTTACTGGCGCTGTCATAAGGTCGAAAATAGGTAGCGCCTGCGACTATTGAGACCGCAAATTAAAAAAAGTCAAAAAATCTTTAAAAAAAATATTGGTTTAAGTTATTAAAATATGCAGCTACTAAATTACGAATATTAATGTTGTCAATATATTTAACTGGTTTCCAAGCATATCAATTAAGTAATTATGTTGTAATTTGTACAATAGTGTTTTTTTGTAGTGTTTTCGAAAATAATTATGATTGAGATCGTCAAAATTATACAATCGTGTATTCGAGCAAGCAAATTCAAGATAAAGACATGAATTTACCTATATCAACATTTCAGATTCGTGAGTCATATAGTCTTAAACTATTCGCCGAAAGTTGGTGCATTTTTTTAGTGTCTCGCCTTAATACATACCGCGCTCGAGCATAATAGACCCCTTGTACGGACATCGAAACAGCTAGGAACAGTGCGAGCGCAGCTGTACAGCTAGGAACAGTCCGAGTGCAGCTGTACAGCTAGGAACAGTCCGAGTGCAGCTGTACAGCTAGGAACAGTCCGAGCGCAGCTGTACAGCTAGGAACAGTCCGAGCGCAGCTGTACAGTTAGGAACAGTCCGAGCGCAGCTGTACAGCTAGGAACAGTCCGAGTGCAGCTGTACAGCTAGGAACAGTCCGAGTGCAGCTGTACAGCTAGGAACAGTCCGAGCGCAGCTGTACAGCTAGGAACAGTCCGAGCGCAGCTGTACAGTTAGGAACAGTCCGAGCGCAGCTGTACAGTTAGGAACAGTCCGAGCGCAGCTGTACAGCTAGGAACAGTCCGAGCGCAGCTGTACAGTTAGGAACAGTCCGAGCGCAGCTGTACACCTAGGAACAGTCCGAGCGCAACTGTACAGCTAGGAACAGTCCGAGCGCAGCTGTTGCGAGATACCGTGTCTGTGTGAGGTTGTCTATGTGTGCGTTGCTCGAGCGCGTTTGTATGAAGCGTACCGTACCCTCTGCAGTCTATTTATTTGTGTCAGGGGCGAGAAGAAATTGAGTTGATGATTACGAAAGTCGCCAGAAAGACCGTCTTGAAAGCGTAGCTCGTTGCACTCCACACCAATTATTGGACCTAGTTGAGCAGTACACCCGCTCAGAGGAAATTGTATCCACCCTCAAAGAGTGCAGTTATACCCGGCCAGGCTTTGAACAGATAAATAAACTACATAGAATTTATCCCGTAACAGAAAAAGCTTTTAAACAGAAAAAATCTAAAATGTTTTAGCAACTTTTAAGATTCTGTGTGGCATTGTTGATGCTTGAAACATGAACAGCAATGATTCTAATGGGTGGGTGCTGGTGCAAGACACCTTGAATAGATAAGTTTCGTATTACGTAAGAAAAAGACTATAGGGAAGAGTTATTAAAGAACACCATTCTTAATTTTTATTGTAGAAATAAAATGTAATTTGTGATAAGGGTATTACTAAACTAATTGTTGTGTTGCCTGTACTGTGTACCCAGAATCTTATTACTTCATTAAGAAAACAAAAACATGCAATCGGCACCACATCACAAACAAGTGTTCAAAGTTAGAAATAAACTGGACGAAGTTGGAGCAAGAAGTTTTCTAAGGCTTCGCAACGTAACAACTCCTTTGTTCTGTTTTCTAGACTGCAAAAAGATTTTACGTCATTATTTCAAAAATAAAACCTTAGAAGCCGGTTTGTATGAAATCACGACATCGATTCGTAACTCCTTTTGTCGTTCTTTGTCGAGCCACTCCAATGTACAGTCATGACCGCGGCACTTCAATAAAACGCAACTGAATCACCTTTGTCCCTCGCAAGAATCGTATGAAAATGTTACTGCCACTTTGAAACGGTTTAAAGATACTGACAATGGTTGTATAAATACATTTATAATCATATTTTATGATTACGTATGATATGATAATAATGATTTTCAAGTAGATATACGCGCAGATTATTTATCTTACCACTTCAAATTACTTGTATCGCACAACAAGGACGTCTCCTCGAATATGGTTCTAAACCAGGTGTTCTTTTACAAACTTACATAGAAAAATATTTTATACAATTGTAGCAGTAACATCATTAGCGAAGATTCAAAAAACACGACATGGTGGGTTATCTATCAGTTGACGGCCCAATGTGCTATCGTTGATATTCAAATACGTAACGATACTTTTATTAACGGCTAATAATGACATTCTAGCTTTTAAGTTACTTTTAAATTTTTACTTTTATTTTTAAGTGTTAATTGCTACACTAAAGCTGAGTTAAATATTTTTATATAAAATACAGTGAATCTGGGTCTTCCGTAATCCTGGCGGCTGCACTGACCGTTATGCCTAAGTTAAGCATTCCCGGTAGCATAACGGTCAGTGCAGCCGCCCGGATTGCGGAAGACCCAGGTTCGATTCCTGGCTGGGTCGGGTGGGCGTTTAACTTTTTCACTGTATTTTATATAAAAATATTTTAAGTTACTGTTATAAAAATACAAAATAGTTAATGCACAAAATTAATAAAAGCACGTATATGGAGATATCCGCAAAGCCCATTCAGCGAAGATTCAAAACAAACCGCCAGTGATTAATTGGAACGGTCTGCAGTGATTTATGAATAGCGGCGCGTGTGCCATAACCGTGCGTACATTTTTGAAAACAAAGTGGAAATGGAAGCTTGCTGTTTGAAGTCAAACGTATATGGTATAGGAAAACCATTGGGTTTGTCTATCATAGTTGTCTTCTTTGGCATAGAGGGTAAGGAAAAATACACTGGGGGCTTACTATATACGCCGCTACCCGCGTCTCGTTTTCACAACTGCAATAATACTAATTTAAAAGCTCATGGTACTTAATTGGTAAGTCCCCTGATCATCAAAATCGACGACTTACCTATGTAATAAATAAGTTAGTAAGTTAGTTAGTTGCTTAAAACAAACTTGGCCGAAATATTCTGTCTAAAATTATTGTCGGTGTCATAAAAATTAAAACGAATTGACACAGTACACGTTCACGCTCTTTACGCAGTTATAAGTTTTTTTTTTTTTTTGTTGATGGCTTCGTGCGATTAGCACATTTAGCCAGTGTCAAAGTAATTTTACTTACAAGTTATACATATATAAACAATATTTATTTTGTGTATGATGATGATGAATGATAATAGAAATGAGAAATGATATACCACCCAACCCCTCGAGTATCTCAGTAAAGATGTGGGGCTTTCCTAAGTCCTCGGGCGGACTTCTTGAGAGAATCTGAAAAGTGACGTTGCACTGTTTTGTTTCATTTGCCAACACTCATGCACACTCACGAACACTTAACGGTTAATAATCCACCATTATTTCACATTAATATTCGACATACCACAAATTTTAGAAAATAAAACAAAACCGCAGACATGACTCTTCACTTTCCCGCCAAGAACTCCCAGTTATAAGTTTCTGAGAGAACTTGCAAGTGTTGCTTTTTAATAATCTATCTTTTATGGCAGTAGCTTCACAAGGATTTTGCAAATTGTATAAGTCTTACACTTGTACAGTAACTTTCAAGTCTCATTATGCTTTTTAAAGTATAAGTTATTCATTTTGACGACGCTATACCTACATTTGTTATTAAACGAGACAAAAAAAATATTTTTTTTATTATAAAATGTTAATAAGTAATAAGTTTTTTTCTGTATCTAGACTAACACAGCAATAAATTTTAGCTTATTATGGCTTATTGTTCATATATTTTATATACTTTTAAAAACGAAACCGTCGAATCCCAAGAATGTCTACATGACCACTTTATAACTTTACATGGCTGATAAAATTAAATAAGTAATAATTATTTCTTCTTTTGTTACAGGTAAATTCCGTCAGCTTTATAGTTAGTAGGTATAGCCCTTAGAGCATTAAACCAACGTATAGCCAGTCATAAAGACATTTCACAAAGGTAACTTCATAGCTGAAAATAGCACATGAAAAAGGTTAGTTCCCTTAAGTATTTTGTCTTTTTAAGTGCTATTTAAAACAAAGTTTTCAACGGGGTTAACCGCAAACTAGTTTAAAATGGCTGAAATCGATTCAATAGTCGATTCTAACGAACGCAAGTACATAACTTTCAAGATGTTATATGTTGTATAGTTGGTGGACCAAAGAGTACCATAGACTTTTTATCCTTGTCCTTGTTTCTGGCCAAAACGTTAGGTATCCAATAAATTAGAAAATAAATAAGATATGCCTAAGATACTAATAAGGTTGACCTTATAGACAGACTGTGCTTATACTAAAGAGTTTGCGTTTAATCCCCATTAGACATTTTACTTTTTATGGAACGCCAAAAACGAAACGTGTAAATAGTCTGTTAGGGTTAACAGACTATTTACACGTTTACTATTTACATGAGGGCATTAGCTATGTTGTTTTCTACAAACATGACTAACTTCATTCTAACATAAGCAAAGATCTAGCTTGCTTTGTTTCTAAAACTTATCCTTATGAGTTATGAGACAGACAAAGTGGACAGCTCGACTTTTCTGCGATAATTCATCATACAGAACTAATTGGATTTGCGAATATCGTAGAGGGGTCCGACTGTCCGACCGTGTTATATTATAAGGGTAGACACACGCGGGCGACATAGTGGCCGGAAGCTTATTTATATACGATTACAAATTAACTAATCTTAAATAAAGGCAGAAAAGGAGAAGAATAAAAATAAAACGTAGGTCATAGCAATATTTTAATTTGAAAGTTGATAATTTTCAAAAAAGTAGATAGAGAAAGCTTCTATTTATACCAGGCTTTACTTCAGTCAAAGTTTTAACCCAATAACGTAACGTTTGGTGTTTAACACCAACCAAACCGAGAACAAACATGTATATACGTATAGACTGATGGTCTAGTCGAACTAGACCACAGATGAGGCAAGGACATAGTTAGCCCTTTACACATTCATGTATTTCTCTTTTCGCGTTTATTGTTGTTTGAGTGGGTACTTATCATGTAATATTTTCTCTCATATTGTACGACTATATCTTTTTCTTCTTTCTCAACCGTTATCCACCCAATGTTGAGTGTAGGTCTCTTCCAATGCATGCCATTCCCTCCGGTTTTGTGCCTGCCTCATCCAACTCTTCCCCGCTACCTTGACAAGGTATATCTCTTTGTGGACAATTCTATATCTCTTTGCTTGCAATATAATACTGTTTAAGATATTCGATCGTCAATAAAAAAATCTAAATGCGACTGTCTATCGGAAAGCGCAGTGTGGGTAGGTCACCAACAAGGTGAACCGACGATCTGGTTAAGATCGCGGGAAGCCGCTGCACAAAACACAAAACCGGTCGTTGTGGAGATCATTGGGGGAGGCCTTTATCCAGCAGTGGACATCTTTTGGCTGAAATAACTGTTTATTATATACTCAAAATTTATGTCCACTTAGAAAAGTCTTACTTTTGCGTTGGCCCTACAAATGGTGGAACAAAATCAGTTGGCTGGATATCTGCGTGATTGATGCGGAGCGGGCCGCGCGACCCATCGTTCACGCGCTGTCGTTTAATCACGGCAGTTACTTGCTTAGCCCTGGAATTATCTTTATTCTTTTTAACTAATTGTGGAGATCCCGTTGAAGCGGAGAGGGGGGACAGGCAAATTGTGCTTTTACCGCTTTGGACTTTTTTATTGCGTCCATGACAGTTTTTCATTTGTTTTTTGTATATCGTTTTCGGTGTGTGTTTGTTGTTGTTTATGTATAGCAGGTGGCCGATAACAATTAAAATTCTATTGTGTCTGGGTATTCGACGCTTGAGCTCGTATTTTATCCTAGACAGGTCAAGGTGCATGTTATTGAACATTATTTTATATTTTATGTAGGTTATTTAGTTTATGTCATGAGTAATAATGTAATAATAACTAATATTGTAACAACTCATGTATACTTATGGAGAGCAATATATGATTGAATTGAATTTAATTAAATACATGCCGCGATCCCGCTATTTTTAAACGTAAAACAATCTTCGGTCGTTGGCATGATATTAACAATTTTTCCATAGCTCTAATGTCAAAATCAGGCTATCGACACACTATTGAGACGTTATCGAATTAGCAGGCTCTAGACCCAGATGGCGTTTTATTTAGACCTTGAAAACGTTATAAGTGCCCCAAACTAGGAGCGTACCAAATCTCGTCACACCCGCCGGCCACATAATTAAATTACGGAACTAAATCCTATTATCGCCGGCTCCGACAAAAGTCGCCATTGCGTTTGCATAAACATGATTTTCATAATCATAATACCAAAGCGGTGCCCAAAAATGAAGCCGTTCACACGTTATCCTAAAACCTTACTAATAATGTTAACGAGAGAGTTTGTTTGTTCCAATTTGTAGTAGCAAAATTCTATTTTGATTTTTGAACTATTTCTATAATTAATGACAACTCGAATTTAATCTCCAATTTGTGAAACTTTATTTCATAGAGTTTATATAGCTCTAGAGTTATTCGACATGATTTAGGCATGAAATTGTATTTTGAAAGATTTGCACTATCATGATTATGCAAAATAAATTCTTATAATACAGAATTGATCGTTAGTCACGCTATATCACGGCTATATAGCGTCTGCCTTATAATTTTTCTTATTTTTTTTGTTAAATAACGTACCTCAGAGTTATGGGAAATGAACACCTTGTATAGAGCTATTGTGCGGTATTTGTTTAGGACAGACCTTTCAGAGAGATTAAAACCTTTGGTAATTAACGAGGAATGGTTACCAGTTAATATACATTTGGGCAAGCTTTACGAGCCCGCTCAACATACAGGCTTTCATTACTAAGACATTATGGGCTATTCTTGCTTGCTTATTCAACGATAATACTTTAGTTACGTAATTGGACTCTTTGACGACGATGTTAAATAAGGAATTTTCATTATCTATTCATAGTACTATTAGTCTGTCTGTAATTCGGTGTTTTTGTCAGAAAATGGTGTAAGAAAGACTATTTATAAATTTAGTCCACTTAAATACTGTTGATATAAGATGGAAGACCGATTGCGAACTGATCACATTAAACACAAACAAAACACTTTATTCTGACAAAGTAACCGAAAACGTCTAATTTGCTTTACGTCAATGTCGCTACGTTATTGACTTATTTGCAACAAAAAATCATAGGTGCTAACTGAGGTGATAAGTAATCAATATCATTCATGTCATTGACGTGTTTGAGTACGGCATTCAGTCTAGTAAAAGAAATGATATAATACCAATCATCATCATCATCATCAGCTCATTTTATGTCCCCACTGCTGGGGCACGAGCCTTCCCTATGGATGGATAGGGAGAACGGGCCATAAACCACCACGCGGGCTCAGTGCGGATTGGTGGTTGTTAACGACTGCTAATGTAGCCGGGACCAACGGCTTTACGTGCCTTCCGAAGCACGGAGGAGCTCGAGATGATAATTTTTTGGTCACCCATCCGATGACCGGCCTTTGCGAAAGTTGCTTAACCTCAGCACTCGCAGACCGGGCGCGTTAACCACTGCGCCATCGAGCTCCTCGATATAATACCAATATTGAAAGTGTTTAAATTCTGTTTATTTTTCTTGTAAGTCCCTTACCCACCCTGTTAACTTAAGCTTTATCAAAATGTTTATCTTCTCGGCCATTATTCGAAAGGATCAACTACTAAACGCTCTTGTTGAATCGGAAACAATGCAAATATTGAATTTCATTTGACGTTTAAGCACAGGCACGAATGAACGCTAATCTTCCTTCCGTTTGTAGGCGCCATTTGCAATTACTGTGGTATCAATAAAATGCTCGTGACCGTTCAAGCTGTTCTAGGTTGCTTAATCACGACGGAAGATTTTTTTGTTGCATTTGAAAGTTTGATCATCATCACTGGTTTTGCATAAATAAGCTAATAATCTTAATGCAGTGCGGATACTGTTTGTTCGTCTACTAAAGTAGGTAGGATGGATTTCATAAATTTGAGAAGGCTCATTTAAAACCTTTGAAAATCGTACAAACAAATATTACCTAAAACAACCGGTAATCAACGCGAAAAAAGCAGAGTTTAATGAAAACTAAAAGTAGGTTTTAAAGAACGGAGCTTAAAACTATTTTCTAAAGTTTATCTACGTAGTGAAATACTATGAAAAAAAATGCCTCCACGGACTTCAAAGTTCTAAACTAGGCTATTGTTGTAAAATACTGGATTGTTTTTTATCACTGCCTAAACTTTCAGAAGTTTTTTTTAAATTCGTAGTAAGAAATCATCCAATTGATTTGGTTTTGTTTTTATTCACAAGTTTTACATCGGAAAAGCGTCTGGCCTTCATCATACCTGATGGTAAATGAAGATAAAGCCAAAGGTGGAAGCGCATGGAATCCCTAAGTATTGAGGACCGACTATTTGATCTGTAACTATAGGAACACTAACAATGTTGATACCAACCATAAGGCAACAGACTTAGATAAGATGGTACTCTTTTTTTAGAGATAGGTAGCTCGGCAAATGACTCCATCTCACCTGATGTTAAGTGGAAATGGAGTCCAGATGCAAAGATAATTAGTTAACCTCACTTTGCCGACCCACAAGGTGCTTCTTCACGCCTCTTTTGAAGGACCCCATATCATAAGAAGGAGGGAAAACGTGTGCTGGTAGACTATTCCATCTTTTGGAGGTGCGACAAAGAAACGAGTCACCAAATTTCTTTGTGCGCGATTAAACCAAACCAATATTTTTCCCGTACGTCTTTATCGGTCGATTGTAGCGTGAATAATCATCCCGCTACCACCAAGTCTCTAGTAAAAGTATTTTATTTTATTTTGTTCTATTTTTATTTTATTTTTAATTTTTTTGGAAAACTTACAGCTAATATATTAACTAAAAGTGTTTATAAATTAAATACAGCCAATTACAAGTTTCCGCTTATAGCTTAATACAGATTAACACAGATTAATGACGGTCTGAACCACACTTGAAACTTCGTTATAATCACGTACAACTTTTACTAGGAACGGTATATTCGAGCAAATTCATTATCTAGAATATAATGATCTAGTACCAATAAAGAAGTCTCACTAAAACTGCGCATATAAGAAATTTTAATTATTTCAGCACGAGCAGGAATGGAAACGTTTAAAAATTCAGAGATGGCGGCCGGCGCGGCGATAGCTTCTCGTGGAGTTTACGACAACGCTTTAATATTAAAAAATACCCAAGAACGAAGAAAAATATTTGAAATATTTCATAATGTTTCATTGACGCTATTAAACGTGTTGGTACGAAATTACTACAACTAAGTGATATGCCTTATATTCAATAGGTATCAATTACATGACTATCCCGTTAAACTGACTGACTGAAGACAAAAGACTGTCAATGGTCTTCATTAACGCATATGAAGGGTGGGAAGATTGTATCATTATAGAAACGTATACACCAACCACCTTATGATCTAGCGGTTAGACCAATAGCACAGGTCTCGGACCCAGAGGCCCCGGTTTTGTTACCGAGTCATGTGGTGGGGTTCTAAGTCCTTCGGGCACGCTAACACTATCTTATTTTAGTCTGTCGGTACGACAACAATGTCGTGTTCAGTGTGTTGTGTGCCGACAGTTAGAGATGAAACAGCTAGTTTCTCAGTGGTTGAAGGCCAAACGCTTCCCTTTTGCAATGTAATAACCTACCTACAAAAAGTACTTACAAAAGAGTTCAGCATCATTCCTTGCCAACCGTACGACATCATGATCTACCTATAAAAGTTTCAGTACACATGCGTACGTACACATGTTTACGTACACACTAGATAAATGAATCACAAACTCTTGTAAACGGTAACAGACAATGAATAATGTATGTGAGATTCCATTTAAATAATTGCTAAAATACCTGAGCTGCTGTTGGTGTTAACTCGGTTAGACCATATTTAAATTGAGTTTGCGAAGTGCGCGAGGGATGTTTTCAATTCATCTTAGTTACCTGAAATGTCAAAACATTTGTTATGTGGCGGCGCAAACTTTTAATACGACCTTTGTCATACTTAGCCGAGTATCTGGGTACCTACTTACCGATTTAACTCAAAAGCTCAAATCCTTATTGTATGCAAAGTATATTGGATTTATAAATGCTCTAAAGCCAATACAATCAACTAAATATTAAAAGTCTCAGTTTGAATATAAGAAAGTCCTTATCACATTAATGTAATAGAGGTAGTGTTACCAATGACACTGTTTCGGTTTGTATGCGATCGACTGTCATACATAAAAAACTGTTGTTTTGTTTGCTATAATAAATGCATGCTGAATGTAAAGTGGTCCATAAAAATGAAATTTTGTTTCTAACGCCCTTGGATAGATAGTTTATTAATGTTATGGGACACTCTATTTCTGTAAACTTGAATTTATCATGTCCATAAAAATGCCGTTTATTACACGTACGAACGACGCCTAAGTGTTGGTTAATAAATAATGAGATTTCATTCTTTACCGCTTTTAACGTATTTTATATTCTAAAAATGCATTCGACATCTCAAGTGGCTCTTACCGAATTGTAGTCATAACACCTGCTCAGAAACCACATAAACATGCAGGCACCGAATGATCTTTACATTTCTTTTTATTACGCACTTAAATCGTGCCTGAAAGCAGGAACGTCGTAAACTCCCATCGCAAATATAGTGGCATATCATTATTTCAAAACTTTATTCCAAAAAGTTTTACTATTATTTTAAGATTTAAAAAGACATGCAGAGCATTGAATCATGTCGGTCGCAGTAAACACGAGCGCGCCAGCAATTCTGCTAAGTCAGTTATTTAAATTAAATTTGCATAATTCAGTAAAAGAAAGGCTTTTACGTTAGCTAGTAGGTACTCCAGAGATTGCCGCTCACAGATTAATTTTATTTGCCTTGACGTGTGTTTTGCTGTAGCACGCTAAGGAACTTCATAAAGATGAGTGACTTTTACAAGATAAAGGAATTCCTGACGTGGTTTTATTGAATGAACATGCTGGAATGCTAACTGCATCGTTATATCATAATAAATTGATTGTTAAGACTTAAGACTAGGAGTCAAACAAGGACCTTTCTTATCTTGTCTTATCATTCCTAATAATAATAATGGCAACGATAAACTTAGTTTAAACAAAATTAAGGACTTCGAATTTTACGGTTTACTCCAATTAAGCGTATATAACGATTAAAATTTCTCATTAAAGTTATTTTACACAAACTAAGAACTACAGCTTATTATGAAGAAGAAACCAGAATACTCTTAAATAAGCATGTTAATTAACAATGATGCGAAAATATTTTATAAACTTCGCACTTGTTATGGCCATTCTACAATATCAATTTAGATTTTATGCTAGCCAGTGGGCACCAGATAACGGCTTTTACTAGGACCACACATCGACATACCATTAACAACATTGTTTCATAATGTTTAACGACTCAACAATCTCCAACACTGATAGAAAACCTTGTAAAACTTTAGTGTCTGTACAAGGAAAGGGCGCGGTATCTTAATTCGCATGATTCAGCTCATAATTCAAATCTGCCGAGTTGACTTTGCAAGAAAAATAAGCGCTCGAACGAATTTTCTTGTCTGGTGCGCCTTAAAACTAGAACAAATGAGCGGTAATCCCTTCATTCTGGTCCTCGGGGAGCGCTGGGAATCAATGAGCCCCTTCGTGGTGATACCCCGGCCGCCCAGTTCCGATGCCTGTCAATTTTCCCATTAACTGAAATAAGGAACGCTCACACCCTCGGGGGAAACTGCTTTCCTGGGAAATAAGGCTTCCATTTACTTACTAAAGCTTATAGTTATTAGAATCACAATGGAACACTCGAAATGGAATTCCACCTTGCAAATAGGTGAGCCATCAAAAACAAACTTGTTAAAAAAACCAAGTCTCAGTTCTTCTACCGTAAAAAGTTGTGAGATCCATGTAATACCAAGTCGGTTAATTTATTCAATCCCTACTTAAGGGACCTTCTGTCTTAAGTTATTACATAATTAGCTAACTTAACAACATCTTATAGTGACCATATCAATATTAAAAATCTTTTATGATTTAAACAAATAGACTGACTTGGCCATCGCATGAAAACACAATGTATCTCACAAGTAATACATGTTTAGTGCGGTTGCCAAGTCAATCTACTTATTTAAAATATAAAAGATTTTTAATTGTGTACACCAAAAGTGGCTGAACTGTTTCGAGAAAAGGATGGTACAGCGGTGCCGCTTTTTTGCTCGACTTGGCCGAAGGGGAGGGGGGGGGGGGGATACTTGTTGCTAGATTTGATTTGGTTGATGGAATGTAGTCGCTGTAATGCAAGATCAGTCTAATATGTTAATTAAAAAATTGTAAAAGGTTATTTTTATTATTATATTATTTTAATATTCATTAAACTTGAATTGGCATAATGGCATGAACAGTGTTGATAACATATTTTCTTCTCTTGCATGTATTATGCAACAGCTGTTATAATAACTGGTGTTTGTATGAACGCCATAATGATAATAGATCGCTGAAAATGCTTATCTTCAATTTGCAGATTAAATAGTTCAAGAATTCTTAATGAATCCCAAGTTGTATTCCTTAAAACTCAGTACACGTTCAAAAGAATTCGCATTACAGCTCCCCACATGACTGACCTTTTGTAGGACCGATTTCTTCGCGGAGGTTTTCGTACCGATTTTGTCACAATTCGATACGATTAATTTTCACCGACTAAAAAATCGGTCACCGATTATCGGACGTGGGCGAGGGCTTATAAAATAGATTTAGAGTCAGAGATCTTAGTATAGATTTAGTATTCGTTTTTTAAATATTTATAAAATACAGTGAAAAAATTAAATGCTAACCCGACCCAGCCAGGAATCGAACCTGGGTCTTCCGCAATCCGGGCGGCTGCACTGACCATTATGCTGGTCCTTACCTATGAAATTGACGTTTTTTTCTCATTTATTAATAGGAGTTCGAGCGCGCGAATACCAGACACAATAGAATTTTAATTGTATCGGCAACCTGGTGGTCGATCGACGCTCAAGGGGATAAGTGTATTACTTCTAAAAGTCAATACCGGTTGTTAATATTATTATACACCTTTAATTAGCACTATGTTACTTAGGCTTCAATAATAACAATGATTATTCATTTTGTGTAAAAACGATAAAAATCGCCCAATTTTTTTTTAATTGACTTCTTTTTTTGCTCGCGGAATTGACCTTTTGTTTCATTGTAGCTTTGAAGGGACTTGATTTTTTTTCTTTTTAATGTCTGCTATATTTAGCTAGTGAAACAAACACACTACTCTACAATTTTAATAGTGTTAACATAAATAGATGCTAAGAAAATTAAAAAAAACGTTAGTATGAAATAATTTTATAAAAAATCTTCATACAAAACGTCAATTTCATAGATAAAGACCTAATTATGTAAATTGTCAGGCAAGTGAGAGCGGGGAACTAACTAACCCTTTATTGGCAGGTTTCAGAGTATCGTGCACAAATTAGACACCTAACATCACCAAACCTATTTTACTGCTTGTATAAAACTATTTTCAAGTAAAGGAAAGCACTAGTAAAATCCTATTTTTCATTTCAATGTTCATTAGAGAAACCTCCCAAGAGAATTGAATCTGGACCTTTACTATTTGATCTATCGTAAGCCTGCTAAAATAAATAAATGACTATAACGGGATCGGACGGCAAACTCGGAATGTCGATCCAAGAAGCCTAATTCGTGTTATCGACAGATTGGCTTTACCGGAGTGGAAAGTTAGGTGTGGTGTAAATCTTAAAACCGAAATAATAAATCACCGAATCAATATTAATTTATGGTTTATAAGCTGTTGGTGTTACATAACCTTAATAATAATAACATATTAATAGTTATTTAGATGTTTAAGATGATGTTATGTGTTTGTAATCAGCCTGGAAAAAATAAAAAGTAAAGAAATACCACCTCTTTCGTGTATGTGTCAGTAATCTATAACTTTGCTTTTTTATACAATATCAATTAAATATGAAATAGTCATACTAATAACACAGTGTCTTTAAGTCTTTACGCTGCGCAAATAGCTATCTGATAGATTATCAAAAGTGATTCTGGCTTATTTATGAATTAAAACTGGTTATTTCCGACTCTTCTATTGCGATAAATATTTAGAGGGTATTTTTGTAAAATTTTATTTATGAGGTTTCCACTCGTCAGCCTCGATATGGACATGCAGTGATAAGGTCTTATAACTCACGATGCTGACCCCTTTTTTAACTCAGGTCAATGTTGATGTCAAAAAATATGCATCCGAAACATCCCTGCAGTTATTACCATAATTACTAGTACTAACTGTTTTCGTGGCTGCCAAGCGCACGGAGGAGCTCGAGATATTTTAATTAGGTCACCGATCATTTTGTTGATCGCATTAATTTTTGTTATGGAATTTCCCCGGAGATCTCGCAACAATACAGCCCATCTCCAACTCTCCGTCCCCGAAAGTTTGCCTTATCTGCGAGTAAACAGATGTCTATGATCTTCACCGCGAACAACTTTATAGACATATCGGTGCAGTTCAGTTCGGTTTTTGAATCACACCGATGATCTTGCAATTAAAAGCTGACATGATGAATACACTACAAAATATATTATTTTATGCATTATTTACATTTTTATTATTAAGATACATGCCGTTCGAGAATTTTTGCTGTGAAAAATTAGTTACCAGTGAGCCAGTTACTGACTTTGAATAAAAAAAGGATTGATATGAAAGCGTGTGAATTAACCACTTGTTAAAAAAATCACCCACTCAAATTATAATGTACCTACATCAAATCAATTTACACATTTTTTTAGTAAATTGTCGTTCCATAAAAAATAAGTATGTCAATCTGTGATTAGCGATGTGGGCAGCGATATTTATAGAGTCAAGTTTCTGTATCCCTAGTATTAAGCATAATAATGTAGCTGGAAACTTTTCCTGAATAAATATGATAAACAAAAAAGTTTCTGATAGCAAAAAGTATTATTATACTTTATTTATTTGCTTCAATTTTCCCACCATGTCTATAAACGTCCCACTGCACTGGTAGGCTTAACCATGTAGGGGCCTTACTATGAGCAGTGTTGTAGCGATCGTAAAAAAGAGACGCGTGTAGAGTGGAGTCTATACACGCCATTTTACAACTTCAATAACATTGCATTAATACCATATTGTAAACAGCTTTGAGAGCTTATGGCAAGGGCGTAAGGCTTTTTCTCTATTTCTTGATATTTGGACCATGGTCACAAAATTTGTGAGAATCACGCCACTATGTACAAGTAGTACATGATTGAAGAGTTTTAAAATAGCAGAATCAAACGATGATGAAAGCAGCTTTTCTGTATATTTACCTCTTATTGACCATTATGTGTCAAAGAAAAGAAAGCCTCAATTCTATCGTCACTTGCTTTACTGTTAAGTGTGTTTGCGTATCGACGCGTAATTTCATATTTTTTTTGCAGAAGAATCATTCACGTCTACCGTTTACTTAGGGCAGATGAAACTTTTCTCTTACAGGCAAACTACAAGTATTTGTGTCCACAAAAGCTTACAGACCCAAACAAATATGTTTTTATGTAAACACGTGGGCAGACACGGCATATTTTTCTATCTACATCCAAAGCATTTTTCGATTGATCAGGCCTCCTTACATGACAATTGCCATGTTATAACATACAGTTTAGTGACTCAAGAGGTAGTTACCAATGTACTTGGGTACTATGTACGCTTAAAACTACATACTGATGGAACATGCCGACTTTATGATAAATGGAGTCATTATTTTTAAACTTTCTAATCAATTAATATGATATGTGTCTTGAAGTTGCCAATCAAGTCAATACGATACGAAACAATTCACAAACTTCGACTGGAAGCATATAAAGCCTTTAGCATGAAGTGACAATATAAGCTTTAAACTTGCGCTTTTGAAAAAAGTTTTCTACTCGTGTTTAGTGTTGGTAATAGGTATCCTAGGCATGTCTTTTAATACCCGACGTTTCAACCATGGGTGGGTGGTCACGGGCTGACAGCGATGAAATGACTAGTTGTGAAACGCTAACTGTAATATAACAGTTCGTAGTCTGGTTCATTAGCAACAAATCCTGTAGTAAATAACAATATTTAGCCCATAAATTACATTCCTTCCCCTAAAACGTACAACATTACACCGAATTCCTGGGATTCCATTCGCCAAAATTGCCAAATTATTATTACCATCAATAGAGCTCGCAGGTCGTAAAATTACGAATTAATTGGCGTTCCTCTGACGAGAACGTCGATAGACAGACAGGTATAACACGAAACCACTCGGATTCACTAACTACAGTGTTGTTTGTTTTGAAGTAGTTGGACTCAACAATGCCACTGACACAGTCGAAGCGAGATTAGTTTCGAGATAAGGCTAAGTATTTGTGGCCGCCATATTTCGGGAGGCAGTGTCAGATAAAAGAGAAACTTTTATCACTGGTTTGCGGTTCACTTTGTAATGTATATTAAATAGGTCAAGTGGACAAGTTGGGTATTACTCTAAACGTTTTGTCCGCCCGGTACTGCGTCCGCGTACACGCTTACTCACCTATATACATGTTTTTAAAGTAGAGAAGAAAACACATTTATTTAAACAGACACGAGACAAAGGGAAGCAAATAGAAAACATGAGTAAAGCGTCATGTATTTACTATTAATTATATTTAAAATTTAATACTTATATACTAAGCACTAAAAGTTATTTACAATTATAAAATAAGAAAACAAATAATGTCTAAGTTTATAAACAATTAGTAGAAATTGCTTTATACAATAATTTAATAGTTTAAGCAGCAGTTTAGTTTTGCAACAGTTTAAGTTTAGTTTAACAGGTGACAAAATTGAGAGACTACATTTAATAAGCTACACTAGTATTCTTAATTTGATTTATACAAATGAACTGATTAAAAAAAACCAATAACATATTTATGTTAAAATGCTAAAAGAGATAAAATAATGTGCACGTTTATCTGAAAATCCCATCTGTTGCGTAATAAAGCGCGGGCCGGTTCGTTACACAGCCGATTAAGTTTCAGTCTTTACACATATTTATAAAAAAACAGGTCCGAAAAGCAGAAAACTTTCAACTCACGGTATAATTTTACGAGCCATTACGGTCGTCCCGCGTCAAAGTATCCATAAATCACGTGGAACACCTATTTTAAGTTAGTATGTTTGTAATCGATGTGTTAATTTACTGTGACAGCTAATCGATTACTCTACAGATAGTCTCGGTTATCCTAAACAAAGGCTTTTTTTCTGAACTTTTACTAAACACTTTTTGGCACACTTGATCAAGTGAAAACAAAGACAAACGTGGTAACAAAAATCAATGGGAACGGACCCCATAATAATAGTTATATTTATTGAAAAATACCTCTAATATGACAGGTTTCTTTTAGTTATCAGGGTTTACATTACAGGCAATTTTTTTGTTACTGTAAAGTAACAATGTTTAAAAACTTGTTCAATTGACAGAAACGCTTCGAATGATACCTCTTTGCTACTTACATTTTTTAATATTCGCTTTATTCGCCGTCGTCGCTCGATTCTGTTGCAATTTGTCCTAAAAGAGGCGGCTGCAAGGGTTCTAACCAAACTTTTAGGCAAAGGCAGACATAATAGATAGTCCATTAAAAATAGTTAGTCCATCGTCATCAGCCTTTAAACGTTCATTGCTGGGCTCAGGCCTACCTACATAAACAATAGCACTACTAGCACAGGGAGATCGGGCCATAACCAATGATTTTATAGAAGTAAAAAAGGTAGATACGTTACTAGCGCGCCGAAGACACAAGAAGACAAACAAGAAACAAAGAAACAAGAAGACAAACAAGAAACAAAGAAACAAGAAGGCAAAGAAGGCATCTATATCCTTTTGGCTCCATCTGCTTTCGAAGGAGACAGACAGCTGATTCCGTTGACAGTTCCGGTACGAAATACGATGAGCTTTAAACATTTTTTCTTAAAACCTTCACATTAGGCACTTGAATATAATTAAGTAAATATGCTTTTTTTTTACTTACTGACTTAAATATAAATGTAGACTTATCTTGGCTTATATCGTAACCAAAACAAGCAAACCGCCGCGTCATCAATCTTATAATATTAAGAGTCCAAAATATTTTTTTTGATGAAATTTCGAATTAAAAAATTTTCATTTTATGAAGCAAAATATTCTTCGGCTTGTCTGTAAAATAAGGCTTAATATCTTGGTTATTATTATTAATCTGTAACAACAGTTTGTGCCATGTACTGTGACCATGTTGACTCCAATATAATGGTTCATTAATTATATTCTTTAAAAATCCCATAAATCCTAACAGCACGGACAAACCGTTTACACAAATGTCTCTATTTGTATTTGAAACTGTGCATATGTAACAATAGTGTATGCCTTATTTGAATACAAGAAAGCAGGATAATTGAAAGGCCCGCTTTTCAACACTAGGAATTACACGGAAATGGGAAATGGGGTTGTTTACTTAGTCGGGCCGTTCCGATTCCGACCCTCTTGTCCGCTTCAAATATTTTGTTTGGAGCTATTCTGAATGGGGTTCGACAGGACCCCGCGCTGATGGGGTAGCCAACTTTTGTATGGGAACCTCCTGATAAGTGTTTGTCGTGTTTATCGTGCCCAATTTTTGTGCAGAGCCACGTAAACTACGAGCTACAGAGAAAGGAGAAATACAAATTGATAAAAATGTGTATGACTTATGATTAAATGTGTGTGACTATTAGTACCTGGTATTATTTATTGTCAATATTTATTTATGGACAACAAGCGACAGTTAGGTATACAGTTTAAATAAATATCAATAATAATATAAAAAAATGCTCATCAGCATAGGAAATAAAACAACTCAAACATGCTATGATGATAAATTTTGTTATTATTATCCTTTAAGTAGAAAAAAACCGGCCAAGTGCGAGTCGGACTCGCGCACGAAGGGCTTCGTACTTTATGACGTATTAAAAAAAAACTACTTACTAGATCTCGTTCAAATCAATTTTCGGTGAAAGTTTGCAGGGTAATGTACATCATATATTTTTTTTAGTTTTATCATTCTCTTATTTTAGAAGTTACAGGGGTGGGGGGGGGCACATTTTACCACTTTGGAAGTATCTCTCGCGTAAACTATTCAGTTTAGAAAAAAATGATATTAGAAACCTCAACATCATTTTTGAAGACCTATCCATAAATACCTCACACGTATGGGTTTGATGAAAAAAAAATTTTGAGTTTTAGTTCTAAGTATGGGGAAAAAATTATTGTTTTTTTTTTCTATTTTTGTGTGAAAATCTTAATGCGGTTCACAGAATACATCTACTTACCAAGTTTCAACAGTATAGTTCTTATAGTTTCGGAAAAAAGTGGCTGTGACATACGGACGGACAGACAGACAGACATGACGAATCCATAAGGGTTCCTTTTTTGCCATTTGGCTACGGAACCCTAAAAAAGCATGGACAGGCAAGAGCTTGAAAAAAACATTTACTACAAACTTCGAAAAGTGCTGTATAAAGTCTCACAAACTAAAAATGCGTGGAGCTCCTAAAAAATCGCACATAGCACGCCCTGAGCCGATGAGCCGGCGAGACGCCGATCAAGCCGCCGAGTGGGAACCCCTGTTAACGTGACTTCGCTTTTGTCTACTGTTTGTGAATCAATGTATACTGAAATACAAGCCCGCGGCTATGCCCCTGTTGCTATATTCGGTTGGTCACAGAATGTATTTATCGCGTGAACTCTTAGTTACGAATTAATTTAGTATTTTGTACAGCAAAACAAACAAGCCAATGCTACGATCGCCAATTTAAAACTTCTCTAACTTATTGGTGGGAAAGTGAAATGTTTATAGAAGTTTTAACTAGAAAACCTGCTTTCCATAATGATTAGCTTGGCTCTTTAATTTTTCTGGGTATTCTATTAATCTGATACAGGTACAGCGATATTCTAGTGAAGTTTATTTCTAGTAAACATACTAAAGTCAAGTTCTGAAAACCCTCTTAATTGAAGAGAACCTTTAAAACAGAATAGCGTAATCACGAAGTCGTATCTCTATACATAAAATTCACTAGCTCCTAGTTGTAAGTTTCGAAGACAAAGGAGCATCTTTTGTCTTCAAAAACAAATGCTCTTTTGTGTTCGAGAGAGCGCGTGGCATTTACGAGGACAGCTCCGGACCGCGGCATGTGTTTAGTGATCCCGTAAACGCGTTTACGTACCGCCCCCGCGACTGTCTCCGCAAACGCGCCATACAGCCGCACTCAAAGGCGCTCGTAAAAACTGAATACAAGTGCCCGCTGTACGACTAATTAATCCCGCCAGATAGAACAACTCGTAGCCAACTTGTTTATGTTTTTATGTTACTCGTGAGCCGTGTTAAGTTTTTCGATTTAATACGTGCAGTCAGACCGGGATGCCCTGTGATGGCTGCTAAGGTCCAACGATAAAATTATGTAGGTAGGTACATAAGAAGTAAAAATAACTAAGACCTTAACAACTAAGGCCCGATTTTTCAATATAAGTTTTATCCAACGAATAATATTGTCATGAATCTGTCATTACGTCAAAATTATTCAATGAATAAATTTTAACTGACGATTGAAAAATCGAGAAGAATATTTGCGTCTACCTTAATCGTAACACAATCAAAAATTTGATAAGATTTCATAAAAATAACAGTAGGTAGATACGTAAAAAAGTGGGTAGAAAAATATTTGTTTAAATACCAAATCAATAGCATTGAACCGAGGATATGTATTGACACAGTCAAAAAATATATATTTCACTCTTTTGCTCGATAGTACCCACCTCATGATTAAAATAAAGTTTAAGCCTTATTACTATGGAGCAACGTTCAACATTGATCGACAGCCTATATCAAGACTATTAAGTAGAAGTTTACATTAGATTTTTGGAAAATAGCAAAGAAGAATTATTTTTTTATTTATATTGTAAGATTCACAATTTCACGCACAATTTTTCATGTATTTATTTGTTTAAAACTTGTACCCGTTTCTCTGGAATCGCCATCGCAAGAAACATCAAGTTAGCAGCCCACTTTGAGACCGTAATATCTCGGTTTGTATTGAAGTACATACTATTATTGAAACTTTGCGTATACGATTCACTATTTATGCATATAAATCACATTGATACGAACTGTATCTCTGTCGTCGACGCAACTTCTTAATATTTAACGAGTAAACTCTTGATTTACTTATAATTGAATTTAAAAATAACAAACGTAGTTTAGACACGACTGCTCGTAATCGAGGTCCCTGAGGAGAGGTATACTTTTATTACAATCACTAAGGTATATATTGTTCGAGAATTTTAATATAACTTTTTCTTTTTTTATCAAATAATGAATAAACCGGCATTTTGTTTCTAACAGAGCGGTTACTTTCGTTTATTACATACTATAATATACCTAAGATCTATCGTAAAACAACGCTAGACGCAATTAATGACACAACTAAAGAAATAACAAGCAATATTCTCCCAATACATTGTGTACAATACATAAAGATATTAAATCCTACAACAATGGCAGGCAATTTGCCATTCGGTGCGATTTTCTCTCAATTCATAATACATTTGGTGTGGAATGAATAGTTGTCCGCCTCCTTTAGTGGGTCAGAGCTGGGCCTTGGCAGGTCTCCAGGTGCCGAAGGTCGTAATTGTATTGGTCGTAAATGCGTAGAGGTTACAAGGACGTGCTTTCAATTGGCCCGGTACCAAGCTTTCTGGCTGGAGTCAAGGCCGGGTTGCAGTAACTTTTGTCTGCCACGGAGTGAGACTGTGCTAACTACGAACTGCCAGTATTTGAGGATATCTTGCCACAAAATAAGGAGACCCAGAAAGAAGGTAAGCTTTTTGGTGATCGTGTAGTGTGCGCTTCCATTATTAGCATTAATAATTTTTTCATCCCCCCATCTCGGAAAGAGTATTTTTACTCTTCGATATCTGAGTGCAAAAGCCGTTTTTATCCGCTAGAGGATAAAGTAAATTGAATTTAGAACATCGTGTGCACTAAGTTTGTAAATTCAAAACATCATCAAACCTATTTACTTCTACCTCCATGGTGCCGAATTTATCAGGTGGGTTACTCTTGAAACACAATTGCAATAATCAATATCCAATCTCAAATTTAGAAAAACTCAAATGGCACTCTTAAAAGCGATAATAGCGCTACATTGGAATTAAATTGCGTGGAAATTGAGTGAACAAATTATTATCGAGATGGGGCGTTCCAAAATTGCGAAACTTATCCCTATATCGATACATATTAATCGCATTGGAATTGTATTGAGATTGAGTTTGCGTCAAGAGTAGCCTACCTGTACTGTAGCAACCGGGACTCCTTGCTCGGGCATACTTACTGGCAGCCGCTGTGGCCTGAATTCAAACGTAGTAGAAGAAAAGGGATGGAAGAAAAAAGAAGAACATAGCGGACTCGGTGACGGGCCGCGACGATGATTTGATTGTTATGATTTCATGTTGAAAGCAATATAGATATTTAAAGCTTTTAAAGTGTTATTATTCGATACAACCCCCGGTACCTTAAGTAATGACCCAGCGGGGTGTTACAGTACACAAGTCACTAATACCAACATTACAGTACCTAACAAAAATATTACACTCAACTTAAGGGGGTGCCGCGCGGAATTTCGAAAATTTACGTGTTTTTAAGTCACTGGTGCTAGGCGCTGAATAGATCATATACATTAAAAGGCCTAGTGTAGGTTAGCTTGATCCTTTCACAAGGCCATGGTTGTCTTGGAATTTGAAACAAATACCCAGAAACTGCATAAACAATACGTAAAAGTAATGATATCTACAAACTTATTTCTTCAGAAACTTTGTAAATATAGCACAAATGAAACAATGATCCGACATCAAAATGTTTGTATTGATATTCCACAGGCCACTGTTGTCTTATTTTTCAATTAAAAAATATAAATATGAAAATAGTAAGACTTTTATTATTTTTTACCCAAACGCCTATGATTTTACGAAAGTAAACATTGCTCTAATTAAATCACCAGCCTACTCTGTACAGATATTAGTGTGCGTGCGTATTTGTAGTCGTGCGCCGTTGTCATACCACTGCCACGCGCCACTCGCTCTCTATCATAAAGAAACTTGAAACTCGCAGTATTGCGTCCGCGCTGCACCCCCTTAAGTAACTGTAGCAACGTTACTTTCAATTTTTCTTAATTATACCTAAGTATTACCTATCATAATGTAGTAGTTAATACCTAAACTGTAATAAAAGTATCTTGTGATTGTAAATGCTTTTTTTTTTGCATTTAGTCATTTCCTCGCTGAGGTGGGATGAAAAATTACGTGTTGCACTCGAGTGCAAAGATTTTTCACCTTGTGCTCTTTTGATTCCCTCGCTAACGCTCAGGATTCTAATTTTTGAATCACTCGCTGCGCTCGTGATTCAATTTAAGAATCCTTCGCTAGCTCGGTCATCAAAATTGAGCACGCGGTTAAAAAGCAACTTTGCACTCTTGTATAACAAATAACTATTAATCGCCGGTAGCTTGAGTCCTGCTCCGCTGCTGGCGGCGTTCTAGGTTTAGGTTTTTATAAAAGTTGTATTTTTGTATGATGTTTTGTTATATTTTACTTTTTATATAATTTTTATAAAACCTAGATCTAAGATTAAAAATAAATGAAGAGAATAATAATAAATATTTTCAGGCAACAATTTAAAGTTACAAGTTATTTAAAGGCCGGTCTTAAGTCACTTAATATCTGGAGAGATTAAGGCCAAGCACTTATTAACTCAACAAAATAAAAGCACTTAACAAAATCCTAACTGGTGGTATTTTAGTTTAATTAAAATGTTTTCATATTTTCTTAAGGATTTTTTAATAACTTTTGACGACATCAAGTGCCTGTGAAGGCTTATATTAAATACATACAAATGACTTTGTATTTGTTACTTAGTTTTGATATTTTTGGCCCCACGCCACATCATACAAACAAATGTCAAATTCACTGTGACATATTCATTAATTTCGCGTTCCGTTACAAGCTGCGATACATTACCGGTTAGTCATCATTATATCCCCTGCGCGATTCAACTGTTTCGAATGGTTCAAAAGTACCGGAAACCGTGACCATTCGAAATGAGATTCATGTATGAAAATGCTTCGTATGCAAATTTGAAAGGTCATCGGGGAGTTCTAAAAACTTTCAGCATGTCAAGGTCTATATTTACTAGTCACATCAGTTGTTATGTCAACATATTGCTTTTGTTTTTGTAGGGTTGAGGTTCCATTGTGAAGTGCTCTGCACTAGATACATTGTTTATGGCGTGAGAAAAACTTTATACTAATGCTCTAGTTTCCTTGTATGGTGTTGAATTGACATGTGCGATGTAATGCCATACACAGCGTACCATAAAGTTGTTTTTGTTGGGGTAAGTCTTAATTTTCAAAGGTCAAAATTTTAATTAATTTAAATTAGCTTCAGGCTACGAAGTTGTCAATCTGTTTCCTATCACTACAAACACTGTACCTACAAGATAGGAGATCTTTTATTTGGCCCAATAAAGAGTTATAAATAGAATTATCCGAACTTAGATTTACTAACAACCTATGCTTAGAAGTTATATCAATCACAGACATCGGAAAACTTTATCAGACATTTCGGTACGTGACTTCAAGTTGAAACAACAAGCAACTTCGTAGACATGTCTCCTCTGTAACGTGCTGCATAAAATATCAGGAATCATTTTTACACATTAGGTTAAAGCTTTTACTCAAAAAAATTAATGACAGTTCAGGAATTCGAATTGAACATCTGTTGTATTCCATCGTTTATTGTTAACTAGTTTTTCTCTGAAGTACGATCTTTAAGCCAATACTTTATCTGAAGTAAGATAGTTTTTTTATACCTAGCCCGGCAAATGACTCCACTCCACCTGATGTTATGTGGAAACAGAGCCCAGACGCAAGGACAACTGGTGCAGCGTGAAACAACGCAGCATCAGTCACCCTCACCCTGCCGGCCCACAAGGTGCCTCTTCACGCCTCGTTTGAAGGACCCCATGTCATAGTAAGGAAAGAAAACGTGTGCTGGTCGACTATTCCATCTTTTGGAAGTGCGACAAAGAAACGAGTCACTAAATTTCTTTGTGCGCGATGAATTGTTCGAGACAGTACAGCGGTGACTCCGGAGAGTAGCACGCGTTCTCCTATGGAGGAAGGGAGAAAGTAGAATAAGGTCAAAGAGTTCTTCAGAGCACTCGCCGTGATATGAGCGGTAGAAGACGCTGAGTGGCGTTATATCTCTACGCAATTGCAGGGGTTCGAGAGTATTAGTGACCTCTGCATTGCCGATAATGCGTAAAGCGCGACGTTGCAATCTGTCCAAGGCAAAGGCAATAACTTGAAGTATACTACAAAATAGAAATATAATTAACACAAATAACATCGAATATATTTCATAAATTTGGCCAATATATATTCTAGTTTTCATATGTCGCATCTTATATTTCGATTATACTGATCATCACAAAAAAAGTTAAGACCCTGTCAACTAAGTTACGTAAATCGATCGAATATCTCATCTTCTTGAGTCACGATTGGACACATCGCGCTCATCAAAAATTCTCATCTTCTGCAATCTGAATGTGATCAGTTGCTTTACGTAACATTACCCCAGAAAATGTAATATGGCATAATGTAAAAAATATTGGAATCGAAATGTTTTTGCTGGCACACAAAAATCAAAATAAATTTTTCATCGCAACACTATATTTCAAATAGTGCTCAGCTAACATGACAAAGTCGTGACTCCGCAGCTTTGCAGAAACCACCGTATATATTTTAGTATTAGCTCCTAAGTAATTAACGTTAGACATTTATTTCTTCATTAGTACCTTTACTGTGAATTAGCAGTTTGAACCAAAACGTCCTTCAGTTATTATAATACATACAACATTCGTTCGTAAAATCGAATTTACATTAGGTAAACTTAGCACAACTTTAGTGGCATAGACTCATAGAAAATAAGTGCGTGTATAAAATTTAATTTACATAAAACGTAGTCCAGTGTTTGTGGCAAACAGACAACCGTTTATATACTTAGGGAATCATTTAAAACACCTCACGGCTGGATCCCTCAATGTAATTGGCGCAGGTGTTGCGGGCTCTCATCGCCTTGGAGGTGTCACCGTTCCAATTTTGTAACCTCTCCCCCCCTCTTACTCTTCCCCCCACAGACCCCCATCGGTTTTTATTGGATTTTTTCGCAATATTCCTCATTGCCTACGAACGAGCGAATTGGCGTCCCGAATTATTGGTGACGCAAGGATCGCAAATAGCGATGGAGTTTTCCATTTTTGAGCTTTTAAATTAACGTTAAATAAACGCGCTAGTACATCGCACAGCGATGTACCGATGCTTGATATTTGTCCAGAATATTTAATGCTTTTAATACAACGAAACGTTGAGCCGCAGGAAACGTGATGTATTAAATGCCATGAAGGTAAAAGAAGCTGTAAAACAATGTGTCACAGTACATTTGTTAACTTATTACCATCTGACTACGGAGCCTTATGACACCGCCATCTTTGCCGTCTAATAAAATTTCGCTAGCTGCCATGTTGAGGAGAATATAAAACAAAAGAAAATTAAAATATAAAACGACATCCAAAAATTGCTCTTAACATTTACTAGGCAAATTAAAGTGACAAATGTTGAAGTAAAAATGTCACTTGACATGGCTTAGGGGTTATCCTCTATTTGCTTAAAAGTAACCTAAAGCTTAGGGCAGTCGATGAAAAAGAGCAAAAGTTATTTGCAATAATTTAAAATAACTAAAGATATTAAAATAAGGTTTGTAAACACACCCCGCCAAAAAAAGCAATTGTTCTTATAAAAAACATTACTGTGCAAACTCCTTAATCCAACTAAAAAGCCTCTCGGTGTCCCCGTTTCAAAGAATTGTCAACTATTTGTGACCAGGATGCTTTATAACAAGGGCGGGGACGTTTAAAGAAAATTGATGTTTCTATTTCAGAGTTAAAACAACTCGGGCTTCGGGAGACACCTCAGCGATAATGCCGCTGTAATGAAAGGCTCACAATGAAATTACGTTCATTAACCATGAAATGTGTTTACTTTTTCTGATAACCATCTTTTGTTGTTTGGATAAATTGTTATAATCACGCTTTAGGGTGTTTCTGACTAGCAAGGAAAATATCCGGATATTTTGTTTTAGCCTAAATACGACAATATATTCTACTTAAATATTCATGCTTCTAAGAAAACATGTTGGGTTTTTTTTATTTGGGATGGACTTAGAAAGCTATAAAAAATATGTTCTTGCAAACAATTTCAAATCATGATTTCCTATAAAAAAAGCTGACTTTTTTTTTATTTTCACGTAGGTACGACTATATCCAACCATATAGTCAGCACGCGCCGATAAAACAGCCAATCAGATTTTTCTGAGGACTTTATTGACAAATATTGAGCTCTTAGACAGAAAGCTCTATCGAATATAGAAATTATATAATATAATATAATTATTATTATATAATTTAGAAATAATTGTTTTTCTGAGTGTTTTCTATGTATAATAAGTATGTTTATCCGTTGTCTAGTAACCATTTAACGAGTTTCATAACGAAGCTTCTCTTGGGCTAGATAATTGGTGTGAGTGTAGGAAAGTTTATTTATTTATTATTTATTTATAGCATTACTTAGACATAATATGTTTTTTATCTTTTTTAAATATGGTAGATGTAGATTTATTCAACTAAGATTAATCGAAACTAAATCGCAAAATCATTTGTTGTAAACCACAAAACAGCCACCCATCGTATGACATATTCATGAATACATCTGTATATAGCTGAATATGAATAAAGGCAGAGTTTTCTTAACTAAAAGCATTGCGTCTTTTTATTTTAACAGCTCCTTAAAAACATAAAGGGCTTTCGAGATTTTATCATACAAAACATTAGACCCTCCTCCATATAAAATCGTTTATGCTCAGAAAGGATTTGCTTAAAAGCTCTGTCTTCGAGCGCCATTGATATCAAATGCGTCATAAATGTTAATAAAGCGACGCGGACGTTGCGTTTGTTTGTCTAAGAAAATTGTCAAGGAGTTATTTGCACTCGACTTTGAAATAATTTCATTAATGAATGTTTTATTTATAGTCATGATAATACCATACCGGTTTGGAATGGAAGTCATCTGTCGGGTACCCGAGATGTAGTACCGCAATTTAGTAGGAGAAACATTTGATCATGTTGCTATATTTAGACTATATTTAAAGTGTGAAAACTGAAAACTCAATCTTTTGCAACTTACTTTTTGATAATTAATGTGTAAAAATTAAACACCTTTTACACACATTTCCCATTTAATTTTGTAATGTGTAAAGATTTATTTGAATTTACTTAACTATCAGATAATGTATACCGAGAGCATTTGCTTACCTAAATTAATGCAATTTTAAGTATCATCATCTCAGCCCAAAGACATCCACTGCTGGACAAAGGCCTACCCCAAGGATCTCCACAACGACTGGTTTTGTGCTGCTCGCATCCAGCGGCTTCCGACCTTTACCAGATTGTCGGTCCACCTTGTTGGAGGCTTGCCCACACTTAGCTTTCCGGTATGCGGTCGCAACTCGAGGACCGTTCCGCCCCAGCGGTCATCAGTCCTGCGAGCGGCGTGCCCTGCCCACTGCCACTTGAGCTTAGCAACTCTTCGGGCTATGTCGGTAACCTTTGTTATTCTGCGGATCTCCTCATTTCTGATTCGATCACGCAGAGAAACCCCGAGCATATCCCTCTCCATTGCTCTTTCCTACACACGTCCACTGCTGAACATAGGCCTCTCCATGTGCACGCCACCGAGCACGATCCGCGGCTATAGTTATAGTCCATATTATTATAGTGTACTAGCTGACCGGCGGACTTTGTACCGCTTTAACAGTTTCCATGACAACAAAACAAACAAATCATTCGTCCGCTTAAGAACACCCGTATCCCATGATGGACCCTATAGCAGCGCCACCTACCGGGTCCAATTGTACATCTAAAACATTTTCGAATCCACTTGAACACACACAGAAAATTTCATCCAAATCCAGCCGTTTAGAAGGAGTTCAATAACATACACACGCACAAAAGATTTATATATATAAAGATATTCTGTTATAGCCAGCAGTAAACACTGATTCCCATCACCATTTTCGGAATATGAAACTCAAATGAAAATTCAAATGACGAATGAATGAAATACCTAATAGATATTGATCTTTTACTTTCCGTAAATTGCAAAAATATGGAAACAACCATCCGAAAGTCATAAATTTGTATAATATTGCGAATGAATCGAATCCAGACAGAGTTAGCAAAAGTTTCCACGAGCAGGATTTGAACCCTCGCTTAAAGACAGTCTTAGTAAGGCCAATACTAATTTGTATCTGAACCGAACGAGTCGCTTATATCGCTTTATGACTAGTCGTCTATACGGTAGTCTATACAGCTTTATGACTAGTCGTCACTAAATCCTTGCTGAATTTTCAAACGGGATTGAAAGTGCGGCCTCAACTCCTAATCGTGGATATTTTTACAACATTTTTCTGCACCAAATTGTTTTTTGTTTTTTTTATTGTTTTTTAAAAAGCTGCTATAAAGTATATTTTTATTTTTCAGGTAAATATCTTGACCTGCGCCTGCACGTAGACTGGTATGTGATCATCTTAAGCCACAAAGAGTTGTCAAACTCATTGGAAATGAAGATGGAGCTACGTATGATCGCATCAGAAACGGGGCGGCGATCGTACACCCTATTCATATAAAAGTTCGTGCTTCCTTGACACTCGACGCACGGAATACTAAATAACACCTCGATGGCACTACTCATGCTCAGGATTCTATATTTACTCATTGCATATATAACATAGATATAGATCTCTAGGTTTTGCAAACATTGTGTTAGATATCGTAGTTATATCGTCGTATCGTTAAAAGCGAGGAGCTTCTAGCCGCTTCTGCTTCTGCTGGTCCAAACACACATAAACAATAGGGCCCCGCAGAATATCAGCGTTGCAGGTGATGTTCATGCTGCAACATGTGCTGAGTGGGGTCGTTTTCAGTTTCGATTCTTTATTTTATATTTTATTTTTGTTTATTACTTACTTTAATTTGGAACTTAATAAATATTTTTATTAGGGGCTTTTGGCGTAGTTCACCGTCATCATCATCATCTTCAACATGAACCTAATAACCTCTTGCTGCTTGACTCAGGCCCTTTTACGAGTACAAAATTGACAACAATATCTACACCGCGTCAAAAAAATATGTGACAACTTGAAGGGAAAATATATGAGGACAACTTGTCAATACGGTAACATATTTATGGTCTCGGATGAACATCAGCACAAGGTTATTTAGCCGTTATCCACCACCCTGGTCTTATGCGGGTTGGTAGGATTCACGACTGCCATTTTACGATAACAACCGGGACCAACGGCTTTAAGAACCTTCGAAGCACGGAGGAGCTCGAAATATTTTAATTTGGTAACTTGTTATGTGACACGCATTACGAATGTCGCTTAATTTCATCATAATCATTATCATCACTAATTCATTTGATGTCTCCACTGCTGCGGCATAAGTCTTTCCATTGAATGGAAACACCACGGAGGCCATAAACCACCACGCGGACCAAATACGGATTAGTGGTTGTTAATCGGGGCGCGTTTACCACTGCGATATCAAGTTCCCAATATTTCAGAGCTTAATTTGTAAAAATACTATTGCATTTAACGACATAAGCCACCAGAGTTACACTCATGAGTCAGAACAATGTATAAATAAGTAAAATAGGACTTGTAAAAGATATTATTTATTTATTTATTTATTTATTTATAATTTATGTACACACAAACGAATAAGAAGGGAGAACATAGTAAGAATGGACAAGTACAAGGGCGCTGCTATTATATATTATATATTTGATTCGGTAAATATTGGATCCTGTCATACTCCTGCCGATGAGCGTCGCGTCGAGAGATTAAAAGTTGCAAATGTCGCCTCCCCTTCTAATCACAAGTGATTTTCCGCTTCAAGCCAAGCGGAATAAGGTAAACTCTCCGAAAATTATCAGTATTCCGTTAAATTATCTGTCTTACGTTTGGTAGAATACTCTGTAAAGCTAAAACCTTCACACTAAGAACAATGGAAATCCTTATCATACCTCCAGCGATTTAATTTAGATCTTAAACCTAACTACTATCGATCTCTTTCCCGATAGATTCAAATTGTTTAAATTTTATATTGACTTTAGTTGTGTTCGTGTATAGTTACACAACTATTTAAATCAAAGGAATCTTACCAATGTCTGTATATTATGATAACTATGATAAAACGTATAGTTTATATACTGTATCCGTGATGAGCAAAGAACTCTATCATGGAAATCAAGTCATTGTTAATATTGATGGTATGCTTGCCAAATGCGGATTAGTGATTACAAACACGGGCTGTGTATCTAAAAATCCAAAACACACTTTGTCGGACTTGGGCATTTTGGGACCTGCGAGCACTCGGACCACCAGATCGGGCCAAGCGTTATCTGCCATTCTTCAACAAAAACAAATGTTTAAGATTACCTTAGCTTCGAATCTTACGTAACTCAAGTTCTCCCGAGTCAATATAAGTTAAACTACTTCATTTTTTTATTTCTGTCTTCATTCAGTTACTCAGAAAATGTAACTACATTGAAAGGGACCTTCGTCTAACAGTATTAAGAGCTACATGTTATTGCGGGCTCTCAACTCGATTGGCCACATCAATTATTCGGCAACATTATTCATCGGAGATTAACTGTGGCCCACGCTTCTTATTGTCCACCAGATCTCTCCGGTGATCTCCCTCAATGGCCCTTTGATTCGATACTGACACGTCTCCAGAATCGCTTAGCATTAGCATACAAAGACAATTATGCTGCGTTAATCTTTCATTAGCATGTCACTGCTGTGACGTGACATCCAATCTTAGCTCTGCATACATTAACCGCATTATCACATTAAACTGTATATGTCATTACGTTTGTGCTTCGAATGCTTGAAACTTCAAGATTGTATACTCGAAAGTGTTGGAGTTATTCAATTTAAGCTGCGTCGTCTATAATTAGGACCTTTTGATTACATCGTTTTTCTACAAAACAAAAGAGCTGATTTTCTTTCTGATAAAGCTTAGGTACGATTCAGCATTTACTTCATATAACCATTTCTATTGTGTCTGCGGTGGACGCGAGGCGACGTGTAAAATTTTTATTTCTCAAAATCCTTGTATTCACAACCTCGGTGCGAGATTTAAAAATAGAGTGTGAGTGCAGCAAAAGCATTGTCCAAAAAATAGTATTAAATCAGAAAACTTTCCCATTGTGTCTAATTGTGAAAGCTAGGGCGGCGGCGAGGCTGGAGCTAAAAGTCTGCTCGCAAGCCGCAGTATTTACTGCGTCCGAGCAGCCGTGTGTGAGGTGTGCCGGGTAAAGTATTAGATGCGGGGGCATTTTCTATCGCATCTCGCAGCCCCAGGTGCTCCCCGCTAACCGATAAATAACCCGCGCCAGCCAGTTTCGTGATCATTCTAACCAGACGATACAGCTATATATAAGTGTTTCAAGGCTGCACTAAATAAGCCTTGACATTTTTAATCTGGGCGCTTTTTTAGCTTTATCATTAAATTGGTATTATGGTTGTTTATTTTTACATGTTTAAGCAAAATTCTTCTTCTAAGTCTGGCAGTAGCACAGTTTGCCGACGTCAGGGCACGAAGGAGAGAAATCGGCGGACAATGCGCGCGGTATCAAGTACCACCGCTTTTTGCATTTTCGCTGGCCAACCGCCGACGAATCCCAGCCTTTTCCTATGTTCACCCAACGTGGCTGGGATTAAACTGTTCGCTGATTTGACAATCGGGATGTTTTCGCGGGACGCCACCTCGCACATTATTATTATTATTCTCTTTATTAATTTTTAATCTTAGATCTAGGTTTTATAAAAAATATGTAAAAAGTAAAATATAACAAAATACATACAAAAATACAACTTTTATAAAAACCTAAACCTAGAACGCCGCCAGCAGCGCTTAAGGCTGCAGAGAAAGAAACCTCCTGACAATGCGTGCCGTGTCCAGGAGTGTTGCCTTCTGTATCTGACCCTTGATCCAGCCATCCAGCGAAATGTATGGAATACTATATTCCGCACTCCTATCTCGTCAGCAAAGGCCGGCGCAACCGATGGTTCAACCGTGAGTGTGCCAACGCTGTCGATAACAGGCAGGCGGCATACCGCGCTTGGATCAGAGGTAAAGTTCTTGGGGATCCCGAAACTCGCTCGCTGAAAGCAGCCTATAATAATGCCACCAAGTCTTGCAAAAGAGCCTACATTAGAGCGGATGCCCAGCGCGTTGCACGGGTCGGCCAAGAACTACTGACGCATCCTACGGGCAGCCGTAGCTACTGGCGTCTGGCCAAAGCCGTGCAATCAAATTTCTGCCAACCCTCGCTGCCACCACTGAGATGTCCTGACGGGACTTTAGCTCACAAGCCGCAGGAGAAGGTCGATCTCCTGGCCAAACTCTTTGCAGCTAACTCCCGAATCGATGACTGCAATGCACAGCCACCTTCAATTCCTCACTGTGGCCACACAATGCCTGATTTTAAAATCAGGTAGTGTGATGTCCGTGCGGAGCTGCAGTCAATCGATGTCCGGAAAGCTAATGGCCCTGATGGCATCCCAGCAATAGTCCTGAAAATGTGTGCAGCGGAGTTGTCCCCCGTGTTAACGCGCCTTTACCGTCTCTCGCTCTCTTCTGGTTGTGTGCCGGAATCTTGGAGAGAAGCTAATGTGCAACCGGTCCCCAAAAAAGGAGATCGGTCAGACCCATCTAATTACCGCCCCATAGCCGTTACTTCAGTTTTGTGCAAAATCATGGAACGTATTTTAAATAAACAACTTGTACACTACCTGGAAGAACACTCCATAATTCATGATCGCCAATACGGGTTTCGGCCGAAACGATCAACGGGTGATCTTCTAGCGTACGTTGCACATCTCTGGGGTGAGGCTATTGACAAGCGTGGTGAGTCAATGGCTGTTAGCCTTGACATAGCCAAGGCTTTTGATCGGGTCTGGCACAAAGCTCTTCTCTCCAAGCTCCCGGCATACGGTCTGCCTGCTCAGTTCTGCAACTGGGTCGCTGGCTTCCTACATGAGCGGAGAATCCGTGTCCTGTCTGATGGATGCGCTTCGCGGTTCATGTCAGTGAACGCTGGTGTCCCTCAAGGTTCCGTTCTGTCCCCCACGCTGTTCCTTCTGCATATCAATGATATGCTTCCACTTGGAAATATTCATTGCTATGCAGATGATAGCACAGTGCATGGGGGATATAACGATCACCCAGCGGCTGGGCGGGTCGAAACCGAAGTTAACCGAGTGAATCTTGTCATTGAGCTCGATCGGGTATTGGACCTCATATCTAAATGGGGCTCCAATAATCTTGTTGAGTTCAATGCCAAGAAAACACAGGTGTGTGCGTTCACGGCAAAAAAGTCACCATTCCTTCCCCTTCCAACTCTTCAGGGTACATCTCTAAGCCTGCAGAGCAGTATCAACATGCTCGGTATGACGATTCGCTGCGATCTGAACCAAAAGGACTACATCGAAGCCGTGATCAAAACAGCCTCGCGAAAACTCGGAATTCTGAACAGGCTGCGGCGATTCTTTACGCCTGACCAGTTGTGCCTTTTGTACAAGACACAGGTACGGTCTTGCGTGGAGTATTGCTCGCACATCTGGGACGGTTCCGCAAAGTACCTTCTCGATGCTTTGGACAGATTGCAGCGTCGCGCTCGTCGACGTCGGCAACGCAGACGTCACAAATACTCTTGAAACTCTGCAATTGCGAAGAGATATTGCGTCACTCAGCGTGTTTTACCGCTTATACCATGGCGAGTGCTCTGAAGAACTCTTTGACCTCATCCCACCTTCTCCCTTCTTCCATAGGAGTACACGTGCTGCTCTCCGGAGTCACCGCTTCTTTGTCTCTAATATTCCATCGCGCACCAAGAAATTTGGTGACTCGTTTTTATGTCGCACCTCCAAAACATGGAATAGTTTGCCAGCACACGTTTTCCCTCCTTCCTATGATATGGGGTCCTTCAAACGAGGCGTGAAGAGGCACCTTGTGGGCCGGCAAAGTGAGGATGACTGACGCTGCGCTGTTCTCACGCTGCACCAGTTATCGTCGCATCTGGATTCCATATTTACTTAACATCAGGTGAATTGGAGTCATTTGCCGTGCTACGTATAAAAAAAAAAAAAAAAAAAGAAAGTCTCTTGAGATGTTGGTCGAGACTTCGCTATAAGGCCGTTTGCAGATACGACTATGGGGACAATGATCGTCGAATCCACATCCCGCTATGTGGGACCTCGTGTGTGTGTGGTCACCTCGTGAGCCAGGTCAAGGTACTTAGTAAGCTTGCCCTTCTCGGCTTTTACAAGGTTCTCGTCATGCGGAATGGTGATATCGATGAGCATTGCCAGGCACGTCAATCGATCTGTCAACGATATCAGGCTTATTTGCAATAACAGTCCTGTCCGTGATGACAGATCGATCCCAGTAGAGCGTTGCATAACCATTTTCGAGAACTGGCACCGGCGTGTACTTATAGTACAACACCTCAGATTCTACAAGACCATATCGAAGAGCAAGTTGCTGATGGATAATCCTGTCTACAAGGTTATGTCTGTGCAAGTACTCACCGTTAACCAGATGAGAACAACCGGAAATAATATGCCTGAGTGACTCACCGGGACGGCGGGCATGCTCGACAGATGTCGGCCGTACCATCCCTCAGGATATACTTCCGATAATTATTCGTCATCATGACTTCGTCTGCAATTGCACAGACAAACCCCTCAGTTTCCCTAAAGAAGTCTCCGAATCGTAGCCAGTTTACCGACACGAGCAGATCCACATCGGGCCCTGTTAAGGCCCGTTAGTACCGCCCGTGGAGCTCCTTACTCTTCCATATGTTCCTGCGATCTTCAGTGCTCAGCACCGTTGGTCTGCGCCAGTTCTCGTTTGCCAAGGAGAGCGGCGTGAGGCTCCTATCTACTACTACAACGTCGCGGTGCATCCCACATTTGTTAAGGAAGTAATTCCTCAGAATACACACCTCGCTCCGCCTCGCTTATGGAGAGTCTTGGCGTTAAAAAAGCCACGACCTCCACACTTACGCTGGATGTTGTACAGTCTCATAACAGATGAGCGTGGGTGAAGCATGCGATGCGCTGTGAGCTGTTGACGGACTATCCTATCCAGAGCGTCTAATTCAGTCTGAGCCCATCTTAGTATGCCAAAGGCGAGCATCTTATTGCCCCCACGACAGAAGGCTTTCAAGTACTTTTGTCAGACGACAGAAGAAGCGCTCCTTCACCGCCTGCTTTATGTCCCCATCCGTAATACTCAGAGACTGTGACATACCAAGATATTTGTAAGTTTCCGCCTCCGAGACAGACCTGAGAGCCATTGTCTCAGAAAGCTGTAAATTTGTTGAATTTACAACTTACCCCAGATATACATGCATAACCGCACATTTGTGTACACCGAACTCCATCCTGATAGAACTACTAAAATCTTCTGTGATTTTCAGTAGCTTCACCAGGTCAGGGCGTTTCGGTGCAAATAATTTCGAGGTTATTTTTTTATTAGACAACAGAAAGCAAAAATTACCAAATTGAAACTCGAGACATAAAATATTGGTGTTATCTATTTGGTGACAAAAAAACATATTTGGTCTGAAATGCAGTTAAAAGGTATTCATATATTTTTAAGGCATTTAATAAAAATATAAATTGTATCTTTTTTATTATATTTTAGGAAACACAATTTGGTGAGCATTTATCCATTTTGGTAAGCGTTTCGAATTTTATTGGTAGTAGAATTTGATACATCTTTGGTAGGCGTTTAAGCACAAGCCTTTATAATATGTCAAAGACAATACACTTCACCCCCAATTAAAAACTCGTTTGACACAGATGCTTTAAATGAAGCGCAAGAATATAGTTTCATCGTTACCATTAAATATTTATGTACTTCCATTACTATGGTAACGAATGCGTGGAACATAGAGTTCGGCATCAGATGTTACATTAGCAACCTGATACCCCGAGATGTATGGTGAAATATTCATTTATTCACGAGGATTCGTTGGGAAGAATGCATGACTCTTTTGTACTGCCAGATAATGATGATGTAACCTGAGATGAGAAATAATGGAGTTCTTTGCCGTCAATTTGTAATTTAAACTTATGGACGATTTAATGGTTATATTTGTATTTTGTTGTAAAACAATAAAAACTTAACTTTAACTTTAAGAGTAACTGATTTTTGTTCAGTATAGAAACGGATTGTATTAGGCCACTCACTCAATATAATTATGATGTATGTAGAAAAACTATCCTTTTTCCCACAACTGGTACTTTAGACCCTATTTTATTTTTGAATTAATCCGCCACCACACTATCTTAAACAAACTAGCACCTCATTACTCTTAAAAAATGTATTTTCATTAACGAACCTTAACCCTTTAACAGGCACAGCATGTTCAAATTTTTCATTGGTTTTCAACCTTATCTCAATTGTATAAAGTTCAAAATATGATGGCAATAAATATGCCACCGCCTTATAAAGGGTTAATTAACATCTGCCTTCTGTCATTATCAAAGTAGTTTCCATTCTATATAAGTCAACTTCAGTGTTCGTCTATTTGTCTGTCATTTTGTGCGAGTAACAAAAATGGAGACTACAAAAATGGCCCCCAACTTTGAAGATTGCGAAGTTTGAACGTTTTTCTTCTTGACGTATTGTCCTGTTACCCTCCTCCAGTGCTCAACGTAGTCCCCGTAATGTCAGTTTCAACGGTAATTGTCTAAAAGTGGCTGTCTTGTTCATAAAATCTTTGGAACTCGAATTACAATGTAGAAAGTTTGCGAAACACCATACCTATCTTATCGTATACAGGGCAACGAGTATAGTATCTCAAACTGTTACGTAACTTACGGACATAAATATAAGATATAATTGTGTTGTTCTTCTGACAGGTTAGATACGTCTCTAACAGAAAAAAATGACGGAGAAAAATGTGTACAGTTAAAAGTACTGATGAATGAAGTATTCAATACTTACGCATTACGTTTGTATGTAACCTGCGTCTATCGCACCAAATGTATTTGTGTATGGTTTTTTTATTTATGGGCTACCAAGACATAATTAACGACTGAAAATTGTCATCCAAGTGTTCTCTCATTTATATGCAGTATATACTTTTTTGTGTTTGTTATTGCTCTGTTATATAGGTATGTGGTAGAGGAGGTCGATGTCGCAGTGATAAACACGCTCGGTCTGCGATTCCTAAAGTTAAGCAACTTTCTCAAAAGCTGTTCATCGGGTGGGTGACCAAAAATATATCTTTACGAGCTCCTCTATGCTTCTCTATGCTTTCTGCTCTATGCTCCTCTATGTTAACAACCAACAATCCGCACTGGGCCCGCGTGGTGGTTTATGTTATGGCCCGTTTAACATGTGGTGTTTCCATCTATTGGGCCCCAGCAGTGGGGACATAAAATGGGCTTGTGATGATGATTTTCATTTAAAGGTAGCTGGCATCTTTGTTAGCGCTGATACATGTAAGCAATTTATAATTAGTTCAATATTCCAATGTAGAACGCCGGTCTTGTCTGACGCATAAAAAAAAAACATTAAGAGAAAGCTGATAGACGTAAATAAACATGATGTAATTTTATAGTCAGATGTGATTGTATTATTTTTTCTTTCTATTTGAAATATATTGTAACAAAGTTTAATTCGTATTTTATCATTGCCCATACTATCGTTATATGACTGAGGCGCCGTGTAATAAACGAAAGAAAAATCGTGTAATTTCATTTTTCAGGGAATGTTCAGGTATGAGAAAAGGCTTTAAAAGAGAAAATAAACGAGGAAGGAAGCAATAGGCAAAAAGGAAAGTGGTCGGCTGTGACAGAATATAACATTATTAAGTAAATCTATTTATTCTATACTTCTGTATAGTATCTTTATCATAGTATCTTTCTAGATGGTGTTCAAACAATTTTGCGGTTTTGCAGAAAATGTTATTGTTTACATATTGTTTAATTCCTAAATATACCGTATAAAAGGTAGTTATATACTCTTTATAAAAGAGCTGGCACTCTTTTTCCACAACTCTATTATAGAAACTGTAGTAAACTTCGACGAATGTTGAAACAAGCCCTGGAGTCATCTGAACTTAATTAAGTTTCTGATGCTATTTCTAAGAAAACCTTTACAGTTAGGTATAAAATAAACAAAAAAAAGAAAAATAATGCTAATACAATGTGTTATTTTGTAGGATAGTACATGATATGTTTTTTATGACAATTTAGGTAAGAAGATAAAGTTAGCGAATAAAAAACTTGTCCAAAAAATAATTTGAAGTATAATTCGACAGCAAAACTTGATAAGATCGCTAATAAAATATGGAGCTCCAAGCTCAACCTCGGAACAGTAACCCTATATGGAACGGAACACAATAAAAATAATTAATGACACTTGAAACGCGAAATGAGTGCTCTTGTTTCCGCAAAAAGTGAATTTCTTTTATGCCTTCCGAATTTGTCTCATTTTATATGTATTACTTTGGCAGAATATGAGGCTCTCCGGCACACGTCGCTCGTCGTTGCGAGGACAAACTTCCATAAAGACCTGAACCACGAAGTTTCCGTGTGTTGCCTTCCTTTTGTTGAGTTCCTTTCACTCTCGGTACAATGAGCTTTGAAAGGAATGAGAGAGAGCATCGACAACAATTGTTTGCTTGAACAAAACAAGAGAATTTGGAGCAACTTGATTTGGGCAAGTCAGCATTTGTTACAAGGTCAAGGAATTTGGGTATAATCCAAATAGGAAAGTAATTTATTGGCAGTTGCTACGTTTTGGCCGATGAACGCAATGCGGTTGGCTTACACTTGGTACTGAAGCTTTTTTCGTACTGTGATGTCGACGGTTATGTAAACACACTTTAAAAATTCAACTACAAACTGAAAAAAACTAATATAAGAAAAAATATATTTTGTTTTAATACAACACACAATCGTTTGTCAAACAGCATAAAAGAGAAAACCGCATAATGTGAATCTCTCTGAATGGCGTTGTTGATGTAACGCGGCCTTATGACCGACTGAGCTGCACACATAACATCTAGTGCGTGAACGACCCGAATGACTACTTTGATTTTGATCTCGCTATACAACTTACTGTTGCGGTCGTAGCAGAACTTATTGCCAGACAATAAAGACTCAATTGGCTTGCTATTCAGCTGTTAGAAATTGGATTTTACATTAACATCATTGAACAGATTTTCATTCACCTACTACGAAGTAAAGACGTAGAATAATGTTGCGGCTTTACAATTTATCGAACTTTTTTACTCGCTTCGAAATCAAGCATCATTGTTTGCTTCTCTTTCTTTTATGTCGTAATGGATCGACGAGTTTGCAGATGTATTTGGAGAGCCTGGAAGTAACGTACGCTACTTTTGACCCCAGACTCCCCGGAATTGTCTTTTCAGTGGACTTCATTTGTAGTTGTGACGTCACATCACCAGCTCATTATATGCCCCACTGCTGGGGCATGAGCCTTCCCTATAGATGGATAGGAAGAACGGGCCATAAACGACCACGCGGGCCCAGTGCGGATTGGTGGTTGTTAACGACTGCTATTGCAGCCGGGACCAACGGCTTTACGTGCCTTCCGAAGCACGGAGGAGTTCAAGATGATAAATTTATGGTCACCTATCCGATGACCGGCCTTTGCGAAAATTGCTTAACGTCAGCAGTCGCAGACTAACCACCGCTGCACGTTATCTTGTTAAAATTAAGTGCCACAACCACAACTAGTTACGTCCCTATCCAGACGTGAACACAATGTTCAGTGACTTCATCGAGATTCTCCGACCATTGAATGTTAGGCTGTGTGGTTTCAGTCTGACCAGTGGCTACTAGCGGTCAGGTAGCGCTCCGTCGGTTAACCGACTGAAAGCTCCACAAATGTGCCAAACACAGCGCGTGATGAAGCATTAATAAACTCATTCCGAGTATTTGGCAGACTATTGTTTAGTCGGGAAATGTTTGTGCAAGCACCACAGTAAGTGACATAAATGTAATGTCATATAGTTCGAACAATACTTATGTTGCCTTGTTCCTCTGCTCTAATTTCTTTAGTGGAATTTCCAAATGAGTCAAATGAATGCGGTTCAATAATCCTTGTTCGGTTTGATAGCAATAAAAAACAATGTGTGATTGTAATTAAAAGATACCTATTCTATATAGTCTTACCTTGGGTCTTTCGGTGACTTGGAGTCTAGAATTTCCTAAATCTAAAATCAAGCAACACAGCTAATGTAGACTAACAAATGAGTACTATTTTACACATATAAGCGAACACATACCTACAACGCATTGGTAACCGATCACCGGAACATGACACCCTTTGGCGAAAGATTCTATTTCCTATAGGAATTGATAGTCCTCTCACTACAAATGAATTGAATCGGTTAGGATCTCCAACTATTCGACACCCAATGAATTTAGACGTTAATTTGCAAATACTTTACGATCTCTTTTAGCTTTGTTTGGTATTGGAGCCGGGACACGAGCAACTCAGGTGTAGCTGGTAGGTCTAGTTGGTACGTTGCCTCACATCACAGTTTCAATGCGGCTTCTTTTTCCTTCTCCTGACCTTTAAACTCGCGCTCTTTCCAAATATCATTGCGTGGTCCTGCCGATTTCTGCCGGTTCATGCCCAATTTATGAGACCCTTTCGGAGATACCTACTCGAATCAAAGGTTTATAACTTGGATTAACGCAAACTTCTTTATATAATATCATAGATATATATCTCATGTTAAATATATCTATAAGTTTAAAGGTATTAAGGTGTTAAAGTTTGAAGGGTATAAAGGTTTATACCCGAATGTTTCAATCAAGTTGCACCCGTCGTGCGTGGTCACTTGCTGACTGAAAGTTTTCGGGTATAAAAGTATGTCTTTGCTCCCTAATTACCTATATAAAGTATTTTGCCTTTGGTTAAAATTAAACGCGAAAGTTTTAAAGTGTAAGCTCGTATACCTATTCTAAGTTTTAGTATGGTGCCCTACTATACTTTCCTCTCTTATAGTCTCTTAACCAATAGACATAGCTGACTGTAACGGAATGTTATGTTTAGGCAATGACCCTGTTCCGCATAACTCGTCTCAGATATTTGCATGCCTCAAATACATTCCAGTTTAGAATTCGGAACGCACCTGAGATGGCCGAAATGACTCATCTCCTCGCTGATGCGGGTATCAAGTTCGCAAAATATTGGAAATGTGTCACACCGACCCAATTGGAACTGGTTTGATTACCCGGTTTGACATTGTTTTTTTCCATGTGGGTGTTTTGTAACGTTTTTTAAATTTGGATAATATGTAAATAGATAGAATGAGATGTTTTCTAAGACGTTGTATGCATACAAATCTGTAGTATAATTTCTTAAAGCAGCTATATTGTAACCTTCAATAATTAATTAATTTTTCTTGCAATTAATCCATTTATGGTATACCATAAGATATATAATAACAACATATCAATATGTGATAATACCTAACAGCTATAAGGATTAGCACTGCTTCAACGAGGAATGATAAGTTTAATGTTATTCTTCCATTCTTATGTAACTTTAAATTAGTATAGGATTTTTATTATTATTACTATCATAGGATATTAGGATTATTATAACTTACTGAGTTAAAAGTAAGAATCCAACTAAGTAAACAATACTAAAACCCCACATTACTTTAGAACCGACAACTATTGTTACGTTCCAAGAGTCATATAAACGTCACAATCCATACACAGGTCGGGCGATTGTGCGGGTAATTAATCTATGTCGCGCAAATGCACTAAAGTTGGTGCAAAAAATTCGGCGAACAGGAAATTGTGAGTGATCGTTGCGCGCCGGTGTGAATGGCGGCCGATCGCCCCCCAAATTGTTTTCGAGTATAAATAATGTACTTTATCTTTGCGCTTTTTGTTGGTAACACCTTTCGTTTGAAATGTTCCCTGTGAGCGTGTTTTTTTTGTGAGCAACCTCTGAGTTTTAGCACAATAGTCTATCATCATCGGCCTATCTTGACATAGGCTGGACATAGGCCTCCCCTAATATACTAAAGTCCTATTCTGTGGTTCTCGCACAGCTTCTAATAGTAACGTTTTAAGTTTTATGTTTTTTTTTCTATATAAGCGCAAACTAGTTTTTTGAGTTTGTTGATTGCCTCTTGACATTTTCAGCTTCACCGGGCTTTTTTGGGGCGGCGGGAAACTGAAAGGGTTCCTCAAGCCGTGTAATACGAATCACCGTCAGAGGTTTTCTAGAGGTAACGGCATCACGCACTAGTGCGTGTCCCCGTGCCCTACTAGATTCTCCGAGGGGTTTGAATCGGATCGGGACAAACCAGTGGACGACCGTAATTCACAAGTCTAATGTCGTAAACCGAAGAAGAAGAAATATTACATTAATTTCAAGAAATAAAGCATATTCATCAAAAATTCCTAACGAAAATATTCCCCATTCCAACAGAACCGTTTAGTTTTCCTGGGAGAAAATCTCCGAAGCGAAGCTATTCGCAAACAAAAGTAAAAGGAAGGAACGGAAATTGTAGCGATATATATCTAGCGGACACGATGAATAAACAACAGATGTTTATGTCACTTTCCCGGGGGACTGGGCATGGGACGAATTTATAAATAATCTGATTCACTACGCTGCGTTACATAAGATTCGGTGTTAAGTTGCGTAAGGTTTCAAATATCTTATTTAGGCATATACGAGTAGGTGGCATTATATTTATGTAGATATTTTGAGTACAGCCCCTCATGACAAGTGGCAAAACGGTATACGGGATTTACATAAGTCAACGATACGTATACACCGGCGCGGGCGGCACCGTACACATGACGTTTATGTCAATCCCAATAATCATTCTATTCAATTTCTATTCTATTAGCGTTTTGTTACCTGTCTAGGGGGGCAGGTCACCGTCCGCGTCCTTCGTCCGAATAGTGACCTGCCAATACTCATTCGATTTACATACATCGGCGTACTACTCGTGTTACGAGTATATCATCGTTGTTCCACATTTGTTGTGTTGTTGTGACATTTAAAACTATTAAAAACTTTTTCAATAATAGCTTTTTAGTAAGTACCTATTCAGTTTTAATACTGCAAAATGTTTTTGTAGTTTTCTTTGTCATTATATAACATTTAAGATCAAGGCACAAATCACAAGTTCTCTAAAAGAAAAATAAAAATTTAATATATTTTGACGGTGAAGATTCGATTTTCCGGTAATCCCAGAAAAAAAGAGAAATATTTGAATATCAAAAATAATGAAGGAGACTCTAAAATAAAAAGCGTAAAGACGTCAAAAACTATTTTTTTAAAATACGTAACAACATGTTAGCAAAATTTTTTGATTTTCAATTTTACCTGAAGCGCTGCTCTAGTGGCCACGTTCCATTTGTACCAAGAAAGCTAACAGCGAATTCCTAAAAGCAATCCTGGCGACGTCGGGCTCGGACCTGATTTCATACAAACGGCGCGTCGCGGCGTCCAAACATTTCTGGGGCATTCAAATTAGAGATAACCAACGAAGCTGATTTAACCCTTTCACAGTCAGATATTCCTGCCACATTTTGAACTTTATGTGATTGACATAAGATTGAAAGCCAATAAAAATTTTTTTTAAAAAAAATAAAAAATGAAATATTCAATCATGTTTTGTCTGTTAAAGGGTTAAGAGCGGTTACGCACGCCGAGGCTGCATAAGACTTTTTGTATAGAAACAACGAGAATAGAAACGAAAAGTATTTCCTCTGCGGGTATAACTTATTTATTAAACACTAATTATAATATTTTTAATGTTTTAAGAACTACTTCACAGTAAAACAAGATTTAAGACCCCCACTGTAAACTGTTAAAATAATTACCAAAATTAGTATCAAATTTGGAGGTATTAACAACTCCTCCATGTTATGTCCCATCTTGATGTTAAGGTAGGTAGTCTCTATACTTACTCCGATCACTATTTACAACTCTTTCGATAACAGTCTTTGTTCACCCCGTTCAAATAAAGGCCAGCGCCGATGAAGGACTGTCTGCGGCGATTTTTAACATCCAAAATAGATCACTAAAACTGCATCACATAAAGCACACGACGACTTAAGTAATCAAAGCACCGCGTCTAACCCCCGTATTTATAAACGAGTAAAAGCTCATACTGAAACAAAGTAGGTAGATTGCTTAAGTAAAATTTCATATTCTTTAGTAAACCGATGAAGTTAGAAACGCCAAAAGCTAGAATTCTTAGCCAAGCAATAGTCACCAATATCTTGACTCATACAATCTAGTTATGTTACTCAAAGAATTCATAGTGATAAACTTGTGACAAGCTAGAATTGAGGTTAAATTCCGTGTGACAGTTTGTGTTATGTCTAAAATAATATAAAATTGATGAATTTGATAATAACTATAATACTTTTATTTAATTGAATAAGAAAACTTCTATTCTAATTGAAACGTTACTTGTATATAAAATGAAATTAGATCTTAGTGACATTTCTAAGAGCAAAGTAATTGCTAAGTAATGACTTGTTTATAACGGGTGTAAGTGATCCATTTTGACGGGCAAAGTAAGTTGCAAACTGTCCTACGCTTGCGATAGCCCTAAAGCGACGTTTGGTTTTAAAATAACTGCATAGCATCATGCTTTTAAGATTAGCTGCTCGCTATAAAATTTCGCTGTTAAGTACCGTCTTAGGGTTCTGTATTAAACTAGAAACTAAGGCGTTAGCGTAGATTAGTCATCTAAAATGGGACCTAAAGTGTATTTATTTCTGATAGCCATTTTTAATAGTCTTGCTTTAATATGTGCTTTAAATATATCGATAGGCAATTAGGCGATTTGCGTCGTGATTTAATTGTGTCATTATCTTTAATGATCAAAAAACTTTAAGAAGTTCGAATTTAGACAAAGGCAATAATTTTAAGAAGGCCTCAAGTGTCCCCCGCATTAAACCTGGCATATTCCAGTTTGTAAAGTTTGTACACGTGTTATAAAAACAGATGCTTGCCAATTAGTCAAACACTCGACGTACTAAGAAATTCTATAAGGAAGAATTAATATAAGGGTGGGCTTAAGTTAAGTTAGCGATATTGAGGAGAGTAATTCCATACTTGAGGCGCTACACTTTGAGACTTGTTTATCAAAAAAATAAACATCATATACAAAGGTATTCGGTATCGCAGGGTAGACCAGGAATCTGGGCGCATGCTTATTTTCTTTAATAGATTGCTGTGGGCTGCTAATGACCTTTACAGTGTAACCAGAGGTAAGGTGAAGGTACCTTAAGCCGTAATGGTCGAACATCCTCAGGGGGTTTCTGAAGAGGATGACATCACGCAAGCGTGTCCCGGCCCCTACTATTCTTCGAAGCGTTCCGATCATAAAGGTAACAAGTCCGGACCGCAGACTGCAACGCAGGCGACACTGCGGCACTGCGTTGTGGTTGACCCCTGTGCTGCCTACGATCGCGGTCGCCTCTTTCTTAACGTAGCGTCATGCCACGGCTGCACAATGCATGGAACAATGCCTCAGTCACTCCCGTACCTTGTGCTTGTACGCGTTGTACGTGTAAACTCTTTGCGGTTCACTACACAACTGGTGTTGCGGTCTGCGGTCGCTGCGCGCTGCATGTCGCAGTGTCGCCACGATTGGAATCAATTTCATAGAGATTCATAGAAAGCAATAGTGTCGCTTGCAGTCTGCGGTAGCAGTTTGTACCTTAATCGTCTACGTTTGACCTGAGACGGTGACCTGATTCACCGGACTTAAAAATCATCTACATGCACGTGTAAGCGAACACTCATTGGCTTTTCAATTATAATCTGAGTAAATTTGACGATTCTAAAACTTCAACAAGAGCTTTAATCTTAGTAAATCTCCGCTCGGTGGCACCTACTCAACAATCCATCACGAGGACTTAACGTCCGAGACTCCGCTTCGCTAACTTATGACCAATTTTCTCTTCAAATGTTTAACGGCATTAACTGTCGTTTGCAGCTCGCTATCAAAATTTACGATACAAACATCTTGAAACTTTACGAGTCTCAATAAAGTTATATGAAATCTATAGGAATATTAAGAGGACGTCTTTACTCTCAATAAACAGTCCAAGTGTATTCAAAACCATCTTCTGTATTATACTGTGGATGCAGAATTTAATAGAAAATCCATTTATATCGACTTGACTGGTACATGACCAGAATAAGGTGATCCCACAGCCCTACAATTTGGAAAGGTACGATTCTGCGCAAAGGGGAAAGCAATGGGATGACTAAGCTCTTAGGTTTTTGGTCGTGTTGCATCTACTCTGCTATTCTTAATGCTTCGTGTTTTCACAAGATTTTTACGCGTCCTCGTCTATGACACTCATGAGTCATGCAGGGAACGTTACTCTGTTCAAAGTGAATCGATTATTATTATTGTTTTCTAAAGTTTACGCGAACACTACACATTGAAACACTGATACACACATTGATACACGCAACAGTAGCCAACTGTGGTGGCCAAAGGATGGTGGTGGTTTCCTAGATAATTTTCTAGTCCATACATCCAAAAATACAATTCACAATGGAGTTAGAGGCAGATACTAACCTATCGTAAAGTAATCGTAAAGATAGGTAGGTACCTCAATGGTGAGTCTCACCACCATCCTAGACAGTTGGCTCCTGTAGGGAAATCTTTGTTTCAGAGAGCACGCGGCATTAGTGAGACCCAACACCTGGCTGCTGAGCTTCAGCATGTCAAGCACGTACTACAGGATAATAAACTGAAAGTACCACGGCTTCGTCACAGAAAACGCAATAAACCAACCACAGTCGAGCGCCAACCTGCTGTACTTCCATATATGAAAGGTGTCACTGACAGGATTAGACATATCTTAAAGCGAGCTTCAATCAACACTTACTTCAAGCCGCCGAAGAAGATCAACCAATTTTTACGACCTGTCAAGTGCAACATACCCCTTCAAGATGCAGGCGTGTACAAACTGGATTGCGACTGTGGGCTCTCTTACATCGGGCAGACAAAGAGAAGTGTAGGAACCCATATAGCCGATAAAAACATATAGCCGACGTCAAGCATAGGCGCGAAAATAAGTCTGCAGTATGCGAACATGCCTTAAAGAGGCCCAACCATTACATCAGATTTGATAAACCACAAATACTCGCTAGAGGACGATTCATCCCTAGGATGATACGCGAGGCTATTTAAATTAAAAAAATATCCTAATTTCAATAGAGAACTATTGAAATTTGGATGTTTTTTAATGTTGTTGTTGTTTTTGATGGTTGGAATCTACCACCACCAGCCTGGGATCCCATCATACAAAATATTAAATCCCAGCCCCGTCACCATACTGCCAGACCAAAAAATACTGTAAGCTGTTTCTGCGTAAAACGGAACGCACCTGATTAAATTTAAATGAGGGTATACAAGCTACTAACTAATTATGAGACGACCAACACCTCAGTCTCCCTGTGTGCGACCACAGACCCTGCAAAGGGTTCGAAACGTCAGGATAAACATTAATTAAAAGTAATGTGTAATATAAACGCGAGTAGATCCGTAAAAGTTGTTTCATTTCAACGATTATTATTAGAATTTACTCCGACGAAAAGTTCTTCATTCAGAGGAATTCATAAATAATAAAATGTTATTGTCTGGCAGATAGGTTTTTAGAAATAACAAACCAATTTAGAGTAATAGATAGCAAGCTCTCTTTTCTAACATCAGTAGGATTTATTAAGCTTCACAATTGAATAAATATCTTGAAGACGATATTATAGATTATACTTATCGAAAAAAAAACAAAAGCTTTTTAAGGATTTATAACAGAATAAGAGTGGAAAATAAACCAACAACCGGGACTCAAACCCGGTGACATTTTGAGATTACCTATCAATAGTGTGTCCTAATTTGCAAATTATCCAGCAGATGGATTTTTCTCTTTTTATCTGTAGATATCTGTATCTAAATATATTCACTATAATTTTGGTAATATAAATTATAAATATAACTGGCAAATGCTTAACGGATCCTTGATACTTTTACAAAAAAGAAAGAAAGCCTCTCTTTGTCACAAATTTTATTTAACACAGTAACAAGTACATAGTTTCCAATATAAATGCTTAACTATACAGCACTCATCTCGAGCGTTTTAATTAATATTTGACAATTCAAAGGGAAACTCTCAGTGTGCGTAGCATTAATCAGAGCCAGTAATTTACGGGTGCTGACGGAGCAGATCCTCTTTTCTATTAAACCTCTTTCCCGCAGTCAGCACCGGCTAATAAGGATTCCAGCCTTCATTAAGTCACGCCAGACGAGAGGAGCTATTGATTTTGTTGAGCTGCTTTAATAAAGGTAAATTTGCGCCAAAACGTCTCGGTCGGTCTCAAAAGAAAACCTCACTATCTCAGTGTCTTTGTCCCACTCGACGACCGACTGGCAATTAATAAAGCTTTTTTAATTTTGTTTTGCCTCCTTATGTTTCGTAAACCTGGTGGGAGATTTTTGCTTTTTACTCGCCATATAAAATAATAGCATTAATTAATTCGCAAGATAAAATTATTTGTGAACGCGATAGATCTGTTTGGTATTAAGTATTTCGTTTCGACGTTAATTAAGTTCGTCAAATTATTTAGTCTGAATCGTCGTTCGATGTCGTGTTTATAAAGAGGTTTATTGTTACTTCTAACGTTTAGCCTTCACCTTTAATAATTTATACAGAAACCTTACACAGAAACCAGCAATATCCTCCAATCATATTTCATATTTTCTCCCTGTAGTGCTCGCGTCCCAACAATGGGGACATAAAATGAGCAGGTGATGATGATGATGTTTTATAGACTACATTACAGATGATTTAAAACTTTTTATGCGGAATTCACCAAAGTAGTATCTAAGAAGCAAGTATACTATTTATGATATACAAATAGCTATTTCCAATGCTTTCGTAATTCGGTAGCCCGTGAGAGCGAGCGACTAGTTTAAAACCAATTCGGCGTGCACTTTATTTATGCTTCGATAAACAAGGTAAGAGCTCCCGGTCGCAACAGTAACAGGAATTCTATGTATTTCATTGGAGGCGGCGCTCACACTATTGGTTTGCGAGACCGAGGCTCTTAGAGGCTTCCTGGACGCTTCGGAAAAATGAGTTTTCTTTCTCTATTTTGTTATTCGCTTTTTCCGATTCGTTTCGCATTGGAAACTGTGTTGTCCCATTAAGGGGGTCTTACGGCATCCATTTAACTGTAATTACTGTCACTTGTTTTGTATTCTTCAACTGTTTATAGCACGGCTTGTAGCTGACGTTTATAAAAACTCTGAAGATAGACGAGTGTCTATCTTGTTTGTTGTAAAAATTATTTGAAAAAAACTTTTTTTAAATACTTTCTTCGTCGTATTATTTCATTAGATAAATATTATGGGGCATTAAATTAATCTTTTATCTCCCAGTAACTCCATGTGGAACCATAGAACAATTGAATTTCTATTGTGTCTGGTTTTATGGATAACGAGAGGTTAATACCACAGTTATGTTAGTATATACTCGTACATTGTATGTTACAATCAGTCGATGGAATGCTCGTCATATGTAATTATTATCTGGCATACCTAACCTGTCATCGCGGTCGAAATGGCATTTTTTTTAAATGTCAACGTGTATACCTTTCACGTACTTATATTGTCAGATTTTTATAATCACAAACTGTTTTGATATATACTTCAAAAGTTTTTCGAAATGCGTATATTGCCCAGAAGGTGTTCCTTTATATCTAACTATTAACTCGGTATTAATCTAACCTTCATAAAAAACGTAATCAAAATGACATCGCTATATCAACAATCAACTTAACCTAGTTTTGCCAATAATCCCCAAATAGGTAACCCTCGGTACAATCGATAGCAAAAGTGTAACGGTAGCATTGTAAACACTGCCTTTAATTACGTACGTGGTAAGGCGGCCCTTTTTACGTTTAATGTGCGGTCGACTGTACTATCCATTTGAGGGCTGTTATCAGATTAAAACGGCCCGCAACCTGACATGCTCTAAGGGTTGACTATAGACAATATGTTTAGATATACATTTGATACCGTTGATTTGACGTTCACGAATCAAACGTTGAGCTTTTTCTGCTAAATGCGGTTACGGCCGCGATTTGCGCTTTTGTTTCTCGTAGGCGTATCAATTTAGCGTTATACTTTTATCTTATCTCGTAGGTAATGACATTGTAACATCGGCTTTAGAAATTCTTTTTGCGTTTAATATAACAAAGGTTTTCTTCAAAAAAAAACCAATTTAGCTATGAACTCCGCCGAGTTAAAACGGTTTCTAGAGAATATTTCGTTTTCTGCAAATAATTTGTTGTAACTTTTGCTTCAATTTTTTATCAACATTGTTAGTACAGTATTAACATTTCAATAAAAATGTAATTAGTCTAAACTAAACCACAGCCCTATTAAATATAATTTAAAACACTGATAATTTATGCTTGTCATGCTGAATGAGGACTTTATAGTGATAAACCACTATTCGTCTTCATCATCACTAAACATTTCCGTTCCGGCTTCAAAATTTCAACTAACATAACTACAACACTAAGAAATGTGCACATGTTCCACAGGAGTATGTAGAAGTAATATAATGTATGGTGTATGAACCAACAAATAAATACCTTCTGGCTTCTGGCAGCACGAAAGAGGCGAATTGGCGAGGAATCACGTACTCGCCCGCTGACGCTGCGCTACCACACGCGCAGACAAATGACGCGACAAATTATACACTTCCAATAGTAGGAGCTAAGAATTCGTGCTGGAGCTCCCGACATATGTTTTTATTATGTTACTGAGCCGGCTAACGAGGAGCTCGATGGCGCAGTGGTTAACGCGCCTAGTCTGCGAATGCAACTTAAGCAACTTTTGCAAAGGCCGGTCACCGGATGGGTGATCAAAAATGTATCATCTCGAGCTCCTCCGTGCTTCGGAAAGCACGTAAAAGCTGTTGGTTCCAGCTGCATTAGCAGTCGTTAAAAATCACCAATCCGCACTGGGCCCGCCCATCGGACCCATTTTTTGCCGAGGTTTTATCACCTATTTTGTGACCGACTTTTTGAAGGAAGTGTGCGTTGCAACATAGAACTCCATATGTTTCATTTTGTGACCGACTTTTTGAAGGACGTGTACGTTGCAACATAGAACTCCATACGTTTCATTTTGTGACCGACTTTTTGAAGGACGTGTGCGTTGCAACATAGAACTCCATATATTTCATTTTGTGACCAACTTTTTGAAGGACGTGTACGTTGCAACATAGAACTCCATACGTTTCATTTTGTGACCGACTTTTTGAAGGACGTGTGCGTTGCAACATAGAACTCCATACGTTTCATTTTCACCGACTAAAAAATCGGTCACCGATTATCGGACTAATTCAGAATAATATCGGACTAATAAGCATTTAAAAACCTGCAGTTGAAATTGTTGATGTTTCATTAGTTAAATATTATTTGATGTCTATATAAACATTTTAATGTCCCATTGTTCGTTCTAAATAAAAATATGTGAAAAAAACTGCTAAAAAGAGACAGCACATCGCGTTTGGTTGTTAATCTGTCGTCTGCTGTGAATACAGACACAATAGAATTTTAACTGTTTGTAGGATGGAACTAAGCAGACGAAAGGTTAATAAATCTTGTTTTGTGGTGACTACGAGAATATCCCCCGCTGTATCAACTAAAAGAAAAAAGATAACATTATTAATATCCCGTAAGAATGCTCTACGTAATCTCTTGTCCGTCCGCACAATGGTGAAAGCACTTTTGTGTGTTCAGCCAATATGTAGGTGGGAGAATCGATTCGACTCAATTGGACGCTTTGAAGCATTGGAATTGTGTATCTCCGAAGGCTTAGGTATACAGTTAGGTACAACACAAGTGGCGTATTAAGAAAACAGTTTGTACTTTCCTTGTATTTGGACGTAATAAAGTTTACTTATTAAATAGTATATAGTAAAAAAGCAATTTCAGTGGCATTGTTGTGTTAAGACAGTTGAGATAAGACTGGTTATCTTATTTTGCTGAATTGTGCTTATTGTCACTTACCATCAGTGCCTCGATTCTGCTATTTTAAAATGTTTACAACGTAACGTCTACGTCTCGTTTCAGTGTCATGATTTTGACATTTTACTGAAAGTCCAAACGCGGTAGCGGTTTTAACGCAATCGAGGTTCAGGTGAGATGACATTATGATGAAAAAAGTCGCTCTATAGGTAACTTTTATAACAGAAAGTTTGAGGCTTAACAATTTCGCTTAGAGGAAACTAAACATTACTCACAAATAGGTAAATCCCTTGCCGAATGCACCATAACTACATAAGTGTAGATACATAACAAGGGTAATACGGATACCGCATGAAGCACTTAGCCCTCAAAGCTAATTACAATTTAATGTCGATACTAGTTCACATCCCGTATCCCTTGATCCGGCCCTGAGGGTACGAACTTCGGAATGCTAGATGCCTGTAAATTGTAGTAACTGCGAGAGGCAGCCTCACGTAATATATGGCTCCTGATTTTCCAATTAGGTACAAGTTGGACCTCATATTTCCGTTCGGGATGGTAAATTGCGACTTCTGATATCTGATCTTGAGTTAGTCTGCCTGAAATTCTATTTGCGGAGCCACTAAATATAATCCCCAGTTTTGCTCGCTCTGTTTGACTGTGGGTAAGGTGCACGTTTTCATTTAGTATACAAGATTTAATATTTAAAGTTTGATTTTAAATATATGCTTCTTTATTTTATATAAAATTTATTTAAATTAGGATTATTATTTTATGTATGCGTAATTGGATGGTAGCTCCAATTACGTCGAAAATCGAGGGAATTGGAGGCCTTTGCAAAGCTATGAGACGATTATGGGCTTTAAAAAAAGTTGTTGTCTACGAATATGTGGCATTATATTAGGCATATTAGGCAAACAATAACAATTCTCCATTCTAAAGTCAATTTCATGTTGTTTTCGTTTATTTCTGACTTAATTTTTCGACACGTTACCTTTATTCATTAAAAGTTACTCGTATTTGTACTATTTGCTTGGAAATCCAAACAAAACTCCACATGCAAATTCAACCTGCGCAGAGAGCTCTATAACGAAATAAAATGAAATGAAATTTTCTCTAAATTATGGTTTGTACTTAACATTTGCATAATTAAAGTTCCACTTGGACATTTTACCAGAAAATGGTGAAACAAAATAGTGTAACGCGAACACTATGCCAATTTGACGGGAGTTTGGGTATCTATTTAATGTAGATATAGGTACAGCTTACTGCAGATCTAAATAGTCTGTATTATAGTATAGACCATTCACGTTATTGTATGATTCAACTTATAGAGGTTATCAAAATAAAATTCAAATCATTATACAAATTATGTGACCAAGACTTAATTTCTCTACATAAAATAAACATAACTTAACGAAACATTTAATCATAAAAATATGTCCTCCAGTTAAGTTGAATGCGATTCACAATAATTAACGTAAATTTTACGAGACTTAGACAAATTGCTGAAGAATGTTGAAGGAAATCAAATAAAGAATTGCTTTTAGTAGAATTGCCAATTTGTTCTCTCTAGACTACCTACCTACCTGAAACTTTCCGCGGGTTGGTTTGTTTTCCACCAAAACAAAATGTCTGGAAAGAAGGTTAAATAAACGAAAGTTTTTATTCTCGATTTAGTACATTATGATATCCACATTTCCACTTTGCATATCTGTTATGTTGTGGAAAACTCTTAGCGCAAATTTTCTTTACTCTTCGAAAGAGTCAACTAATATTTTACTATTTAGTAATAAATCGGTTTAACAAGTTCACCACTAGGAAGTCGCTGCTGCGATCCCTTAAAAACTCTCGAAATCAGCAATCTGGCTTAATAACTTAATAGTGACCGCCTTACCATAAGCTCTTATAGCATTATTGTAGCAATTTCATTCGTGGAAACGAGACGCGTGTATATTTTCCGCTACACGCGTCTCTTTTTCGCAACTGCATCAACACTGCTTCAATACTAGGTTAAGAACTTATGGCCCACCTGACGGTCCAGTTTTTCATTAGCATAGCTGTCTTGAATTCAGTTTGACTACATAATCGGTAGACGTTTATTATTTCGAATTAAAAAGCTATCAATCAACCGGCATAGCCGAACTTCAGCGTTTGCTGTTTTTTTTATTAATTTAAAAGTCTTTAGGGCTGCGCTTTAACGATATTTTTATGCAAATGTCAGCTCACCTGCGCGGTGGCAATGAATTCGTTAATAAATTATTTCAGTGCGCTTCCGATTCGCGGCAACTTTAATAAAATGTATATAAATATATTTTTTCGACCAATGCGATCCCATGAAGATAATTATGCCGTTTGTTCTGTAATTAAACTTGTCTAGCCAACTTTATTAATTGAGAGAGCAAAGCATGCTGCAACATTACAATTTACTCTTTTGGTACCATCAAACGTATATTTATAAGGAAACTTTGATTATAGCTCCTGTTCTGTCTTCTAAAAGCAAAAGTTTTAAAAATTGGTTATCAAAATAATTGTACAAGTTTGTATTTATTAATTTACTGAATTATAAGTAATATTATAGTCTACAATATTATTGTACATTGTTGGTTTCTCTAACCACGACATCATTTGCATATCTTACCAATATGTTTATTAATTACTAGAAGGTATATGATTTCCATTAATTAGCAATATAGGTAGGTACATAACATTTAATATTAGGTCCTTACCTTTGAAATTGACGTTTTTGTATGAAGATTTTTTATAAAATTATATTTTTCATACTAAAGTTTTTTCAATTTTCTTAGCATCTATTTATGTTAACACTATAAAAAATGTAGGGCAGTGCGTTTCTTTCACTAGCTAAATATAGCAGACCTTAAAAAGAAAAAAATAAGTCCCTTCAAAGCTACAATGAAACAAAAGGTCAATTCCGCTAACAAAAAAAGAAGTCAATTTAAAAATAAAATTTGGGCCATAAAGACACAAAATTAAAAATCATTGTTATTACTGAAGCCTTAGTAACATAGTCTTAATTAAATGTGTATAAAATATTAACATCCGGTATTGAGTTTTAGAATTGATATACTTATTAATGAGTGAGAAAAAAAGTCAATTTCATAGGTACTTAAAGACCCAATATATCGAGTTATCCCAAATATATTTTATAGTTGAAATCGCTGTCTAGATTATAGCAAGATCACGCAAGTGAGTAGTGTGGCATGTGAGGATGATTATAGATATATTTTGTTATACATTACTGGTAAGCACTTGGCCAGCGGCCTTCATCTCGCCAAATGTTAAGTGATCATGGAATCCTCAGCTACTAGGTATAATCAACCCACAGGCAAACAAAATGTATTAAAAGATTTTAAAAAAAACATTGTAGGTAGGTAGAAGACTATTCTCGGGGTTTCTCTGCGAGATCGAATCAGAAATGAGGAGATCCGCAGAAGAACAAAGGTAACCGACATAGCCCGAAGAGTTGCTAAGCTCAAGTGGCAGTGGGCAGGGCACATTGCTCGCAGGACTGATGGCCGCTGGGGCGGAACAGTCCTTGAGTGGCGACCGCGTACCGGAAAGCGCAGTGTGGGCAGGCCTCCAACAAGGTGGACCGACGATCTGGTGAAGGTCGCGGGAAGCCGCTGGATGCGAGCAGCACAAAACCGGTCGTTGTGGACATCCTTGGGGGAGGCCTTTGTCCAGCAGTGGACGTCTTTTGGCTGAGGTGATGATGATTGTAGGTATGTATGTTATAGTAATGTCTAGAACTACTGAATGTATTCTAAACACACTTTCACTAACAAAAAGCTACACAATCCCTTAGTTTCCCTGACTTATCCCTGCGTACCTTTTTTTCCTGGTCAAATCAACATCATCATCATCATCGTCAGTCATATGACGCCCACTATTGGGCATAGGCCTCCCCCAAGGATCGCCACAACGATCGGTCCTGCGCTGCCCGCATCCAGCGGCTTCCCGCAACCTTGACCAGATCGTCGGTCTGCTTGGCAAACGAGAAAGA
>OY720028.1:4422827-4461989 GCA_963082485.1 Eudonia mercurella | reverse complement strand
CGGCCAGTTCAAAGCGAGAGCCCATTAAACATGAATAGTAGGGGGTTCAAATCCAATTAAATGAGCATTAATGCGGGCTACGTACGTACATAGTATACGATCTATCATTATTAGTATCTATCAGTAATAATATCTGATCACTATAAGAACCTTGTCACCTGTTATTTGTCATAAGAATAATTTCTGTAGTACCTACCTAATTCGCTTTCAAGAAATACAATTCAAAATTCAAAATCATTTATTCAGTTTAGGCTACAAATAGCTCTTATGAATGTCATTATGCCATCGGTTCGTAAGTCTACTCTGGGCGGGAGAACTTGTACTGAGAAGAACCGGCAAGAAACTCAGCAAGTGTCAAGCTCTTTTCTCCCTTACAGCGTCAAAAATATTGGAAAATGCCCTATCATAAAAAACCTAAAATAACTGCGACAAGGTACTTTACATCCATTTTTGAACTCCATGATTGATCACAGCTTATGTGGGTAAGAGCGTCTTCATAAAACGAAGACTAATTATTCTAGAAACATTAGTAGTTTCAAATATTAACTTCTGTATTTCTCAAATTAGAGCAAACAACTAATATGTACAGAATTATTAATTCTCTTTACACACTCCTATTTTTAATAACTAGAAAGTCTTTAACTGCAGAACTTTGGCTATAGGACCAACTTAGAACTCGTGAAAAAATCAAGCAAGTTAAGCATTACATAATATTTGGATCAGCTGATATTTTTTGACGATTTCAGAGTTAGTCCCTTAAAAAAAGTTTTGCTTAATTATGAGCCGAGTTTATACCTAAAGTTTTTGTTTTAATTAAAAATAGGCGTGTATCGTGGTAGTTAACAAATCGCTAACGGCTGTGTATGCCAAAGCACGAACGGAGAAATTCAAGATTCTCGAGATCAAATTAGGTCACCTTTCTGAGGAGCCTAACTCGTGGAGGTTTATTTGCTAGCCTCTAAGCCTCCAAGACGTGGCGTAGAGTCTACATCAACGGCACAGTTATAGCATGGAGCTTCTCAAAGCCCTAATCAATTAACTACTACTTGAAGGGCTTCATTCCGGTCATAGCTTCATTACAGTAAAGAAATGATTAATCTGTTTATACACAGTGAAGTGAAAACCGGAAACGATTACTAGTAGAATTGTAAATAAAATTGATCAAAACATCAGCTGTAGTTAAGACCCTCTATGGAAACCGATTTATATAATCATTAACCCAAAACGAAGTTAAAGAAGAAAACTAAAGACATAGTTATTAACTGTTCATTGCGTCTGCAGAAACCAGTTCTTAAACTGTTTCATTCCACAACGGAGAAATTTGGCCTTCATCTCACCTGATGGTAGTGACGATAACTCCGACGGTGGAGACGCATCATCTTCACCTGGATTCATCTTTTGGAGCTATCGGGACACGACAACGCTACTAACATTGTTTTTATAGCTCTAGAGAGTCTTAGGGCTAAACAGGCGGACTTAAACCATAAGACTAAAGAGGTCATTAGTCTTAGAGGCCTTAGAGGAGAGTGGCTGGTAACCACTAGACCGCTGGGTGGCAAAAATTTTAACTGGCAACACTTCATGCAGTGCCTTACACCTTCGTTCACCTTCCACCAACGTTTATAATCCGGTCCTAACTACCGTATCTCAAATGTTTCGCTATCAAGTGAGCGGCGCAAGTGCAGGAATAAGTTAGCTAAACATGTCCCAGACTAATCCATTTGCGGGCGGGGCGAGCTTGCGACCGAATCCCATTTTCTTAATTAAAACACCAATCCGCTTAAATGCTACCATACCGGTGCTACTTCGATTGATGCATGTGCTTTTAAGAGAAACTAGTACAGTGGTGAGGTATGGTTTAACGAACTTTTATAGCTTCGTAGTATTCCAATGATAATGCTCTACATTGATACATATTACATTCTTAAAGTAGTTAGCAGAGATCACGGATCTTTGGGTACCCTAATACTAATTTCCGCAGCTACTTTTATTTATTTTATTTTATTGTAAGATGGGCTTGCTCTTGGCCTCATTCTAATCCCTAGGGCTAAGAAGAGGCCGACGATGGAACGAGCTTGCCCAGAAATAGCCTATTCACTCGGGCTTTAAAAACTTTAGGGTTATATGCACTCGGGAACACAGACGCCGGTAGGGAATTCCACTCTTTGGCTGCAGCATTGTTATGCATAGCTATATTTCGGTCTGATGCAATGATAGATCAAGTGATCAGGCGGGCGATTTTTGAACCGGTATCTATTACATATGTTCTATAATCTCTAATTCAAAGTCACTGGTATAATAACTTAGTTTGACACCGAAAATTCTCGAACGGTGTGTATCTTTTTTATTATTTTGAATTTTGCATTCTTTTTCCTAGAATATTTTTTTTACTAGAAAAATCAACTTATCTCAGGAAGCTCTTAATAAGGCAAATCAGGTCAATCAAATCGGGTTTGTATCTTTATAATCAAATTGAAATACTTCATTTTTTAAATATTTTATAGTGTGTTTCATGCTGCTTAAAAATCGCCCTCCAGGGCATAGAAACAATTGAACTATTACTTCAGGGTTGGCAACGCGTGCCTTACACTCTTTGTGTCGCTAGCGTCCATGGGTGATGATGGCTGTTTTTCCACATGGGGCGGGTCGAATGTTGCTTATCAGCTCAGTATCTTAACAACTCTACTAAGTTGTCTACTTGATACGGCACATGTTTATCTAGCTTATTCCACTTGCATCCTCTCTATCTTTTGCATTCCCTGATGTAACCTTATCCTTTAAAAAATCATCCAAGTTCATAAAAAGGATTTTAAGAAGAAGGATTTCTTAAGCTTACTCCACTTGCATCAGCCTTGATGTCACCAAGTTCTTTAAACATCATTCATGTTCATAAAAGGATGTCTAATAGACGGCCCGTTTAATGAGAGCAAGATAGCATGTGCGACCTAAATCTGCTTTCCTTAGGTTCTAGGGTAGTTCTTAGGTTCTAGTAACATCGAAACCGAAGCTAACTGTCCTACTGCTAGGCAAAGGCCGTCATCGTTGGAGTCAAGTCATCACAACAATTGATGGGTAATGGCTTAATCACCACGCTTGCCAAACGCGGGATGGTGATCACAAACCTAGGGTATGCATCGAAAAATCCGAAACACCCTTTGCCCGACCTGGGAATTGAACCTAATACCACTCGGCCACCGAGGCGGCTTTTTTAAAACCAAGTAAAAATCAACTTTATTAATAGTGGACGACCGGTGGCCAGTTATGCAAGGCTCGCCCGCCTCCCCTTTTCCGACGTCAAGGCGTCGACCGAGAGGGAGGGAAATCAGTAAAACTCCACGTAAATACATCCGCGAAAACGGTTGGGCGTCACTGGGACCTTATGTTGTTACTGCCCAGTAAAACGCAGTATTTTCAAGTCGTGAATTCGCCGGTACTTTAAAAATTTTTCTAATCGGTGCGTCCTACCTGTAATGATATACGGGGCAGAAACGTGAACACTCATGAGAGGACTTGTCCACAAGTTAAAAGTCGATCGAAGTTATTCGATTTTTTGCATTCTTTCCAATCTCTTTCTGTCCACTATACCAAAATATCTTAAAATTCCTTTCGCTATTGCTGCGCCAAATCGCTACACTATCATCCTTTAGTTTGAATATTCTTTTAAATTCATTTGAACATTTTTATGTTTTATTTAGTAAACATACTCATTATTACTTTAAATATACATTTTCTTCTTACAAATGCGAATGTTTTGACTCACACATATAACCAACATAAGTTCTGACACGATGTGCCAGAATAAAAACTTAGTTATGACTTCTCTTCACATAGCTACACTGGGAAAGTTTAAGCCATTATTTATTTATATGTATGTTTTTTGCAAACTACATATTTATTTATCTATGAATTCTACCGGTTTTGGATGAGACGCGTACGAACTAAGTTTCATAAGGACGCTACTGCATAGCGGGCACCAGCCAATCACAACTCTCGATTAACTCATCATACGCGTTCACGATTTCTTATTTCAAATAGGATATTAGCAAACATCCAATGTTAAAGTATAAAAGTACTGTAATGCGATTGTGGTGCGGATATTGCAGACAATCAGGAATTGGGTCATCGGATCGGCGGGCTCATCAAACTTGGAGGAAGACGGCCATTGAGCGGTCCTTGTTCGCAACTCCGGCCGGCTGAATGCTAAATTGCTTTGACGGTCCGTTATGTGCCGGCCCGCCACATTAGGCCCGTGGATACCAATGGCCATGTGCTCTGCACAATCAAAGCAACTTGGGCTAAGGAATGGGACGTGTAAGCGGTGGCTTGTAAATGTAATTGCAAACAATAATGCTGAATAGTTTGTGCTATACGCGTACACTGACCTAAGTAATGCTATTTCTTAACTTTAACTAATATTTAAATGAAACAACTTTTACGGATCTACTCGCGTTTATTTTACTTTACATTATTTAATGTTTATCCTGACGTTTCGGATCCTTTGCAGGGTCCGTGGTCACAGGGAGACTGAAGTACTCGCTAGAGAACAACGATTCATCCCTAGGATGATACGCGAGGCTATTGAAATTAAAAAACATCCTAATTTTAATAGAGAAGATGGTTGGAGTCTACCACCAGCCTGGGACCCCATCATACAAAATATTAAATCCCAGCCCCAACACCATACTGCCAGACCAAAAGATACTGTAAGCTCTTTCTGCGTAAAACGGAACGCACCCGATTAAATTAAATGAGGGTATACAAGCTACTAACTAATTATGAGATGACCAACACCTCAGTCTCCCTGTGACCACGGACCCTGCAAAGGATCCGAAACGTCAGGATAAACATTAAATAATGTAAAGTAAAATAAACGCGAGTAGATCCGTAAAAGTTGTTTCATTTAAATGTGTAGTGTTCGCGTAAACTTTAGAAAACAATATTTAACTAATACCTAAAAGAATCACAGAATAGAGACATGATTATATAATATGTGTTCTGATTTCACTGCACTGAATCATTGGTTCCATTAATAGATCAAAGATTTCATTATATTTGATATTTGTGTTTTTTTTAAATAAGATTAATGTGGGACAGTGAAGTGTCATCAATTGTACAGTACAACTTGTAACCAATTAAAACGACGACAAAGACGCGGGAGGGCTGTACGAGTATAACATAACATTTCACATAAGTACCTATGAATATACTCGTTAGTAGAGGTAAACGTAATACTTATACTTTTGGAAAGTACACCAAAATTCGAAAGTACGAAAAAAAAATTACAGCTAAATTTTCACATTAACAAATGAAAGCAATATTCAAAGCAACTGCTTGAGACACGACGAGTCGGACGGATACAACTAAATGTACCTACGAAGTGAAATGGCGTCGGTGTCAGTCGTGTAATTTAACGAGGTCCGACCACGGGCGACGGTCGCGTTATGTGGCCCAGCAGCGCCCGGCGTGGACATTAAACTTAAGAACTGTAAGGCCTTGGCTACGAGCTCGAGCGTTTTACGACGCGACAAGCGAATTTCGCAAGGCCGTCATAAACAAAGATGACTGGTAAGGGTTGGATGAGAGCAGCCGCGGATCGTGCTCAATGGCGCAAGTATCAGCAGTGGTGGAATCATATAGACTGGTGATGATGATGATGCGAATTTTTAGTTCATTGCGCATTGCACTACGGAAGTTTTAGTCAACAGTAATAGAAAGAACGCAATTTACAGAGTAATCGAAAGCGTACGCCACAAAAACGCGGTAGCGGGATGGAGTGGAGTCGTGGTGGCCCTAGATATTACAAAACCCTGGTATCCTCTTTTCCCTGCGACAAATAGTCTTTTCTCAAGATAACGCGGATACAGGTACATAGGTATTCAATTGAAACAGTTTTAAAAATACATGCAGGTTCCAACCAAACGTCAAGGCCAGTAAGAAATAATATGTAAAATTAAACGCTAGTTTATTGGTAAAAATTTATTTATTGAAATGGATGGATACAGTTAAGCTCTTTTTCTATTTGTCACCACTTGGATGGAAACGGTATTGATTTAATGTCGGTGATTTCAGTAACGTAGAACGTAGTGACAAAAGAAGTCATATTTCATAATCTTGGTTGGACGGTCGGTTTCTGGGAATACAACGCTATTTGCGTTGCTAAACAATTATTTATTTTAAAACGTCTGGCTTACGTATACACCCCTATTTTATAACTACTACATAAAGTTTAAGGATAGTCTCTGCCTGTCATTTCGCAAAACTTTTACTATAGGACCAACATGGAAATAGAAAAAGATATACAAGCTGATTCATACATTGTGTTATATTATTATTGTGCTGATTCATTATGTCATACTCGTGAACGGGTGCCGCCTGTGGAGGCTGGTCTGCTCTTGCATACTTGTCTTATTTTTATTATTATTAACTATAGTTTAACTTTGTTTTTTCTTAGACAGGTTTTGACTTTTACTAGTACTGTATGACATTGTAAAAATTCAAATGGTAAATGATGTTTTTGCAAACTTCAATATTTAATTTATTTATTTATTCTTTTGTGTTTTTTTTTACATGTGATTGTCCTTTATATTATGTGTTTTTATTTGTGATGGAAAGTGTCCTTTTATGATAGGGCATTTTCCAATATTTTTGACGCTGTAAGGGAGAAAAGATCTGGACACTTGCTGAGTTTCTTGCCGGTTCTTCTCAGTACAAGATCTCCCGCCCAGAGTAGACTTACGAACCGATGGCAGAATGACGTTCATTCTGAACTGAATAAATGATTTTAAATTTTGAATTTTGAATTTTTTTAATTTTATACCTAACTCGATTAAAATGTGTCATAGTAAAAGGTTTGCAAAATGATTGTAATGAAAAATTTGTAATTTTCACTCATAAGTGCATTTTACTCTTCCGTGGACGCGATCGCGTCTAGATCGCGTTTCGCTAACGTATTATGTGTGGTGGAACCGACTCCACTTATCTCGAATTCTGACCCTGCTAATCTCCACCGTTGAATATGGCTGAATGCTGAGTGGGTAATGGTAGGTCGTTGCTGTTGAAATACGCTATGCTCTTGCAAATACCTCGTATAGTCTAATTGTTTTCCCTATAATTGTTGCGCGCTCAACTTGTTTATACCTCGCTGTAACGTTAAGTGAACGAAATAGTAAATAGCAAATTATTCAGATGTCCGTAAGCAATTGGAAAACTTTCTGCTGCTGGACCTTAAGCCTTTCCACATGAGTATTAGCAAAGTACGAGTATGAGGAGGTAGGAACATGTGTGCAACAAGGTCTAGTACAATGCTAGTGACTTTTAAACACTGCTATCGTACAACAACCATCGGGACCAACAGCATTAAGGCCTCCCGAAGCACGAGGATATTCCAGTCAGGTCATTCATACAGTGCCACGACTGGCATTGCAAAGATCCCAACCAAAGGCGCAAGCTGCTGCGCCATCGAATCTTAATTGTGTGAATAAAAAGATTAATTGCTATAACCTATCACTGTTATCATCTGTTATTAATGAACGTGAACTAAATTTAGATATGGTTTTAAACTGATTTTGTCTCTAACTGCCTTCAGGAACAAAAACACTGCAGAATCAGTTATCAAACTAGTTTACTAATTTTAGTCACGTTTATTAATGATTGATCTACTTATACAATATAATTAGGGACAACAGATAATAGACAGATGCGGCAAAATACAAACAAACAACCACGCATTGTGTACATCCAAAGACAACAAACTAAATAACAAAAGGGGTTTCACTTATATTGTAAAGTTTTAATGATGACGACTTCTCCTTCTAGGGTGCCTCTCCAACTAGTGAAGGTTCAGTCAGCTCTGCATATTTAGTCCTTGGCAAGGGGAAAAAGTTCAGTGGCCCTCGCTAATCCATCCATGGCGACTACGGCGGTATATACAATATAAGTGTAGTCAATGGTAAGCAATTGCGTAGTACAATGAAAACTTAAACAATCTTGCCGTTCGAGAAACAGTTGTTGAGCACACAAACTGTTCACATGATAAACTAAGCTGTACACAAATTTAATTTTCCCATACACTATAAACACTTCAATAGCGACGAAGTTTCAGCGTTGGCGTAATGTTGTAAATTCTGAATTGAGCCGAGAGTTGCCAGTGTTAAAGTACGTTAGTAGTTTACAAGGCTTTACATACGGACGGCACGTGACTAGCACCTTTGGGGCCTTCCGACATTATAGCTGCGACAATGGAGCACCTCGATTATCATATGTTAACGATATTATTCAACACTCGGCATATACTCGGATATATATACATAGAACAGTACTTAGAAGTTAAAGTAGGTAGAATAATACCCCTATATACTGTCCCGCAGCTGCACAAAAACGTCAATCATTGAAATCAATGCATATACTATACAATTGATGGGTATTGGCATCACGCTTGCCAAATGCAAGTCACAAACCATTGGGCCAACGGGCAATGCATCGAAAATATCTAAAACACGCCTTACCTGACCTGAAAATTGAATTTAGAAGTTATAACTTTTCGAACTACATGGTCACGTTGAAGTAATTATTAACGGCATCATTACCATGTTTTTGTTGTCTTAAGATTTCTGATATTTCGGTACATAAGTCGTTCTTCGCTAGTTTAAATACTCAAGCTCCGCTATACATGGCTATACCATGTGGCTATACCACAGCGTAAAGAGGTTGGATAGACTGTGGCTATATGTCATAAATAATACGAGTAGAACACGATCCGCTTCAATACGTATAAAACTAGAAATGAAATTATAAAGTAAATATAACAAAACGCAATTTCAAATGGAAATGAAATACACCATATTTATAATGAATCATTATATGCGGCGCGCGGTCATGTTAAAAAACGACGTGCAATATATGAGCGTGCAAAGCGCGCAAAAGAAAATCAAGTAAACACTTCGTTCTCAATCGCCCTTATAGTTGCAATGCTACGGCCCGTAGCCCGGTAGCTCGTAGCAGCTACGGCGTAGCACACCGCTGGATATTTACGGTTATATCTTTACTATTAGTTTCGAGCCGAAAATTAATTTCCATGCAACGCTGTTTCGCATACAAATAATTCCTAACGTGTTGTAAATATGCCACTTTTAATGTATCGATATGGATGGAACTTTCACGGAACGCTCTAAACTATACCGACGCCAGTCTTCTTATAGTTACGGTAGGTTTTGTTTTCAGATTGTACGGTACGTGTGTACGATATACGGTAGATTTTACATTACCTTTACAAAAGCGGCAATTAAGCTTTCTTTTAAACGACGAACAAAACGTTTTTTAATCATTAGGTATGCCACAAAACATATTAAAACGACTTTCCATATTCGTGTAAAGTGCTTTAAAAACAATATATTATTTTCATCGCAAATAATAGGATTACGTTATTACAATAAAATACAAAGCTGAACTGAATAAAGAATTCAATTTTCTCATCATAGCCATTGTGTTTGCCATTATTGAAGCTTATAATTGGGCTGTACATCGATACAGGGAAACCGATTGTACAAAGGGCAAAAAGACGTACTCACCTTCGACGAGTTATTATCTTTATTCCCTTTAGAATAAGAGTCAGTGACTGTGAAAAGCGTATACGTCTTGCACTTGTTTATACGTCAAAAGCAAAGGGGCTGTTTAAATTTAAATGACGGCGCCGGCACGGCACTTCAAAGGGATTTCGCGACACTCCACCAGATATTATAAACAGCGAGGTGACATAACACTGCCGCTGTTACAAGTAGCTGTTTTAATAATAAATGTGCAATTTGACTTTGCTCGAGCGCGCTAACTCTCGCCGTACCAACTTGTAGTTTAAACTTTCCTCTATCTACGAGTATGCGTCTGTGTTGCAAACGAGTATGCGCGTGTGTTGCAAACGAGTATGCGTGTGTGTTGCAATGTTATCTCTTGTTTTGGGAAGCTGGTGTTTAGTTTCACTGCGAAATGTTGTTGAACACTCATTTAATTTGAAGTTCATGTAATTTTAGTGAATGGAGCAAGAAGTTTTGGTAAATTCCGCGTTTGCCTTCAAGAGATAGGTTTATCATGCCACTAGGTATGTTATGGTTACAATTAAAACCAATTTTATTTTGGAACTGTTTTAGAAGTATTATAAGTTATAGGCTAAAGCTTAGTTATCTGGGGGCACGGGGCAGTGCCCCCGCCAATTCGAGCAAAAAAGCGGCACGAAGCAGTTCAAGCCATTTTCGACCCCCTATAACTTCGTTGTGGATAAAACTAGAAGCCTGAATTTTCAGCAACCAAGCAGGCATTGTATAAACACGGTATATTTCAAATTTCATTCAATTTGCACTAGTAGTTTAAGAATTATAACTAGTCAAAGTTTCTTAATTTTGTCACTCACTCACTGGCTGACTGACTGACTGACCGATCTTCAATACTTTAAGGCACTTTTAGCAGACATAGGAACTTCAAATTTAGAATAAAATTAGTGTTTAGTGTTAATTAACTCAAGGGCAATTAAATCAAGGAAAAACTAAAATATTTTACAATTTCGGTCCAGTTTTCTAGATACACCAACTGCATAAATAACTTTGTAATCCCATATAAATGTATGGATTACAAATGTACATTTGCAGTTAATGAATCAGTATATCTGTATATGTATTATATAATGCAATAATAGGTGTATTTATGTTTAGCTTAGCACTAAACAATCTAATTAAATATAATATATGTATTTATGAGATACATTGTATTTTCATGCGATAGCCAAGTCAATCTATTTATTTAAAACATAAAAGATTTTTAATATTGATATGGTCACTATAAGATGTTGTTAGGTTAGCTAATTACGTAATAACTTAAGACAGAAGGTCCCTTAAGTAGGGACTGAATAAATTAACCGACTTGGTATTACATGGATCTCACAACTTTTTACGGTAGAAGAACTGAGTTGCGAGACTTGGTTTTTTTTTGCAAGTTGTAAGATATACTTTTCAAAAGTAGTCATTCTAGAAGGTCAGTGTTAGACAGCTACTCGTGATAAAAAGTTTTTCTTTGTCACAAATAGTTTAGCTTTTGCGTTAAATGAAACAAAAACAAAACGGCAGCACTGGCATCCGAATTAAAATAGTGGACGCTAAAAAAATCCAATCTGAACACAAACAATAGTCTTCCTGCAAAACTATAGACCCTGTAAAGAGTTGTCAGGATAACATACCCAATGCGTTTGTGAAGCTTACATTTTTTTTTCTTTCTTTCGTAATTTGTATATAGACACCAGTAAGTAAGAAGAAAGTGTTTCATTTCAATTAAAGTAGTAATTTAAAATAATCGTTATAGACAAGTTTAAAACACGAAGGGAAAATTAACAATCAATTTTTATTAAGGTGGCGCAAATAGATTCATTAGATTTAATCATCAAGAAGGAACGGTAGATTGGAAACGAACTTGTTTTGCCTACCCGAACACTTGAAAAGTGCTGAGACTCATCGGGCCGCTGAGCTCGCTTAATTAAATTATAAAATTCATTACCTACCTTTTACTCCGAAGATTAATGAACGCTTTTGTGATTGATAACTATCTTTTGACTTGTTAACTACAAGTAAGCATTAAAGTGAGAAAATATTTAAATTAAAATTTTCATTCAACTAACTTGCTCATTTTCTTGCTCGTGGCTTACATGTGTTATTGACCTTTTGTGTATTTGTTTAAAGATTTTTAATGAATACTCATTAAAATACATTTTAATCTATCCGTCCAAACGTACTTAATAACCTTGATTTATTAACTGCATTACAACTGTTTTCAATCTTGAAGATTGTCACATTGTGTTTACTACCATATCTTAGATAATATCTTTTATAATTTTAAAGAGGTAGACAGTACATATAAAAAAACTTGTCCTATGTAAGACGGTATGCAGAAGGAAAAATTCCGGCAATAAAGGGTTGTTGTATGTACTTAAGATAGTATGGATGCAACAATTTTGACAATGATATATTTATAAATAAATTATATGATAAGAAATAAATATTTTTATAAGTACTAACGTTTTCCCACCTCCGAACTGCACCCGTATTAGAATAGAAAACATTTAAATGATATTACACACATAAATTGACAATTACAGAAATTAACAAAAAGTAACAAAATTCAGAACAGAAATAGTTTTCAAAACATAATGGATAATATTCTTCTCTAGAAAAGTATTGTCTGTTCCTTGTCTCTTTTAAGTTCATACACATGACAATGACAAATATTCACAATCGAAAAGTTTTCGCTCAGCAATTCACAATAAGGGGGTGGTGGTAGTGGAAATCGAAGTAAATTTATTTCTCGACGGCAAATAGACATTGATATGACTGTATTGAATAAAATATTCATCGTTTACAAATGTCACTAAAATACGTACGAATAGTTACCTAAATACTAGTATTTTCGTAATAAACCGACTTCAAATGCGTGAAGGTTGTCAAATTGTCTGTATAATGTTTATAATATGTATAGTCTCTCTGGCATTTATATATTGATTTGGAAGATTCTTTAAATTGTTTTTATTTCAGTTTCATGTTAGAGCCTTCTTGTATATTTTTTTATTTCTTTCGGATTATACGCCGTGCCTTAATCTCACCTGATGTTAAGTGATGATAAGGCCCATGGTGAAAGCGCATCTTCACCCGGAAACCTCAACTATTGAGGCTCTGGCTTTCTTATCCCTAGCTGCCGGAACAATACTACAAACATTGATGTTATGGCGACATATTTAGATAATATAATGGTAGCTAGCCAGGCGGACAAACAAGTTCTACCACCAACCAAACCGAGTACCAAACATGAACATTTGGAATCGAACCCGGGACCTCTGGGTCTGAGACCACTGGTTTTACCGGTCTTAACCACTAGACTACAGAGGCGGTTAAAATTAAGTTTCATAGAGATATCACTTAACTGTAGTCGAGCGTACCTCCGCGCCGGCGCCGGTACACCGCGCATGCACCTTAATCTCAAAAGCCGATGATTCAAAGTAAGATTTAAATTTTAATGTAGAAATGCGAATCCCCTTCGGATGCTTACAGCTACCTGAACTTTTATAACGAAGGGTGACGACCCATTTTATTGTGGATTATTCAAATTAGACTTCGGGCCGTTTTCGATTTAACCAAGTTCGCTACCTTGCGCCGCTGTGCTTCTATTACGCGTCGACTCGCTGGAAATTACAATTTAGTATCCGTAAATTTTACAACTTAAGTTCTGACGTTACTTTGCTTCTAAAGCTTCGAGTTCTGTCTCTGATATAAAACTAGGACTTAATGCCGAGAAGACTGAACGACTTTTTTTTTAAGTATTTTTTTAACGCGTATATTTTTTTTTTACATTGTAATATATAAAATTTTAAAGTAGATTCATTCTATTCAAATATAGATAAAATGAGAAGTCTTGACTGACTGAAATACCATCAAAATCGCACAACCCAATCAGCTGGACCTAGACCTAGAAATGTCTAAATAGCGGCCCGCTCGCGCCTTCGTCAGCTTGAGAACACCCGTATCCCATGATGTACCCTTATTGCAGCGCCACCTACCGGGTCCAACGTCCAACTGTGAATCGAAACCCACTCAACACAATTTTTTTGTTTAGCAGAAACGATCCAGCCATTTAGGAGGAGTTCAGTGACATACACACGTATAGAAGAATTATTATATAAGGTCACATTTTATCAACTGCAAATATTTTGACAAAACATCTAATTATATCAGAGAAATAAAACCCTAGCATTTAAAAAAAATTCAGGCTCGTTTTTTTTTACTTTTCCTGACACAAAAATTGTAATATTTTTAAGAGCGGCCTCTCGTCGGCTCTTTTGATTGAAACTAGGGGCACGTGTAAGCAGTGAACGCATTGCGGCCTCTCTGATTCGGCTCCTTTAAATTGAAACTACCGAAAGTGCTTTATTTTTCTTTTTAATCGAAATGTCGAATCGAAATCGAAATGTTTTGGCGTTTTTCTTGAAAACTAGCGTATAAAAATTTAAGGTTTTTTTATAAAAATAGTTATGTACCTAAGTTGTTGAATTTATCCTCAAAATATTTGCAGTTGATAAAATATGACCTTATATATAAACATATTAGTCGCCCGCTCGTGACTCCGTCCGCTTCAGTAAACACTCGTGATGGTTTTACCAGCTCGAAACCCATTTTTTTAATACAATGTCCTGATAATTACGAACACAAAAAATAAATCAGCCAAATCGGTCGAACCGTTCTCAAGTGATACATGGGGCAATTGATTTTTATTATTATATAAAACATCCATCAAAACCAAAGGCAACATGAAAAGAAACACTTCTATTGAAACAGTTTTCCAAATTTTATGTGAAATTAGTTGGAAAGCTATCTCCGTGTCGAAAATACCAAAAACAGATTCGATTCCTGAGTGTAATTGAGAGTCAATCAAACTACCAGATAGCCTCTCGGGAGCGGAGGGCGGGCGGGAAAGGTAGAGGGACTTCGCAACTGACCGCAACTTTAATTGTATTTCTCGGTCTAAAAGACGACCGTCCGACAATCCCAAACTCTTAACAATGTCGCCGTGCAAAGTTTTAGTCAACGGTCGTATTAGCACAAACGTTTGCCAAAAGAGTTTTTGTTTGGAAACGAGGAAACAATGTCGGATAGAAATGCAATGAGTGAGATAATTGTGATTAGATACTTCTACCACAAAATAAAGAAACTGCAGTAGGCAGGCTTCATACATGACGCGCTCGAGCGACGCACACAGACACCTCTCAGGGACACAGAATCTCGAAACAGCTGCGCTCGGGCTGTTGCGAGCTGCTCCGAGATTCCATAGCGCTCGAGCTAGGGTTGCCAGACGGCCGGGAAATCCGGGATTGTCCCGGAATTACGTGTCTCATCCCGTGTCCAAGAATTACACTTTATTATAGTCCCGAATTTCGAATAGAATAGATTTATTTATTTCAGGCAACAAACAGTGTCAAATGCCAAGATGGTAAAATACAAAGAGACCCATAGGATGTATACCTAACAGACTAACATACATTCAAATAATATTATATATAAATTAAAAACTATGCTACATGTAAAGTGCTACGCAGCCATACCTACCACTAGTTTTTTTTGGTAAATAGGTACATAAGTTAGTTTTTGCCTTAAATATAAAAGCATGTTTGTAAAACATTACAAGTAGGTAAAGTGAATTACAAAAATAATTTATCGATCTTCATATATTTTTATACCAACCGAATTCGTAGCCCTCCAATTGTCCCGGAAATGAATGATCTGGCAACCCTAGCTCGAGCTGTTGAGATATATCCATTTCTCAACAACTCGAACGAAGTGTGAGAAAGCGTCTTTCACTGAAAAAGACACTTTCTCACACACGTACGCAAAAACACATAATAATACACACACACAAACACACGCCTATAATGTAAAGATTTATTAATTCGTGAATTATTATATAAATTGTTGAAGGTGGGCGCAAATAACTGCGACACAGCCTTTGAATGGTATTAATTGACGTTATACGTAGACTGGTTTTCTTGTATAGCACTAATTAAAGATTAATTAAAATATAATGAAGACTTCACGATATCAGCTTTTTTGTCTTTCTTCTATTGCTGGTAAAAGTTACGAGCTATAGCGCACTACTCCTTCCACAAGAGATGGAAATGAATGATGAATGAATGATTCTAATGATGAATGTTTTGGGGTACGTCGTACACTGCCTGTCGCACTCAGATTATATACTTAGCTCCCGTTTACTTCGCAAAGTACAATGGACAATGAAATCCAAGTACTAGTTTAAGTAAATTGCCTACATGATAATTTTTTTACCAGTGCGCAAATTTTGTGGAGTGACACGGAATCGGTAAGTAAACAACTTTCTCATAGTAACGTGGGTTGAAATAAGTCAAAAATGTTGAGACTCTTCATACAAATCAGGTTAATCAAATTTGCGCACTGGTAAAAAAAAATCCTGTATGTTTTCTGTCCCACTGCTGGGCAAAGGACTCCGTCATTGAAATCAAGTTATCGCTAGAAATTATGGGTATTGGCTTAATCACCACGCTTGTTGTAATCAAGCTTGATTTTTGAGCACTTGTCAATTCTCAATAAGAAAAATCAATCTGATCTGATACTGATTAGATTATTTTTTATTTTTTAATGCTTATTGCTGCATTTAAGCTGAATTAAATAATTATAAAATATAGTGAAAAAATTAAATGCCTATTATTAGTAAGTTACAGTGATAGTTGGAAAACTGTCAACAGAAAATCCCTTGTACTGACTGAAGCTACCAAAAATGAGATAGGACAGTTGGTTATGCAAGCGACGATTAAGCAACAAAATCGTTAACACTTTTAATGATACATCATCACATCATCATCACCAGCTAATGGATGGATAGAGAGAACAGGCCATAAACCACCACGCGTGCCCAGCCCATAAACTTTAGGTCACCCATCCGATAACCGACCTTTGTGCTAGTTGTCTAACTTTAGCAATCGCAGACCGGGCGCGTCAACCACTGCGCCATCGAGCTCTTGAATGAACATATTTTATAAGTTATTTTAACATTGGTACAAAGTAATAATTAAGGTTAATTGAAGTCTCCGAGTGCGGCGTCGTAGCAAGCGCCATCATATTAAGCACTATATAGAAACCTAACTCGATATAATTACGGGCCAATCTTGTTTGAGGTTGTTAACTCGCTTGTTGCCAATTACGCGGCGTACGTGGAGGCAACTCCGCGTGACATCGTCACTTAATACTCCTTAATATTCAGGAGGCTCTCCCGCCGAGCGGATCCTGCGCGGTGTGCTTCCGCCCGCCTGTATAGCGCGTTTCCTCAATGTTTGGTTAGTCATCGAAAACATTCTACCGTTGCCAAAATATACAATCTGTAAAAAAATAAGTAATTACAAATATCCTGTAAAAAAAAATTATATATTTTTTTACTTGTTTTAATGTTAACATTTTGTACAACCCTATTTTGTTATTGATTGACAAGCGCAAACGCAGTGCTGGATGTATGCCAGTGACCTTTGACACGTTGTACCCCCGCCGTCTCCCCCGCGCCGCGCTCTCAGGCCGCCCGCGCCCGCCCTTTTTGTCTAAAAAATATAAATTTCTCAGCTACCTATTATTACATGTGAAAAAAATAGTTATCACCGAACATGTAGGCTGCTCAAATTTTATAGCTTATTTTTTTCCAGGTTGTATACCTATGTATATTGTTTTGAATTTTGCATTCACGATGCTATTAGGTATGTTACAAAATAAAATTTTACTATAAAAAAATCTCCTCCCCGGTAGCTCAGCAGTGAGAGCATTGGGCCGGTTATCCAAAGGTCGTGGGTTCGATTCCCACTCAAAGCAAAATTTTATCTTGTTTTACTTAAGTAGATAGATTTTTTTTTATATAATTTTTAACGGGTAACCACTTAGTCACTGGTGTGGCCAAGGCCGAGATGGAAGCACTTTAACACATTTTGTCAGAACACAACAATACTATAAACTTTAATGTTATGGCGACATATTTAGATAATATGGTGAACAAACTCTACCACCAACCAAACCGAGTATCTAAACATGAACCCCCCGATGGGAATCGAACCCGGAACCTTTGGATCTGAGACCGGCTGTCTTAACCCCTAGACAACTATTTACCAAATATTTTACCCGCCTCTGTGAGGCGGGTAAAATATTTGTTAGTAAAAAAATACTCCTGCAAAGGTATTTTTCCAATTTTGTGTGATGAGATGCCGTTTGACGTTATGAAATATTAAAACGTACAATTAAAAACGTTATTATTGGAGTCTTAATGAAGAATGATATACCAATTCGTAGTATTTAAATTTTAATGGTTTTATAAGGTAGAAGTTTTTTACAAGGGCGCTATAATTATATGCTCACGACAAAAAAACACAGAATTGTTTTCACAAGGTACGACTGAGTCGCTAATTGTACATACATTTATTATATACTCTGTATCACTCGCACAAATAATATATAAGTTTGAGTTACTTCGGTTTATTTATATCTAAGAATAATCAATAGAACCTATGAACTGTGATAACAAATATCACTGTGTATGTAGGTATCTATGTTACTTTATATTGTTTTTGAAATATAGGTTAGTATAAATAAATACTAATAAATCACTATAGATAATTTATAATGGCATTAGAAAGAGATGTAAAATTTAAAATTTTGTCGGCAATAATCACAATGTTCCTACATTCAAATGCATCGGTACTAAACCAGCTCGCTAGTATTTGCTTCCAGAAATGAATAATGACTTCTGGGAATGCCGTTTACTAATAACTTCTTGCAGAGTTCTCAGTCCCTATTTAATCTCAGCAAACAAAGATTGACGAGCGCGGAACTCGAGCGCATAATTTTATAGTAAACTGGACGCGTTCTATTCTAAAAAAGTATAAAAAAGGCCAAATTTTTTGACTATTTTTTTAAACTGTTCTTAACATGATATTGGTTGTCGTGGTAACTTTTCATTACGGGAACACTTTATAAAATGTTTATCAGAGTTATTTTAACATAAACGTATATATACTGAATGAGAAAAACTCTAATAAACACACACTCTCTAGTCTACCTACGTAGTTTCTTAAGAATTGGTTTCTGAATTGATTTGCACACCCATTTTTTTAAATAATTATATAATTTCTTTATAAAAAAAATTGCAAATTACGGTCACTTTTTCGTTACACGTTAAACTACTTTCAGGGTTGGCTGAGTCAGCATGTGACCACGGTCAGTGCAACTTATGAGCATCTGCTGTTGAAATTAATACATAAACTGTGACTAATAATTGATATAACAAAGGTCTTTACCTTTTTCAAACTCTTTAGTTTACGTCGGATATTGTATTTATTTTATGCAGTTCCTTTGAAGGTAATCTATGAAGCTGTATATAAGTAAAACTCAAGGAGACATTTTCTAATTAGGTTTGAGTCAAAGTAAGTTTTCTCAGCGTTCCGCCGAGCGCTGGTTGACTCTGTACCATTTATTTCCAATAATCATAAAACCTCTTTTACGTTGATAAAATAGTTGAACATTATTATTAACCGTAGTATTGCAGTATACTATGGGATTGACATAAAGTCAATCAAACGTCATTTATACGTATCGTTGGCTTATGTCAATCTCATGCGATAATGATTTATTATATTTCTGTTCCATTGGCGTTATGCTGCTTGTCTAGGGGGCAGTATTGTCGGACTCACTCTTTCTGAAGCACAGAAATAATTATATAATAATCAGAGCGGAAACTTGTTTATAGGGCTGAATTAAGGCCCAATACTTTTATATCCCAAATCCAAACTAAAGTTGGCTTGGTAATATTTATGCTGAAGTTAAATATTAGTCCCGAGATATTGTCGGGTAATCGTGGGAACTCGGCGGGATTGGCTCAGGTAATTAATTCGTTAATCGAGTTAGGAATCCGGTTAGCAAACAATAGATCAAGTAAAATGGTTGTTGCTATTTTGTTATAAAAATTAGTTTATGATTGCCGCCCTTACTCTGATCGTGTAGAACTGTAGACCTAATGCAATAACGAATTTGACAGTTTAAATAAAAAACACAATAATATTTATGTTTAATGGGGCTAGAATGACTACTAGCACCAACGTCATTGACTAGCACTATAACCTTAAATACGGATATAGCTATATACCTGACAAAGGCTTGGAGGAGCCTTTAAAATGACATTATTTCTCTATAAACTACAAATAACTAACAAACACAATAAAATGATGTGCTAACGCAATAGCACTGGATATATCTAAATTCAAAATGTGAGAGAAGTGCAAGTTTGGTTTAATGCAGTTGTCTTTGTCTGTCTGCGTTGACAGAAAAGAGACAACATCTATTTTTGACTTGCCTTAACCTTATCTATAGACAGACCCAGAAGAAGGTTCTTATATCGGAGGCTAAGACTCAATTTGGATCGCTGAGCCAACTTAGTAATAGCTTTACGTTTATCAACTACCCAGGGTTTTCTAATAACAATGGATAGATCGGAATATCCCAATCCTATAGAAGTTAAGTCCTATATGCTTCCTAAAATGTGTTGTGATAGTATAATGTTATACAACCAGTTAACTATTGTCATGACAGTGCCAGGTTGGGATCCTTCCAAATGTTAACACATCATTTCTTATTTACAAAATAAAGTAGGATTGTAAATTAATCAAATTGCGAACAGAGAAAGCTACATAAAATAGTTTTAAATTAGCTTTAGTTGACTTTAGTCACTTTATAAAGTTATTCCAACATGAATAAGCGAATTTGAATGCGGCATTGCACGCCGACGGAGCACTGCGTGTGTTTGCATTGAGAAAAATGGCACTCCATTTTCTTTGATTAGGTACCTACCTACCTGGAGAAAAATTGGATGGGAACGGCGGAATTTTACTCAGGTGAATTGGTACCTATAATTTTATTTCTGCTTACCGACTTTATACATTGTGCGAGACGACTCGGTTTGTTTGACAGTGGAGCTGGTTGCTAAATGCAATACCTCGTACGTCAGTTGTTTTTGTAGTAACTAAAAAAAATACTTCATTCATAATTAACAAACTACAAAACAAATAAACAAACAGCTCGTTGCAAACTTAATTTACATTCGATTTGAGATACATAACATCTACTACCTAATTAACAAAAAACACACCGCACATTCTTGGCGTATACAGAGAGAATCTTACCTTATTCCGGCTATCTATAGCGCCTCCCTTTAGTGATCTCTACTGTTGTATTAAATAATCATTAAGACAAACAAAACAGTCGCACAAAAATAGATTAAAGTTGGAGCGTGTGAGCGAGCGGGCTGATCGGTTTATTGGACGGAATCAGCGCAAGTTTTCCTATAATGAAGTTAGTGAGACGAATAGGGGAGCTGTCTGTCTGTCTGTCTCTTAACCGCGTTAGATACCGCTCGTTAGTGTAGTGCGAGCGCGCAATACCATGACTAAAGGTGTTTTTACACCAGAGCTTGTGCGAGAAAGCTAAGCTGTGCGCTAGGAAAAATCCACCAATAGGATCAGTCCATTTTACACCGTAAAGAATCCGCAAGCAATCCGGTTGGTGGATTTCTCCTCGCGCACAATCTATATACATATAATGACTTGATGAATGAGGAGCTCGATGGCGCAGTGGTTAACGCCCCCGGTCTGCGAGTGCTGAGGTTAAGCAACTTTCGCAAAGGCCGGTCATCGGATGGGTGACCAAAACTTTATCATCTCGAGCTCCTCCGTGTTTCGGAAGGCACGTAAAGCCGTTGGTCCCGGCTGCATTAGCAGTCGTTAACAACCACCAATCCGCACTGGGCCCGCATGGTGGTTTATAGCCCGTTCTCCCTATCCATCCATAGGGAAGGCTCGTGCCCCAGCAGTGGGGACATAAAATGAGCTGATGATGATGATGATGATGATGATAATGACTTGTCCTGACTGACTGATTCATCATCGCCGAGCCGCAACTGCTGAAGCAAATAAGATGAAATTTGGACTGTAGGTTAATTGAGTGACGTAACCAGCCACTCGGAAGGGATTTTAAGAATATCATCCCTAAGGGGGTCAAATAGGGGGTAAAATTTTGTTTGAAAGTCCGTCAGTTTTAAAGTAAAATACATGAAAATTGGTATTTGGCTTTTGAAAAGAAATAAAGAACGACATGTCTCAGGAATTTTGGTTTTTTTCCTTGAAATGAGTAAAAAAGGGAAGATGGTTTTTTTGGGGACATCGTTATAATTTAATCTATATTTAGATTTTTCAATAAAAATAAAGAATGACGTGTTTAAGCATTTCTCGGAAAACCTAGAGAGGCTAAATAAGGGTGGAAAATTTGAAAAGAAATCGCGCGCGTTTACTGATTCCTACACGTGTGAAGAAACAGAACAAACGTAATTTGCTCACGTAAGCAAAGCCGCGAGCAAAAGCTAGTGGTATTATATAAGTAGATACTTTACTAGCGCCCCAAAGACGCTCTAAACAAAAGAAGACAACCGTATCCTTTTGACCTAAGTCGCTCCTAAAGAAGGAAACAAACAACTAAGTCAGTTGACAGTACCAGTTGCAAAATCCCATATTAAGATTCAGTTTTCGTTACACTACACTACACTAGCTGTCTTTTTCGTTGTTATTGCTTTTACAAAATATGACAATATACTTTTTGAAATAAATACTTATTCGTTAAAATTAAAAACGTTCTGTATTTGCGCTTGGTTAACCTCGCACAGGCGACAGCTGCTGGAAAAGCAGTATTATCACTCGCTACACACGGCAGAGACAGCGAGCGTTTCTCTTTCACACGCCAAAATTATCAGCGCCCTTTGTAGCCACTCAAGCGCAAAGTTGACCTTACGAAACATGGACGCGGTCGCGCGACGAAATATATGTTAGTACGGGAAAATAAAAAGCGTGTTTTGGTTGACATGGCCACACACTCAACTTGTTGACAATTTTGTTGGCGTTGTTACTAATCAGAGAAGTCCTTACCTTGCAACCCAACATGGGGTCATTAGAATGATAGTTATTATGTCGTAATATTATTAAATAACTTAGATGCCGAGTATATTGTACACCCTATTTATTCACTACTTAATACTATGTACAACATGTAAGGAAATAATACAACAACATAAATTATCTCCTATCCATCCATAGGGAATGCTTGTGCCCCAGCAGTGGGGACATAAAATGAGCTGATGATGATGATGATGAAACAAAAAGTGTGTCAATCACTGGTTTCGGTTTAACACCCTTAGTACTAGTTAAAATCGCCGGTGGCAAAGTAGTTCTAATATCCAATCTACGTCGTACTAAAAATACATCGCTCGCCACTGCAAGCGGCGGCTTAATTATGATTTACAACCGCGAGGCGAGTTCTAAACTCTAGGTATTAAAATGTAGAGCACCATATAATGGCCAATAAATCACACGTGTAACCCTGATGTACGGGGAGCACGTGACCTTTAATGTTTTTAGTTAGTCAACTTTTCGCGCAAGATTCAGACCCTTTTCACGTTAATGATTTTCTTGCTCGCGCTTCTGTGCCATGAAGTTTTTTCGACGATAACAGCTGTGACAGATGTTTAATTATTCACGTAAGCGGGCAATAGTCTTTCATGATTATTAAGGGTTAGAGATTTTTTCTTAGATTTTTTCTGCGAACTTTTCACACAAAATAGGATTAAGTTTCATCGCGTTTGATGCAAGTGAAAATAAAAGGCCGAGCCGCACATTACCCAGAAACATCTACCACTGACAATCTAGTTGTCCTCTCACATCGTTGTTATAGCAACAAGCCAGACGAACTTGCCCTACCATCAACCGTCTCAGTAGATACAATGTGTAGGTATCCTAGGTATCCCAGGGTTACCTTGGGAGACAAACCCCGGAGCATTCGGCCTGAAACTGCTGGTCTTATCATTAAGCCGTAAATTTCATGACAGCGGCTCGTCAGCGTTGAAATTTGTATAGAGCTGTTCTCGAAAGGCGCCTTAGGTCTCGGCCACGAGCACAAGCGTCTTGCGACACGGTAATCGGGTTCTAGTTCATTACGCGTTATACTACTGAAGTCATAGTCTGTAGTAGTCTAAAAGTACGCAATTAACAGAGAAATCGCGCACCGCGCCGCAAACCGCCAGTGGTGGCCAACGGGCATAATCATCGCGCCACTCCCCTCCCAACCCTCAGACAATAGACAGTCGGACAGTTAGTTACCAATGTCTAAGCAAGCATGATTGTTGCAGGGAGTTCAAGCTGCTCCTGCGGCCTGACCCGAGTTCTGTGTTCGCCGACGGAGTCCAGTTCCATTCGTCCAGCGGCCCGCTTGACTACAACACCGCGCACGTCTACTCGGGGAAACTTGAAGGTAACAACTGCATACATATACCTTTTTATTAAATACTAGCTGACCCGGCGGACTTCGTACCGTATTTCTTCTTTTTTTTAATATAGCCTATGTTATTCAGCGCTAATGTAGTATTCTAATGGTGAAAGAATTATTTTAATCGGTCCAATATTTTCTGAGTTTATTCGTTGCAAACATACATACATGCATGCATACATACATACAAAAATACAAAGCTTTCCTCTTTATAATATTAGTATAAATATATGAATAGTTAAATGACTGTTCCACCTGATGTTAAGTAGAAGTGGGGTACAAATGCGAAGACCGTTTAGTGGAGCAGGATTGTACCTCACTGCAGTCCTTGCCTCGCCTACCTGCAATTTCTTTTTACACGTCTAAGCATGAAAAGCCTGATAACGTTCTAGATACTGCTAAATTAAAGCCTTTTATTTCATTTACTTATTATGAAAATGCCCAATGCGTCCTCCTTGGCTCTGAACAGGCTTGGTTTTAAACGTACTCGCACTGAGTAACCCCCCCAGGGGGAAGGTAATCTCTCGCATATGTAGGTAAGGAATACCGCTCTAGAACTCGCCCTCACTGCTATGGCTCATCAGGGCAGACTCCCTCAAGTGGGTGCTGGGCTAAGGCCCACTACTCTCTACACTAACCCTTCCCATCCCCTTTTAACATTTAAAGTTTCCCCATTATTTTGTGACGTGAGCGGCAAATTATTACCACATATATCGAAGTTACCGTTGCCGAGGAAATATCTATAAATAATTTGGGTTCTATGTGAGCTGTCAAATCTCGGAGTATTATATTGAAGGCCACGGCACCGTGAGAACAATGAAGTAATACTGTTGTAATCTGATCTTTCTCAATTATTGTTGATATTTTGTACATAATGATCACTGTCAGCTTCATAAACGTCCCTTAGCTAGGCATAGGCTTCCCATATAAACATTAGCGCGGAGTTCGAGCTATACCCGAACACGCGGGCCAAATGCGGGTTGGTTTATTTACCGACTACTATGTTACAACAACCGATATCAACGGCTTTAAGTGCCTTCCGAATCATGTACGCTATATAAAAACAGCCCCCCAACCGCCTAACTCTTTCGCTTTCGATCGCTTTGAAGGCGACGCCCTCGCCTCACCTTCTAATATAATATCGAATAATATCGAAAGCTATAGACTATAGGCTAAAAGCTATAGCTTTCGATATTGCTTTCATATTCCTTTCGAAATGACAAGATGACGCCTCCTCCTCGCCTCGCCTTCAAAGCGATCGAAAGCGAGAGAGTTAGGCGGTCGGCCCCCAGATTTTGTTCACCCGTCTAGTGACCCAGCATTGTGAAAGTAGCATAGCATGCAGATAGTAACCCGTCTTCCCAAGCCGCTGCGCCATCGATATCCGATTATATATTTTAACTAATTTACATTTGTTAGTCAAATAAATAGATTCAAAGTCTTTCATTATTTAGACATTTAATAGACACGCCTCGTTAGATAAGCGACACCTTCAAGAGAGGGTGGGTCATCATCATGTAATTTTGTATTATTATGAACCTGCAAATTACTTATCTTGTAGCGGATGGAGAGACTATAATTGACGTCGGTCGTTAACAAAAGATAGGATGGAGACAATAAAAGTTCACATAATCGCAAAACGCTATCTGATATGTTATGCAACCGCGGACCATCTTAGATTTCGATTGTCGGTCATTTACTCGTACATTAATAATATAAAGTAATATAAGTTTCACCTTAATTAGTTTTTACGACGTCGTCGAAAACAAGGTTTCTATAGCACATGTACAGTTTTAATATTGTATCGGCAGTTAGTAGGTACTACTCGTATTGAAATGAAATACCTACTTTTTACAAATCTACCCGCGTTTTCTTTTTACGTATTATAAAATTGTTTCCTGACGTTTCGAACAACTACTAATCTTCCTACTGTTACAAAATAATGCTGTTGAGTCTACCAAGACTTCAACATTTGCAAAACAAATACAGACGTACCATATGGCGTATGGAACTGCGGCAGAGACATTTCGATTCTGCCGCAGCACGCTCGCTTCGCTCGCTCGGCTTGCGCGGATGTATGCAACGGTCGTCGCTTCCCACCTTGCAAACTCCCCTAGGACAACTTGCATAAATAAAATCTTATAAACAAATGTTCGTGTAAATAAAACTCACACTATACAATGCAACCTAAGATATTAAGGCATCCTTTTAAGTTTTCTAAGACTGACAATTGCAAAACAAATAGGGACGTACTGTACGCCCGTACAAACAACGACCGGATAACTTCACTTCATTCCCGAGACGACAACAGATTAATCTAGCCGCCGCTGTTGAGTAACCTCAGTTTGCGGCCATCGCTGCGCCGACGCCAGTCACGTGCGCCGTCAATCGTTTACGCCAATTCATGTAACGGCCTCGGACTCGGTGCTGCCTACAAATTTTGAAGCGCACTTCCGCAACGTCTTGCCTTGAACCATTACACACGGTATATGGTCTGTACTATAAAACAGATTATTTTTATGAATGCGCAAACGTTTCATATATTATGTTTCCCTATTTTCATTGTGCATGGTGGTGATGATTGAAATACGGATAGGTCACGGCTTCAAATAAATAATAGTTATAAAACATTGCGGAAGCGTGAATAACTGTAAAAAAATGTTCCGCCTTAAAAACTTGAAATAAATTTAGTACTTTTTTCACTTGTACCTACGCTTTCTTATTCATATAATATCATTAACTTTTTTTAAAGTGCTAATTGCCGCACTAAAGCTGTATCAAATAATTATAATTTTATATTTATAGTTATAATTTAATGATTATATTTTTATTTTATGGTTGGGCATTTTTCACTATAAATATAGTGAAAATATTAAGTGCCCACCCGACCTAGCCAGGAATCAAACCTGAGTCTTCCACAATCCGAGCGGCTGCACTGACCATTATCCTACCGGCAATATGCATTATGCATTAACTTATTGAAATGAAACACTTTTTATGAAATTCAAATTTAAATCTAATAGTTTATAGCACTCGTGCAGTGTAAACGTGGTACATAGAGAGTTTTATTTAATTTTACATTTATCATATATGTACAATAAACTGCAAATTAGAAAAATGACGTGTTTGCTTAATGCAGTTAACTAAGAAGAATATTTAGATTACCAATGTGTTTTAGATAAAAATCCTTTTTTTGTTTTGTTTTTAAAGGGTCCTGCCCGTTTTCACTAACGAAAGTTGTTAACGGTTGCCGTAGTAAAACCGTCACCTAACATGGCTTAGGGGTTACCTAAAACTTAAGGGACGTCGGGGAAAACGAGCATTAACCTTCTAATCTAAATGCTTAACTCGGAAAAATTAGAAGGCAACAAACGAAACGATTTGTAAGTCTCCATTATTGCAGTCCCCGAATCGTTTTTATTTCGGCTATTCCATTAATTGTTCAGGCCGCGAAAAGAAATGGTTTTCCCCTAACAGTTTGCTCTTTGCTGTTTTGGAAATCTCAGTCTCAGTATTAGTAATATTAAGGCGAAGGGTAAGGCACACTAGCGCCGCTAATGGATTTAATTTAATAACTGCTAAACTGGATTTTTTTTCAAACATTGCGGACCTTCCGACACTAGGCAAACATCTATTATTTAAAAATTTTGCCCTTCTTTTAGGTTTGTTTTTGTATTCATTCGCTAACACCAAAAGTGGCCATTATTTGTGAATAAATGTGATAGCCCGTTTTGTGAATAAACCACGCAACAAAAAGTAGTGCACAATTATTAAATAAATACTATGGATGCTTTCCTGTTATCGGACGGTACGCAATGTTTAAAAAAAGATCCGGTCCGTTATTAACTGTCAAATTATCAATTGATGGCGCTAGTGTGACTTACCCTTCGCCTTAAGTAATTAATTTCAAGCAATTTATTTTATTACGTACTAGCTGGCTGACCCAGCGGACTTCGTACCGCATTTCTCTTTTTTTTAATATAGCCTAAGTATGTTACTCAGCGCTAATGTAGCATTCTAATGGTGAAAGAATTTTTTAAATCGGTCCTGTAGTTTTTGAGTTTATCATTGCAAACATACATACATACAAAAATACAAAGGTTTAATTTTTATTATATTAATAATTAATATAGATTTAGCAGTCAAGGATAATTTTAATTTAGTTTGTATATAGCACATACATACATACTAGTTCCTTTGACTTTACTCAATCTTCAATCACTTCAAGTATCATCGGACTTCTTCAAACATCTCATCATTCCTGTTTTATTTCCAACTTCAATACGTCTCTAAAAAAAGCGGTTTTCACTAACCATTGAAAATGCCAAATTAAAAATCAGTCTCTTTGAAATGGCTGGTTCGTGTGGTGTTTTTATTTGTGTTCAAACACATTTTTTCTCTCTAGTTCTGACTTATTATTGTTCTAAAACTTTTTGCATCATCCGAGACAAGTGTACATACATTGTTATGTTATCTACAAAGGCCACAAATCAGATACATACAGAAGGCATGCTCCATCACAGAGACGCGTGCGTGCATGCCATATACCATCAATCGCCACGATTTCAGTACAGTCAAGCTTTTAATAATAATAATAATAATAATAATAATAATAACCATTATTGTACCGATAGTCGTTTCGGCAAACGGTCTGATAGCGAAGAGCCTCGATCAACACCTAGAGAGGCTCTCGCTGAAAGGTTGGGTTAAGGGTCAGATTCAAAAGGCAGTACTCCTAGACACGGCACGTATTGTCAGAAGGTTCTTCACTCTGCAGCCCTGACCACCGGTAGCTTGGGCCCTGCCCCGCTGCTGGTGGTACTCTAGGATCAGGTTTTTATAATGTTTTATTGTTTTTATATTAAAATATTGTAAAAATCTAGTTTTAAGAAAGAAAATAAATAAAAGAGTTAATAATAATAATAAACACCTAGAGAGGCTCTCGCTGAAAGGTTGGGTTAAGGGTCAGATGCAAAAGGCAGTACTCCTAGACACGGCACGTATTGTCAGAAGGTTCCTCACTCTGCAGCCCTGACCACTGGTAGCTTGGGCCCTGCCCCGCTGCTGGTGGTACTCTAGGATTAGGTTTTTATAATGTTTTATTGTTTTTATATTAAAATATTGTAAAAATCTAGCTTTAAGAAATAAAATAAATAAAGGAGATAATAATAATAATAAGGAAAAATAATGAGGCTCTCGTTAGGCGACTGGATCAAGGGCTTGATTCAGAAGGCAGTTCTCCTCGATACGGCACGCATTGTGAGGAGGTTCCTGTCTCTGGAGCCCTAACCACCGGTAGCTTGGACCCTGGTCCCGATGCCGGCGGATCCCTATTTTTTTATATTTTTAAATGTTTTATTTATTTTGTTTTTAGAAAATATTTAAAAATGTAAATTTATATGAGAAAAAATAAATAAAGATTAAGGTTCCTCCTGCCCCGCTGCTGGTGGTACAGGATTAGGTTTTTATAATGTTTTATTGTTGTTGAATTAAAATATTGTAAAAATCTAGTTTTAAGAAAGAAAATAAATAAAGAGAATAATAATAAAACATTTATTTCAGATTATAAAATCCATACAGAGGTGTTAGTAGGTTTCTTAATATTATGTTAATAAAAATATATAATTGAAATAAAATTGAACAAAAAATCAAATTTAAAATTATTCCTTAGAATGCTACCTGGGCACGCGCCGACACGCATCGATACTACATAATTAATGTAAAACAAACGAGATGCAGAAGGTCTAAGACTAGAAAAGTTTTTTTTTAAATATCTTACGGATAAGCGCATAGCCTTCATCTCACCTGATGATAAGTGATAATAAGGCCAATGGTAGACATATTTAGATAAAGTTGGTAGCTAGCCAGGCGGGCAATCAAGCCCTGCACTTAGCAGTTGAAGATTATAGGCTGCAGAAGAAGAAGTATGAATTACTTAATTATATTATGACATTATTATAACAGAAGACTTTTTCTGTACGTATCTGTTCTGTGCCTGGGCATTGTGCGTGCTTGTTTATTGTGTAACAGTTCACTTAACTGCTTTGTGTCTTCGTGTCACCCTATTCCCGCGCCTTTGTTTCATAATTACTGCTTACATGTTTTTATACATTTTGTAGTACCTAACAGTAAACAGCCTCTTTTTTTATAGTCACAGTTATTTGGATTGCTACCTACTTTTACGTATCTTATTAATTTAAAGTTTTCACCGAATTAGAAGAAAACGAATCGATTTCTTTTTTATTAAGTACATAAAGACTTGTTGCTAAATAGCAATAACAAGGCACTGAAAAACATAGATAAAAAATATTATACGATATCTGATGTGGGCTCATTATGATGATGATGATGATGATACGATATGAGTATACCTAGTTATATAGTAGTATATATAAATAAAGTTATAAATACTGATGTTTTATAATTCTATATCTATATGCTATACTAATATTATAAAGAGGATAGCTTTATATTTTTGTATGTATGTTTGCAACGAATATACTCGAAAACCACTGGACCGATTTAGAAAATTCTTTCACCATTAGAATGCTACATTAGCGCTGAGTAACATAGGCTATATAAAAAAAAAGAAATGCGGTACCAAGTTCGCCAGGTCAGCTTGTATACAATTCATAGACATCGTGCGATTACCGATGTTGTTGTTTAGATTAAACATTTAATTGGTCAAACAAAATACTAGTCTTCATGACTCTTAAATGTGACGATTCAATTTAGATTCAAATATAGCTCTTATTATTTTAGTAACGTTTAGGTTTGTAGCCGTCCCATGTCTACAAAATTATTCATGACATTGTACGAGCGAATCAATTGGTATATCAATCAATTATATGACGTCTCGTTAGAGTCAGTTTATAACGCTTTGAATTTATGACTGAGAGATTGAATTTTAATGGGTTTAAATAACTAATCTGTCTATCAAAGATTATAAATGTTGTTATTTAAAACGCCCCCCTAGACAAGTGGCAAAACTCTAATAGAATAGAAATTAAAAAGAATGATTATTGTATGGATTTGACGTTAACGTCATTTATACGTACCGTTGACTTAAATCAATCCCGTACAATAATCGTTCTATATGATTTCTATCCTATTCTTAGACCATATAACCAATCCTATTAGCGTTTTGCCAAGGCTGGCATCTGTATTTCTCTAGAATTATCAACACATAAAAACTTTTTCATTTAGTACCTTCCAATTTCAAATTATACCACATGATGTTAGGTTATGTGATACCATGATGGCTTTACGGGTGAACAAAATAATAGTGGAATTTCTAAGTCTGACAACAAATCGTTCGGTAGGCCTCCAATAGAGGAGACTCCCCAGGGTGTCTCCTGCCTAATGGAATCACTAGTACATTTGAGTTGAATAGGAATCTATTTTATACGACACTAACGGACGATACCCACTCTAGTCGCGATATATCGTTATTCATGTAATATCCTTGTTTACTTGTGTTGTTTACTTTAATACACTTTTTTGTAAACGTCGTCGTTTCGCTATCATAGTTGTGCCCCATTTTTCTCCACAGCTAATAGATATAGAAGAGACGTACTGAATGGATAATAGAAAATGGTTAATAAGAAAAGGGAAAATGTTTGGACGGTTCCAAATAAAAAAATAAGAATTTTACTTATTTATTTTATAGCATCACAATATGTTACATTCTATTAAATAGAATAAGAGACAGTTAAGCTGTTATATGTATATCTTCCACTTCGCTAAAGTTCGTGCCATGATAACCCATTCTGCGGTAAGTCATTGCAAAAGTTACTTAGCTTTGGCGATCGTAACTTAAAAGTATCTAAACTCAGAAGAACACAAAAAAACTAAGCACTTACAGCCTACCAAGAGTCGTATTCTGGCAAAAGTTGCGAACTGGCAAAGCCTCCGAGATGTGTCACCAACCAACTTAAAATGATATACCTACCCCTTCTATAAATGATACCCCTTATATAGGCACCCCTTCTTTTGAAATGTGGTAGGCGCTTGTATCACGCACTGAATGTAAGATGAATGAACAGTTTATTACCCCTCTCGGTTATTTTCCACATCGTTGAAACAAACAATTAAACATGAGCCCAAGAAAGTTGTACAGAATAAGTTAATAAAACGGATTCATGCGCTCCGCCCGGGCCCATCTGGAACGAACGGCGACAAAGTGAATTTTGATGAAATTACTTCACCAAAGTTTAATGGGGTATACTTTACAGTTTTGTTTGACTCGTATTTACACGAGTACCTAACTCTTCTTTATGCCCTCATAGCTCAAAAAGATTTGCTGTCCCGTAACTTTTACAGCTCTGATTACACCACACTGTAAGTCAGATTTATGTACATCTGTAGCGCTTAGCAATGGTCGAAACTGTTTCTAGCCATTTGTATCTTGTATCCGCCTTAAATCTTGTGATATTCATTCATTTGCGAACAGACTTTCGTACAACAGAGCATTAAACAATAAAAAGTCTCAAAACAGCATATAATAATAACGGAGAACATAAGACCGCATTAATTAAATAGCCGCAGGTCACTAAATAATTAAGTATCTAACGACAGGTAATTTTGTACTTACTCGTAATTTGTCCCAACTGACCGGAATCGGAATACCGGAATTAAATCACCAAATATCTTAATGATTTTCCTTTTCTTCTTGATGAATTTCGTGCAAGATTAAATCCCATTGGGATGGCGGACGGTTCCGTCAAATTACACATGGCCATTACTAGAAATCATTTGTTTAATCTCGATTCAGTCAAGCTGTAAGCGGGGGCCTTTGATGTAACATACCTTTTTGCGGCATGGTATAGAGGAGAAACTTACAACCTCGTTTAAATAGCTCTTTTAATATCTGGCTCTACTCGGTGGATTATTCGAGATTATTTGATGGGGCTGATATTTCTTCTATTTAAATATAAATATATTAAGCGGTGTAAAATAAGGTAGAGTAATCAGTGTTATTTATGAGCGGTATTCACCCACCCCACTGTGACTGCAAGTTGTGATTTTAATTCATTCCCGGGCTTCCGGCTCTTTGCACCTCGAATTAGTTTACATAAAATATCGCTAGCCATTTATTAGAGCATCCCGGGCTGTTTCTACGAGTATTTCAAAGGCTTATTCAGAATAGTGAACATTTCAGTGAATGACTTACTTAAACTTGTAGCTTTATTAATTTTGTTTTAGTCAAAACGACATACTTGACAGGAGGGTTTCAAACGAACCAAACAATGTGTAATGAAAATACATGATACAGCGTGGTTTAATGTTCGATTTTCTCTTGCTTCAGATGACGAATCATCACATGTGTACGGGGTCATCACTGCGGAAGGGCTCTTCGACGGCACCATCTGGACGCCCACTGAAGAATACTATGTGGAGCCGTTGTCCCGCTACAGCCAAGAGCATCCTACAATGCACAGTGTCATATACCGTAGATCCGATGTAGAGGATCCCCTCAAAAGTAGCGAAGGTGCACCTTGCGCTTCACATCTCCTCCACATGAAACAAACTACGGGAAGCAAAGGAGAGCTCTTTAATTTCACAGAACCTTCCAGCAAAAATGTAAATGAATACCTACCTCTCTATAACCGTACCGAAGATTTAAGCAGCGAAATACACAGACGGAAAAAGCGATGGCTCCCTGAAGACGAAATGCAAGACGACGAGCCAAAGAAAAATCCCGAATTACCTTTAGATTTAGATGTCCCATACACGAGCAATAACGAACCATTCGATAAGTTCAGCACCAGAAAGCCAAAAACCAAAATTGACAAAAGTAACCTCATAACGAAGGTGCGACTCGATTCTGAGGAGTCGAGACCGAAGCCAAAGACGCATGTCGAAGTGATAAAAACTAAAGCAGGGGTCGTGACAGTCAGTAAGGATATAGTTAAGAAGGAGCCAGTAGGGTATACAGTGTTGTCGGCGAACGGGACCGACGACGGTCGGCATGTAAATAAGAGAGCTACAGTAGATCCTAGAAAAACAACTTGCCTGGTTTATTTGCAAGCGGATCATATGTTTTTTCAAAGATACGGCTCGGAAGAAGCCTGTATTGAAGTCATGACGCGGCATGTACAAAAAGTGAACGCTATTTACAAAGTCACAGGTCTGACCTCGTTAGCTTAACCTTTTTAGGTAAATTACTCTGTACGTGTATCTTTATCTTTGCATTTCTCTTTCAGACTTCAATCAAGACGGCAAGCCCGACAACATAACCTTTATGATCAAAAGAATAAAGGTTCATACATTAGATGCTTTGAAAGAGCCCTCTTATAGATTTCCCAACAACTACGGTGTTGAGAAATACTTAGAGCTTTTTTCAGGTAAGTAATTTCAGTTTATTTACAGAATCGATAGTATTAATGGCTCCCAATGGGCACATTTACTAAACTAGTAGCCCAGTAGGGTAATCAATTTAACGTAACATTTGGCCATAAAATAGAAACCTACCTAATTAAGAGTAATTTATTTTATTACATAAAATAGTTGTGTTGGTTATCTAGTACATGTACATAGGAATAGAATATACAGGCCTAATTTGAGCTAAGTTATTAGTGTAATTCTTAAGATTTTTGATGTTGAGACAATCTTGACGGTTGCTATTGATGTTGAAAATTATTGACTATTTTTTCCCATATTTCAGAGGAAGATTACGATGCGTTTTGTTTGGCGTACATGTTCACGTACAGAGATTTTGAGATGGGCACCTTGGGCCTGGCCTGGACTGGAGATCTGAAGAACGCGGGTGGAGTTTGTGAGAAAAATGGGGTACGTACAATCAATTCTATTGATCAAATTTTTCCTCTTTGAATGAACTGCAACCTTGACAGTGGCAGTAAAAAGGGCTATGTGCAAGTTTTTACTACAACACGATATACTAGTATTAAAAAAACTTTAAGTCAGTACTCCAGCGGCCCGATTCTCATAACAAAAACCGTAACAATATCGTAGCGACTTAAGCCGGTTCCCTATATTCTATCCATCTGTGGTTTTGCCTACTAAAGATAAAAATTTGACATAAGCTCCATACAAATTATGTCAAATTTCTAACTCCAGTAAGCAAAACAACAAACATATAGAATATAGGGATCCGGCATTAGTCGTTGAAACCTCAGAACAATAACTAAAGTTGAAACAGCTTGGTGTTTATGGTATTCTTTATTTGAAACGCTTAGAGGATTATTGGTTTAATGCTCTAAGTTGAAACGGTATCCGATTACAATAATTAAAGATACAAGAAGTTCATTAAGACCTATTTTCTCATGCTTACATCCTTCTGGCAAAACCAAAAAACCCGCAATCAAATTACAATCAGGGCGATACTCCCCGGGAGCGGGCTTGCGCCACTTCGACATGTTGGCACAGCGTCAGCAGAGCATCATTAGTTGTGCGGCAATATTGTTTATTTTTTTTGTTTTCTTTACGATGACAGCACTATCGAGGCAGCATGAAGTCGCTGAACACCGGCATCGTGACGCTGCTGAACTACGGCAAGCACGTGCCGCCCGCCGTGTCGCACGTCACGCTCGCGCACGAGATCGGACACAACTTCGGATCACCGGTAAAATACCGATATTTAATTAGAATGCTTTTATTTATATTTAAGTACAAAAAATTTTGGGTTCTATAAATGTTAAATTACCACCAAAATTTTGGGTTCTATAAATGTTAAATTACCACAATAACATTATAACTATTTTAACACTATGAATGTAAAAAAATGTAAAACATTTTAAATGAGCCTCCTTATTTTTTTTTTATCTGACTAAGGCATATATCCAAAGTTAGAATACACATGGTAGTGGATGGCACCAGTGTTCGGCACAGTAACCCAGTGTTCGACACGAGATTTCTTCGCCAAAAATATCCAAATTGCCAAAAATAATAGCAAGTAGATGGTCTGTATTCAATTGTTGCTTAAAGTCAAAATCAGTTTCTGACCCTATTTTAATGAGTAAAGGAAATCGATCACTGGTTCCTGTGGAGCATTGGTGCCACGACCCTAAGTAAAGAATACGAATCCTAGCCAAATATACTTGTTATAATAGGGAAAATACTCGGACTATAAGCACTGTTCTCTTGCGGCAGCAGTCCGACTAATTTAAAGGTAAATTTACTATCTGTAGCACGACCCTGAGGTGTGCACCCCGTTCGGCGAGGACGGCAACTACATAATGTTCGCGCGCGCCACCAGCGGCGATCGCAAGAACAACAACAAGTTCTCGCCGTGCTCACTGCGGGCCATCGACCCCGTGCTCAACAACAAGGCCCGCTCGTCCAAGGGTTGCTTTACAGGTTCGTTTACAAACACTTTTTTATATCACTGACCCCCAAATACAGCCCGCTTGATGGAAGGCAGCCACTGTTACCTATGGACTTTTGCAGCTTCACGCGATTGCCGTCTGAAGATTCAGTTTCTATGCCTTCATGCACTGTAATTTCACAGTACTAGTACTCTAGTACAGCCATGCAAAACGATGCAGCTTAAAGAAATAGAAATAGAAATAGAAATAGAAATAGAAATAGAAATAGAAATAGAAATAGAAATAGAAATAGAAATAGAAATAGAAATAGAAATAGAAATAGAAATAGAAATAGAAATAGAAATAGAAATTATTTATTGTATAACTGTGTACAATATAGTTCTTAAATAATAAATCAACAGTTTATCCATTTCTGACGTACAATGTGTTTTGTGAATCATCATCATCATCATCGGCCTATCTTAGTCCACTGCTGGACATAGGCCTCCCCTAATGAGCGCCATAGCGCCCTGTCCTCAGCTTGTTTTGTGAATAATACCTATTTATCAGCATAGTATTCGTTTAAATTATAATAGGCCTTGTGGCTAATAAGCCATGCTCTCAAACTTTTTTTTTAAATATTACCTTCTAACCTTTTTAACTCTACCGGCAACTTATTATATATTTTAATTGCACTATTAAAGGCTCCCTTGTGGAACATTACATTATTGCTTTGTAGGTAAAATAAAAAAGGGTAAAATAGGTATTTAGGTAGTTGCTATACAGTCGTATTTCACCAGCATATCCACCAGTATATCCCATTTACTATTTTTTTATTATATTCGTTAAACCCGTCATGCGCCCGTAGGTATAATTAGCGGGCCACCTTACGTACGACCGTGCGTACATATGGCGCGCGAAGACTTAAACAAAAAAATAAGAGCAGTTACGTGGTCAAAAATCTTCTAGCTAGATAAATATTTATTTAGAGAATAAAGCTAAAAATAATTTGGTGATTCTAACAGACAACTTAGGGAATCTATATATTGCGTAAAGAGGTTGTCGTCAATACTTGTATTAGCTTCCAAATAATAGACATCCAGGTTATCAACAGTCATTGGTAAACCTTCAACATTCCTATGATGTTTCGCAGAACCACAGCCCGCTATTTGCGGCAACGGCGTGGTAGAAGAAGGCGAGGAGTGCGACTGCGGCTGGGCGTCCGAGTGCACGGACGTGTGCTGCCGGCCGCAGGCGCCGCGCCCGCACTACAAGCCGTGCACGCTCACCGAGCACAGCGTCTGCAGCCCCAGCCAGGTACGCAACAATACAGAGACTAGCTCTTGGTATACATGGGTAGTTTGTGTCATAAAGCCACTGCTACGACTACTCTCCGAATCCTTAAATGGGCTGTAATACGTGTGCCTTACACGCTCACCGATTACAGCGTCTGCAGCCCTAGCCAGGTACTACATAATACCATTAGCTGATGGCATTAGTAGTCTGTGCCAGACAAATACTAAATAATAATGGATTTGATATCCTATCGCATACATTGTTCGTCCGAGTTTATGGACGTACGAGTATGCTGGCAGCTGCTTTCAAGCCTTGCATGTTCACTGAGCACAGCCAAGTACACGGCATATACCAGCAGCATCAGTCCATTTAACTCATCATCTAGTATTATTTATATTTTATCTTTTTTCCGTGTAAGGAACCAGCTATTGATAGTTTTGTCATAAGATTAATGGACACTTTGATTTCATATTATGTAATATCAAATCCAAAGTGCTTCATCCGGAATCCTCAGACAATGACTCGCTAACAACTGGCTATCTTACTTTTAACCGAATATACATTATAGTGGCACCTAGCTAGGTGAACTTAGAGAAAACCCCTACAAACTGTACCTGGTGCAAACTTAGGTCAGCTAATATGTGTTATCAAATTCAGTGTCTTATTCTTAGCCTTCTTGTTGTTATAAAAATGTTATAAATGTTTATAAAGATGATAGATATGATCATGATAATTCCAGGGTCCTTGCTGCACTGCGTCATGCACGCTGAAGTTTGGAGACAAGTGCCGGTCAGACAATGGATGCCGGGACGCCGCGCACTGCGACGGAAAGCGCGCCGCATGCCCCGCCAGCCGGCACAAGCCGAACCGCACGCGCTGCGATAAGGAACTCGTCTGCTACATGGGGGTAAGCGCTCTATTAGGGACAGTACCTAGTCTTCTTCATCGAACCCCTATGACTGATGGTTGTAGTATCGAAGACCAGGGCTCTCCAAGAGGTGTTAATAAAATCCATTAGAATGGACGAGTAGTCGTCTGAGCTCTCAGCTCTCGACTACACGCTGGCTGTTTAATTCATCTCCTAGTCTAGGAGTCAAAGGCATTAAATCATTGACTATCATCATCATTCAATGTTGGGCTTAACCTTTCCACGTGGAAAGATCTGGCTCTACCATGCTAGCTCTATCATACTGATACAACAAATACAACAATACAGATCGTTCTACACTGCACAATAAAATTGACGAAAATTTCTGCTGGCTTTTCAATTTCGGGGGTACGATTTAGGTCGACCTTTAAGAACTACGACTCGGGGTGAAGGAGGCACCCTCTAAAAACACCAATACCATGCGGGGCAGTGAATCTGTTTTGGACTTCGAAACTGTCCTACCTGAATGGCCGTCGTCAGTTCTACGAGCCGCTTAAGTTTCCGCTTTGCCATTGTTACTGAATCGCTATCCCCCAGGAGTGCACCGGGTCCATCTGCCTGGCGTACGGGCTGGAGTCGTGCCAGTGCGCGGCGCGCGCCGAGGACCCGCGCGCGGCGTGCGAGCTGTGCTGCCGGCGGCCGGGCGGCGCGTGCCTCTCCTCCTTCCACTGGAACGCGGCGCCCTTCGACGTGCCCGACATGTACGCGAAGCCGGGCACGCCCTGCAACGATT
>OY720028.1:4299235-4422627 GCA_963082485.1 Eudonia mercurella | reverse complement strand
TTACCTTTTTTACTATACAAATATCTTTACATTACAGGATTAAACAGTTATTTCCAAGAACAGAAGGTTGTGAAAATATTATATTTTACATTTATTCTATAGTACTTCTCCATCTGTGCCTTCCTTTTAATTTTTTCTTAAAATAATTATTAAAAGGGAATCCTAGATGCTAAATCGCCAATAATAACATTGAAATTTTAACGTAAGACAAAACTGTTTTACTGATAAATATTTTTTTATAAGTATTGGATTAACGTAAATAACTTAATCTACTAAAAAGCTAGAGTGACTACTTACATAATTTATGCCATAATACCTTCCTGACTAAAACGAGACGTTATGGCTGTACCTATTCTGTCTGTTGTTATTAATTTAGTACTGCAATATATTATTATTTTTTGATAAACAATCTGTTAGTATGACAATATTGTAGTTCTTGTAAAAAAATAATACCATAAAATATCGTAAATAATGTTAAAAAAGCTATCTATGTTTGTCGAGATAGGTACAAAATGTATTAAGTTCCCGCCTAAATTATTTTTGTTAAGTACAAGGAATTGTCTATTCTCTTTCCAAAAAGTTGTTAAAATGAAATTAATCTGAAAGAAGTTTGAAATTGCATAAAGGTATAATGTGATACGCACTTTTTGGCGGCTGTGAAGTTAGCTGCGAGCGCAACTTGGTAGATATAGGTCGCGCCAAACTTCTAGTCCCCTCTAAAGTTGGCGCGATTCGCGTCGCAGTAGTAAAAAATAGGCGTCAGTAGGGCGAAAGGCGGGGACGAGCGGTAGGGCCTGACTGTACAGCTGCGCATCGAAGTAACTTCAGAGGGGACTAGAAGTTTGGCGCGATGTATACGCTCAGGTCGCGGAACTTGCTCTCACCACGCAGATTGGTTCACACCACAGTGGTATTATTACCACATGAGTAAATACCCTAACAGAGTCCAAGCTTCCATTGGGCGCGCAAAATTTATACCTACTTTGGGTGGGGTTGTCACATGAGGATAAGATAAATGAAACAAAATATTCTATTTATTTTTCATAAATTTATAAACTACTTACTCTAAATATTTTATTTTTATTGTTTTTATTTTTCAATAACTTCATTTTTTTATTTTTTGAAGTGAAAACTTCTTTAGCGGCGTTGTGCACTTTTTTTGGAATGGGTAAAAAATGTTAAACTCGCGTCAGGACACGTGACCGTCAGGACACGTGACCTGATCGAAAATTCGTAAGACGGATGGAGTGTAGAAGAATGGGTAAAAAATGTTAAACTCGCGTCAGGACACGTGACCTGATCGAAAATTCGTAAGACGGATGGAGAGTAGACAGCTGGCGCGGCGTAATATAAATTTTTAATATAACTTAATATAACTTTTTAATGTAATATAAATTGTCATGTTTGTGTATGATAGCCCAATAAATAAATATTGTATTCTACCACATAAATGAGAGTACTTTTATACTGATAATTAAAGCAATTCGTGCAAAATTATTCCCTAACCATTCCAAAATATCAAAAATGCACAACGTTAATATTCAAGTTTTCACTTCTGCCGGCACTCCCAGAGTGCAACCCGTCGTTTTTTTTTACTTTCTGATTTAAATACATATTAATCTGACACAGTCTTTTTTAAATTCTGAATTGGAAAACACTCACATGGTAGATCAAATGTAGTACAGTCATTAAACACGTTCTAAGATTTCAGTGCCAATATTTATAATGTTTGCTTTAAGATTAATTATATTATAATTAAATATAAAAATATAATTTTTATATTTCTATCATTGTTCATACACACTGCACAGTAATTAACCATATTTTACAGTAAACCACTAATTTAAACCAAACACAACAAAACCTCAAATAATTACAATATTTTACGAGCGATGACAGTTCACAACGCGAAACAATGCGTGTGACACTCACCGAGATTGTCCTCTGGCTGTGCCGGTGTAAACCGGTTTGTCCTCTCGCGACGCTTACGTGAACCCGTCGGTGAGACAAACAACCGTGCTAAGGTAGTATTGTAAGGGCCCTTTCAAATTAGGCGTTTTGTGTCGGACCGCTGCCTGTCGTGCGTTTGGACTGCGTTCCATGTTAAAACAAGCGTGCGGCTGTAGTGCGGCTGGCGTTTAATATGAAAACGCACGGCAGCGGTCCGACACGAAACGTCTAAATTAAAAGTGCCCTTAGGAAGCCTGGACTTTGTTCTTGGGTATTTACTCATGTGATTATTATTACGTACCTCAATGGTTCACACCTACATTTTATTTCTGCGAGCGAGCGTAGACGAGCTTTGCGCTTTATTTATTTCACGGCCGTCAAGTTTGCATCGCATTACATATACCTACCTACTTCATATGACGTATGACGTGTACCTACATTTAATAGTAAGTACATAAATATATCTCAGATATATTCGGAGTGCATTCCAGTGTTTTTGCAGGTCGTGCAAAAGTGTCACAAAAACTGTGCGTATGCAGCTGTGGCTCTGTGGCAGAGAAAATGAGCTTTGTTGTAGGGAGGTAAGGGTAAAATGTAAAAGCTATTGTATAGAAACCGACTTCTAAGGCGATACTCAAAGTATTGGAAATGTTACAAATTTGTATTTTTAAAGACTTCTACATTAAATCTCCAAACAAAACTCATGTATGTAACTTAATGATTTATTCTATTCACCTTATTTATTGGAAGCTAAATCTATGTCTATTAAAAACTTCCTGAAATTATGGATTCAGATAAATATAAGTTATGAATTTAAAATCTAAGTGTGTTTAGAGTCTATGGAACTATTTGATAGTTTTGTAGTAAGACATTAAAATAATTATTAAAAAACTTCCAGATTTATCAAATCAAAAATGGTTCGAATTGTTAATTAAATGATGATTGTTTTTAATTGGACTTAAAAGTTTCTGCTTTTAAAGAACTTCGTTTAAATCAAAAAGATGAAGATACGTAGTACGTACGGTATTGTAACACTATCATTTGTGACGGAAACTAAGTCAAGGCACTCGTCACTTGCTGATATCAACATAAACAAGTGTAATCTCTGTACTCGTATTGTGTTGCAACTGCACCCTTTTACTACTACTTGTATCTATTCTGTGGACAGCCACACAGTAAGTAGGTCCGTCCCATTCGGACCTACTTACTGGATAAAAACGTATTCCCAACACAAAATAAAAGTGCGGCTGTTATTATACAGAATAGCCAGGCCAGAGCAAGGCACACCACCACAGAATAGTGTGAACAAATTATATCTTCGTTTATTTGGTTTGATCTAACCCCTTGAGCGTCGATCGACCACCAGGTGGCCGATAACAATTAAAATTCTATTGTGTCTGGTATTCGCGCGCTCAAGCTCTTAAGCTAAAGAATACGTCTGACCATAAAAATCTCGTTCTATTTGTTCCAAGTGCCTTATGAAACAAGTCATCGCATTCCTACAAACATTCCAAACGGAGAGTATTCATTTAATTCTAATTTTATGGTATATTTTAATTGTTATGACAGTGAAGTCCCTATTATATAAATTTGTAAAAATCGATGTTGTATTTACTTATCTTTCAGTACTTAATTAGTCTGTGATAGAATATGTTTTTACAGTCTATGTCTGTTGTATTATATTCACGCTCGCTCTTGTAACTAATCTTAATTCATTTATCTGTTAATGTATTATTATCTGTAACAAATACAAATTTGTAATAAATTCATTTTCTAACAATTTTTTCTTTGTTCAGCGTTTTTAATGAATTAAAAGAATCCAACACATATAATGTTTGCTTGCCCAATCTGTACCTCTTTCTCATTAAGGGTATGTTCCGATATGCACTGCGAGCACTGTAAGGTGTGACGTCAATTTAGTATACTGCGAAGCCGTTCCTTTATAGTTAGCTATACTGGTTACTGTTCAAAACGGAACGCAGTCCAGTAAACTGTCATCCATGCTGTCATCCATGTTATTTCTGGACGCTGTTGATCACGTGATCAAAGCACTGAGAGCACCTTACCTCGAAAATGGCAGTGCTTACAATACAAAAATGGCGACGATTTATGACGTCATATATTTCCCTAGGATACTGTGGCAGTATACTGTCAGTCCATAATGGAACAAATTTCTCACCAGTAAGAGCACTGGACAGTGCTCGCAGTGTATATCGAAACATACCCTTAATACAGCAACCGGATGATCTATTTCAAAATTCGAGCACCCCCCGCTTGAAAGTCTGTTATTTTTAGATGTTTTCAGTTATTAATAAGTACTTACCTACTTCGTAACACACAAAACAAAGTGATGACTTATTGTCTTACAAAATAAATGTAGGTACAGATCGCGCCAAACTTCTAGTCCCCTCTGAAGTTGGCGCGATTCGCGTCGCAGTAGTAAAAAATAGGCGTCAGTAGGACGAAGGCGGGGACGAGCGGTAGGGCCTGACTGTGTACAGCTGCGCGAAGCAACTTCAGAGGGGACTATAAGTTTGGCGCGATCTATACCTACCTATATTATTTTAGACACTGTGGCACAGCACTTTATTTCCATATAGCAAAATTTCTGATAAACACACATTAATAGGGTAGGGGATGCTAAATCATCCGATAAATAAAATGTATTATTGGTTTTAGTACGAGTAATATAGGCCCACATTACAGACGCTATACTACGAGTAGTATATGAATTGAAATAGTTATTTGTTATACAAGAGTGCAAAGTTGCTTTTTAACCGCTTGCTCAATTTTGATGACCGAGCAAGCGAAGGATTCTAAAATTAGAATCCTGAGCGTTAGCGAGGGAATCAAAAGAGCACAAGGTGAAAAATCTTTGCACTCGAGTGCAACACGTAACTTTTCATCCCACCTCAGCGAGGAAATGACTAAATGCAAAAAAAAAAAATTTACAATCACAAGATACTTTTATTTCAGTTTAGGTATTAACTACTACATTACGATAGGTAAGTATTACAGATTAATCTTTAAATTATAACAAATAATACTTAGGTATAATTAAGAAAAATTTAAAGTAACGTTGCTACAGTTACTTAAGTTGAGTGTAATATTTTTGTTAGGTACTGTAATGTTGGTGTTAGTGACTTGTGTACTGATAAATTCGGCACCATGGAGGTAGAAGTAAAAAGGTTTAATAATGTTTTGAATTCACAAACTTAGTGCACACGATGTTCTAAATTCAATTTACTTTATCCTCTAGCGGATAAAAACGGCTTTTGCACTCAGATATCGAAGAGCAAAAATACTCTTTCCGAGATGGGGGGATGAAAAAAAAATTATAGTAGTAGGTGTAAAGGTGTAAGAATTGAAAAAGGTTTTATACGAGTAGTTAATTCATAGATTTTTTACATCGATTACATCCTTCTTTTACATTTTTTTTATTTTTGTATTTTTAAACGCCATTCGACGTGGTTCCGTTGTTCTTTTGTTTAACCTAGCGAAGTTGTTTGTCATTGTTGATTTCTTGATGAATTTGATAACTAAACGTGATTATTTTTCAATAAATAGCACAGTGACATGGCGCCGATACGATATAGTCTCCATTATGAAGATTACTCTGAACATCTGATGTCCAGATTTGGCAAATTGTTGCAAATGCAATCTCTAGTTGACATGACACTTATGTGCAGCTCTCACACTTTGCGTGTACACAAAGCCGTTCTGGCTGCAAGTAGTGCATATTTTCAGGTAACTACGATAGAATGTTAAATAGAATTGCACTATTTTCTAAGGCTAATATAAGCAAGCACCCAATTTAATGTTTTTTTAGGAAGTTCTACAAAAGCAGACGGGAGAGCCGCTTATTATATTGAAAATGCGATTCAGCGTATTGAAATGTCTGGTGGAGTTTATGTATTGTGGAAAAACTCAATGTTTAGAAGAAAACTTAGATGAACTGGTGTCAGCGGCACAATTTTTAAAAATTAAAGGGTTGTCGAAAGTTACTAAAGAAGGGTTAGGGATAACTAATCAATGTAAGTACTTTTACTTTAAATTGGTAATTAGAAAACCATTTTTTAAAATACCTATAAAATAATAAAAAAATTGTAAGCACACGAGTATTTTCCCAAAGACGATGTTTACGCCTTACTATGTTATTGCGCGTTACGTTGCAATTTTACCTACTTTATGTACCTAAACTTAAAAGCAAGAAAAAGGCAAAAGCAAATCGATAAAAAAAATTAAAGCAGCGGTTCAGTGAAACCGCCAAATTGTCGTATTTGCCGATTTAATATAAATACAAGCTTGTTTTATTGTATCTATTCTCAAAATTCGTCATATCTTACTTGTATTTCTTTTTAGGTGAGTTACCAGTTTTTACCCCTCCTGTGGTAATTAATCGACCACCACAATCTCTAATCGATTTGCATTCACAGGTAATTTTTATGCCTATTTATTTTAAGGTACCTACCTAATAATAACCAGAATAATAATTAACTTTAATATCCTACATGTGTCTCACTCACTACCGGGCAAGGTCATCCCTTATTATCTTACTGAATATCAAAAATAGAATATATAAAACTTGTTGGTTGATTCTTATGCAAGATAATAATATGTATTTTTATTAACATTTTACCCAAGTTGTAAATAAAAGTAGTCTGACGTGGCGTCATACGTCAGGGTGAACAGGTTCGATTCCCTACCGAGACAATATTTGTATCACATTCACTCCATTATTGTACAGTCGAAAATGTGCTTATTACGTCACTGTCAAACACTATTTTAGGTGCTAAGTAATCATTAATGATAATTGACGTCTGTGAGTGCGGCAGTAAGAATAGGTTTATATGATACATTTGAGATTTAAGCGGCAGAAGGTTATTTTCCTATTAATTGAATTCAATAGATCAAATATTTTCCTTTACAAAAAACTCGAAACATGATCATCTGTAAAGCACAGGCAGAATACGAGGTCACCTGTTTCATCCGTGTCGCTTGCCTGTCTCTGTTGCGTACTGCCTTTAAAACTTTAAAGCTTGCCCAATACTTATGAGATATTTAAACTATTTCTGTTAGGAAGACCCGAAACCGCAACTGCCGGCTCCGCTTCCGCCGCCACCTGCTAATCCATCCGTTGATTCCATGTCACGGACGAACAAGGTACCTTCTTACTACTTACCTACTTCTTTTTACGAAAAACTATATGTAATTAGTAAAACAGTTCAGTTATTATGCTGGGCTAACATCTTATTCATTAAATTGTTCAACATCTTTTGCCTTTAAAGTCAGGCTGTTTTTTAACTAAACCCTAGGGATAACCACTAGCAGACGCTTCCAGATAGGTACGTAAGGTTCCTCGTTCATTATTTTTAAGTACTTATCAAAATGTTTTATCTATGTTAGTACTAGTTCACGCAAGAATAAGATACTGTGCTAAAGCTAAAAATGGTTTTTACCATAGCTTTACAGAACACTAAGAACGTAAACTCTACGTGCCTTAACAAATAAACAAAGAATACGAATAGTTATTCCGTGTTTTGTCTCTTTTACTCTAATTTGAAAATACGTTTACATGACAGGAATAAAATACGGAATAACTATTCGGACCTTATTCTTTGTAATAGTTCAACTTACCATAAAGTAGACATTCATACCTATGAAACGTAGGTACAATTAAATAATCCTCCAAGTTATTATTAAATAAATGCTATTTGTGTTGGTCAGGACATGGTCGTGCGCATTCCGTTCGACATCGAGAATGGGGGAAACTCTGCCGCGGGGGTCGACTACGCGGACGGGCCGCGCGCCATCAAGCCGCGGCGAGGCAGACCTAGCGTGAGGGTGAGCATAACTTAGTCCCAGCGCTATATTATTACTTAAATACTCTTTGGGATCATACTGAGTACTTATACCTAATTTATTACACTTACCCATAGCGACTGATAAGGTAGGAGCAACCTTCATCTAAGCTTTTCAAAAATAACGTTCTTGAATAAAAATGCTTCTTGCGATCTCATTTCAAGATCGTTTAGAGTTCGCCTTCATCTTCATGTAGGATTTTTTTTATCGTTACCCAAACTCAACGTTAATTAGCGTAGAATAAGCGCTTAGGTACACTTGTTTGTTTCCTACGCCGCCGGCTCTGTTTGTTTTTGTTATAATTTGTCTGCAATACCATTCAGTACATACACTTTTTACATAGTTAATTACAATATCATCATCTTAGCCATGTCACGCTATGTCTACTGCTAATGACCGTTTAATGTAGAAAGGTTAAATGTTTAAGTTAATCCGTAAGGTTTGCTTTAATAAGGTCAATATACATATTTTGATAAACCTGCAGCGCTCCGGGGCGTGGGAGACCACCGGCATCCTCGGGCGCGCCGCTGAGCGCGCGCTCATGCGCCGCGAGCAGGACTCTCGCAAGGCCATACACCAGCTCAAGCACTTGCAGACCAGGCATATGCAGGTATAGCAATTTACTAATTTAAACAGTCATTGTCATTTACATTAACATTTTAAGAAGCCTAACTTCATTAACGCATTTGTCAAAAAAATACCTACCTGCATACTTTTATATGCCTTCCTAAGACAATAATACATTTTCTTGTATTTTAGGATTACATGGACCGAGTGACACTTTCCCAAGCCGTCAATAGCATTTGTGGATCGGATAGTTCCAACAACCACAATTTTATGAACATGGACAATGACCTCATGTATATGGACCAGACTGTGTCATCTAACGTCCTTGATCCCACCATTTCGTACAACAAAGAACACTCTCTTGGAAGTGAAACGATAACTTCTAGCTACTCGAACACACCCATGTGCAGCTCAGCCAACGAAGCAAACGACGGCGGCATAGGCACTGCCATGTCACAATACGTAAATGCTCTTAAAAGTGCTGGGTTACCAACAGACTTGCCTATCCTTTTTGAATCTGGCGATGGTTCATATATTAATGTTAACGAACAAGTCCTTTTAGACATGGTGCAAAGTAGCGAAATACAATACGAAGTCATAGAACAACCAAATATTATAGAGAAAGTGGCTGACCCAAGTGAAATAAAAAGCATCGATGATTTATCGAAATCTATAGAAAGAGGAGAAATGCTTCTCGGTTCAAAAGCCTACTCATCCTCTACTGATTTTGGTAAAGACAACCAGTATAGTCAGCAAGAAGAAGCTATTAACAGTTTGAATGCCATCCTGCCAGACAATTTGGAATCGTTTGCTGAACAACAGAATTTTGTAGTTCTCGATCCTCGTCTACAAGAAGGAAATAATTCAATGGACCATGTAAATACGCATGACTTTTCAGGAATAGACAGCGATATGCAATTTTTCACTAAATCTATGAGTGATGATGTTAAAAAGTATTATGAGGAGCAGCAGTTAAACGACGCTAGAGTTATGGAACAGCTATGTCCCGCAAGTACGTCTCTAGACACCAGTTTTAGTATGTCGTTACTAGATACCAAAACGTCACATATGAGTGAAAACCTCACTCAACAATACAACCCATTAAACGGCGATGACGATTTTGGCCTTCAACTTCCTCAAAATACTGATGATGCTCTTGATTGTCTTATGTCTACGTCAAAACGAACTGATGACGACACTAGTGGATATGCAGATAATAATCTTCTTGACAAAACAAATCAAGAAAGGGACGACATTATCAAAGATCTAATGAACATTGAAGATAGAATGAATATGGCACAGAGCCACAGCCTGCACAGTGATGTAGAAAACATGGACGCCAGTTCGAAAGATCAAAATTATAACGACAAATCATTAAAAGATATGGGACTAAGTGAAAACGACAACGATCCAATCAATAATGCGGAAGACTTGACAGAAAATATGGATTCAAGTGGATTAGAATGGCATAGAATGGATATCACCAGTAAAGAAACCTGTAACCCCGTGAGTGAAGAAATATCAAATAATTGCAACGATGATGATACAGTACCTGACAATCAGTTTCAAGAATCTGTTATAGATTTAACAGACTCATTAAAAGAAAAACCAGAATGGGAGAATATCATGAACGATAGTGACGAAATGATGAATAAGGAAAATTGCATGCCAAATGAAAATTCCATAAATTCCACTTTAGAAGACGATATTCCGTATGCCGTGGGATTATTACCTTTGAAAAAGGATCAGCAGATAGATGATGGAAGTGTACTTAAAAGAAAAAAGTCTGTTGACTTTTTAGATAATGATGATGCAAAGTGTTTAAAGCGTAAGATCAAGTATAAAAAATTGTGACAAAAGAAATTTCGTTACTTATAAAAACATTAAAGACTTTTTAATAAAATTGATTTCATTTTACCAAAATACACTGATAGCGATTTAAGTACGGGCTTCGGGTAATGTCTTCCGTGCTTCGGAAGGCACATAAAGCTGTGGTCCCGGCTGCATTAGCAGTCATTGACAACCACCAATCCGCACTTGTGGTTTATGGCCCGTTCTCCCTGTCCATCCATAGAAAAGGGCCGTGCTCCAGCAGTGGGGACAAAATAAATGAGCTGGTGTCTGTTTCGGCAATTTCACCAACAGAAGTTGACGGATCAGGCAATTGAATCCAGTTTTCAGGCTCGGCTGCCTGAAGTCGGCAGTCGCACGAGGCGCGTGGAAACACTGGCAAGCACTATATATATAATTCTAATTAAAATTCTCGCTTGCAAGCTGATCTCTCAAGTTTTTACTTTTCTTGCGGCTTCCCTTTTCCTATCTAAAGAAAGTAATTTTTTCCATGTTGTTTAATATCAATTTTTTTTTGTTTTGATAAAATTGGTGACCGATAATACGGATCAGCGTGATTTGCACAGAAGTAAGTGCCCCTGAGTGCCATAAGACTACTTTTTGTCATAGTCAAATACTAAAAGTCAAATAAATACGATACATTATTGTATTTGACTATTTGAGTCAAATACAATATGCCCGGCGTGCATACGATAAGGACTTATGTGGCAAACCGAATTTTAATGTTGCTTGAAATTCGGTGAGCTGTCGAAGCCGTAAGTAGGAGGTGTTTTAACCCTTAACCAGGCCTGGCGATAATTTTTTCTTTATTATAGGGTAATGAAAAAACTAATTTCGTTTTTTTTTTTCTACAATTTCCGAAAAAAACGGTTGGTCTGTATATGACCACTGCCCATTTAAATATAAATGATGTGGTTTATATCTGGCCACTACCCAGTAAGGCAGTACAGAACAAATAAAGGTGAAGGCACATAATACTTAGAGAATTCTAAATAAGAAATACCTAAAATGTTCAAATAATTTTTAACGCAATTTTGTTGCGAACAAATTACAAAACACAAATGTTGAAAAAATTTCCACGAGCAGGATTTGAACCTGCACCCTTCTGACATACCGGGTCAGGTGCTCTTACCAGCCCGCCCAAATTATTCAACACTTTTTACTTTGAAAGCCAAAGGCAAGGCCAAAATTCAGTGACGGTAGTTGTTGATATTGAATGAGCGTCTTACGACTATAATAGACAATATACGTATGACATTTTGTGGTTCCTATCTGGCTTCTGCTCGTCACAAGAAAAATATTTCTTACGTGGTCGCTATAAGATCACTGCCTGGCTAAGGTTTAAAACAAGTTTTAATACAGTATAGTAGTTACATAGGAACAATAAATGAAAAAAAATATTTTGTGGGTCGTTTATTGAAAACATTACGTACAAAGTTACCAACACTTATAAGGCAGTCATTAAGATTTCTTATCATAATAAATGCAAGGTGGAAAGAACGAACGCCGCAGGGAGTTCTTGCATCTTTTTCATAGTAAACTGATTTTTCTCAACTAGAACGAACGAACAAATCTTTTATAAGGGGGTGCAGCGCGGAATTTGAAAATTTACGTGTTTTTAAGTCACTGGTGCTAGGCGCTGAATAGGTCTTATACATTAAAAGGACTAGTGTAGGTTAGCTTGATCCTTTCACAAGGTCATGGTTGTCTTGGAATTTGAAACAAATACCCAGAAACTGCATAAACATTACATAAAATAATGATATCTAAAAACTTATTTCTTCAGAAACTTTGTAAATATAGCCTAAAACATAAACAATGCTCCGACATCAAAATGTTTGTATTGATATTCCGCAGGTCACTGTTGTCTTATTTTTCCATTAAAAAACATGAATATGAAAATATTAAGACTTTTCTTATTTTTTACCCAAACGCCTATGATTTTAGGAAAGTAAACATTGCTCTAATTAAATCACCAGCCTACTCTGTACAGATATTAGTGTGCGTGCGTATTCGTAGTCGTGCGCCGTTGTCACACCACTGCCACGCGCCACTCGCTCGCTATCAGAAAGAAACTTGAAACTCGCAGTTTTGCGTCCGCGCTGCACCCCATTTTTATTTCGAATATAACCCTTTTATATTTTAGACAAAGGCTTCCAAAATTGGATTAATGTAGTTCATAAAACTTTTACACATACCTTCTGATTTCAACTTATGCATTTATTTGTTATTTGTATGCTCGTGTTACATAACATAGGTACCTATTTATTCTGCCCTGATCTTACGAAAATCAATTTAATAACTGAAAACAGATTTCATTAAAAATGTTATTTTATTTTATTTTTTACAAATATTTATTTAGCAAAATAAACACTTGTTGGACGATACATTGATTTTCTATCTATTGACGATTCTGAGTGTTTTTCATAAACATCATAACTAAGATTGATCACAAATAAACCTATCATTACAAATAAACATCCCACAACGAATTAAAACGTATCTTATAATAGAACATGAAAATGGCTCGGATTGACGGTATGCTTACGAATTGTTATATTCTTACAAACTAAGAGATTCTATGGTCTGGACGAGAAGTAAATTTTGTAAACTTAAAGTTACAAGAGTTAATCATAAAAGCTTCATATTGGTAGAACCAAGCCTAAAAGTGAATCAGAAGCATTTACTATTATACCTTTTCCCGGTTCCCGATGTTTTAAACACCATAAACTTTGTGTCAAGATAAGACAAATATAATTAATTACTAATGTCTATGTATAAAATTCATCGTTTTTAGATTTTTGTACATGGTTATCGACAGTTAACACTAGAGACCATACATACTTTGAAAATACATAATAACTAATACATACCTTATTAAAATTATTGTCAACAAATGACAAATATGTTTATCTATAATATTAATGTTGTATAAAAAATAATTTAATCTGCTGCAATATTGTCATATCCTCCTAAACTTGAATGTTGCTTGAATCATATTAAACTTCTTACTATGTGCTGCTTATTGCCTTCTTTATAAACATCTAGATGATAAACAATATTGATTCAGATTAACCTTGAAAGTAAAACATATATTAAAGCTACCTTTAAAAGCTAAAATCAATCTTATATTAATTCATCATAATATACAAAAGTATAAGAGATATTATTTGCAATATTTCAACGAAATTGAGTTTGAATAGTAAAATAGAACAAAGCTAAAACAAACTGTGAAACTATAAATAAAAAATGGCCGGATATTATCACAACCTAAAGTACGACAATACAAAAATACAGAAAAGACATTTATATGTATAGGTAACAAAAAAGATAAAAATCAGTATTCAATAAAAATATAAAAGCTTTGTCATTAAAAAAATCGATATGCTCATTATCGTATCAGATTACAAAATATCACGATAATTGCAAATATGCAGATATAACTAAAAGTATCAAAGAGTGTATGGCTAAGCGATGTCTGTTCGCGGAACCCTTAACGTAGTAGCCATATGAGTCGCTGTGGTAATCTCCCATCTGGAAGGTGATGGCCGGGGAGGACATTCTGCCGTCGCCGCCGTTGGAGTACGCGAGCACGCGGAGGTTGTACGACTTACCCGGCGTCAGTTTGTTGACGTAGGCCTCCAGGTTGTGCTCCACTGGCACTATTGTGTCGTTGGCGGTGCTCATGTCCTGGTCGATCTCCCACACCCGCACCTGAAATTGCAATGGAACCTGGTTCGATTTATCGAATATTTACAAATACATTTATCAAACGAGCTCACTGCTTACACATGGTATCAATGAACGTATTATCATCATCATTATATAAACGGCCTATTGCTGAGCGATGTCTTACTATACAAACAATAGCGTATGAGGAGATTTGGCCATAACCCATCACGTTAGTTTATGTGGGTTTGGTGGGTTTGGTCAACAATTGAAACAGCATAATGTGCTTTCCGAAGCACGAGTGTTCAAAATATTTTAATTTGGTCGCCCATCCGATAACCGCGCATAGCAATAGTTGGTAAACTCGCAAGATCGATGAAGACTTGCAATCCGAACGCGTTAACCGCTGCGCTTAGCATAGTATAGCATAGCATAGCATAGCTTTCATGCTTTTATAATTGTGCAATAGTAGAAAGAGGAGCTCGATGGCGCAGTGGTTAACGCGCCCGGTCTGCGAGTGCTGGGGTTAAGCAACTTTCGCAAAGGCCGGTCATCGGATGGGTGACCAAAAATATATCATCTCGAGCTCCTCCGTGCTTCGAAAGGCACGTAAAGCCGTTGGTCCCGGCTGCATTAGTAGTCGTTAACAACCACCAATCCGTACTGGGCCTAGGCCCGCGTGATGGTTTATGGCCCGTTCTCCCTATCCATCCATAGAAAAGGCTCGTGCCCCAGCAGTGGGGAGCTGATGATGATGATGATTTAGGGTTTGGGTTTTTCACCCAAATTTTACCCTACATGATGTCTAGAATATGAGGAATGCTGCATGTTTATCATCTTTAAAACCATGTTCTAAAAAATAAATAATTGTTATTACATAGACAATGCTTAATGGCACCTTTTTGAATCGTGCGAAATAGCGTCAAACTGTACAAGTACTTGTACTATTATCTATTCTGTGACCGTACCTTGTGCCTCCGTGCTTCGGAAGGCACGTAAAGCCGTTGGTCCCGGCTGCATCAGCAGTCGTTAACAACCACCAATCCGCCCTTGGCCAACGTGGTGGTTTATCATAAGAATAAACAATAACACATTAGAACAGAAACTCCCGCTCCGGACGGGCTCAAGGTCGCGATATGAAAGTACTTGTTAAACAGTATGCTCAGTCGAGCTGTCACGGCCGGCGTCACCGCACGCCCCCCGCCCGATCCTCTAAATGTCACTACACATTTACAGAATACACTAAACATGCACACTAGCTTAGGTCCAAGACACCGTACACGGGTACGGAGTTCTACGAAGAACAAGAGTACGAAGAACCGGTTCACACGCGCTCTATACCAGGTACAGACATGTACCTGGGCGCTTCTCTTCTACTCCACGGCCCGGTCTACCCGAGCCGAGGTCCGAGCCTTTAGAGGCGCCCTCGGGTGGTTCCGCCCCCCGATCCGATCCGAACCCTTCGGAGAATCTAGTAGGGCACGGGGACGCGCACTAGTGCGTGATACCGTTCCCTCTAGAAAACCCGAAGGTGATTCGTTTCACACGGCTTGAGAGACCCTTTACGTTGCTCGCCGCCCCCAAAAAAGCCCGGTGAAGCTGAAAATGCCGTCTGAGGCAATCAGCAAACTCTCTCAAAAAAAAAAGTCACCGCTAGCGCATTTGCCTGTTTGTTCGTTCCGTACGATTTTGGAAACTAATTACAATGGCGCCAAGTCATTGTGGTGCGTTTGGTTGTACAGTTGCAAGCACTAACATGTAAACAACGTAACTCTTAATACAATGGAATAATTCTCAAAACTAGACGAAAGTGTATATATGTTAATGCTCGTGACTGTACAAACAATTCAAAAACGATGCCACACTTAAGTTTTTTCTAGTTTGCCCAAAGATGATGAGAGGCAAGTACCTAATACCAATACCAAAGTTATTATTTATTCTTATGCCTTCTTATGTATTTCATTTTATATTTGTAAGTAAGTAATACTTACTTAAATGGCTTCATTTGGTGTGGTACTTACTTTAACTTATTATTTACTAGTGGACCCGGCGGACTTCTATCGCTTTGACAGTTTCCATTCATTCCCGTGGGAACATCGGGATAAAAACTATCCTATGTGTTAATCCAGGTTATAAACTATCTGTATGCCGAATTTCATCCAAATCCATCCATCCATTGCAGCGTGAAGAAGCAACAAATATACACACATACACCCAACTTTCGCATTTATAATATTATAGTGTGTTAAGTATCTATGTAGGTAAGGTACGTAACATAATAATTTATAAATCTCATAGTTTGTAAAACTAGAATAAAATAATCATTTCAAAGTTAAGGAAATCTTATATTTTAGCGATATTACTTATAGGCGTAAGCAATATTCAACAGTAAGCAACCCTGGCAACGCGCCTGGACGACAGATGGGCGTAACGACGTGAAGGGGGAAGTAAGTCAAAGAAGATTCCGTTCTACTGTGTTATTGTTTATTCTTATGGTTTATGGCCCGTTCTCCTTATCCATCCATAGGAAAGGCTCGTGCCCCAGCAGTGGTGACATAAAAGGAGCTGATGATGATGACCGTACCTTGTACCCAATGAGGGGCTCCTCTTCGTCGGTGGGCTGCACGTAACGCCACACGACGCGCACCGTGCTCGGGTTGACGGCCCACACGTTGACGGAGGCCGGCGGCTTCTGCGGCGCCTTGCGGAACGTGCGCTCTAAGAAACGCTCGCTTTCTGGACCCTCGCCCGCGGAGTTAAACGCCATTACCTAGACAAAACGATAAACATTACCCTCCATACGACGTTTACTTAATAGCAGGAAATCTCCTTGGACTTTAGAATTAAGGGAACATACTTATGAAAACGAAGGTTTTTTACTAAGAACTAGATTCGACAGCACCAATACAAAGAGATCGTTTGTAAATTGATTTATAATAATTATTATTATTATTACAGGTAATATAGTTGAATCAACTGATAGTCGCTTGTATCCAAAACCGTTAGTTTGAGTTGCCTGAAGTTTTTATAATCAAAGAAATTGAAGACTTAAAAAGGTTAATTAAAAAAAAATTATAACAAGATATCCATAGTTACCTTTACAAAGTAATATGTGTCTGGTTGCAATCCGACGACAAGAGCCCAATTCCTAGTAGTTCTCGATAAGTAGAAGATGCATTCTTCCTCTTTATTTGCTTGTTTCCAATACTTGAGTCTGTGACCTATCAGCTTGCCACGTAGCCTATCACGGGACTGATCTATCGGGTGCCAGGTCACGTTCAGGGCAGTGGAGTTGAAGGATCGCGCCGACACCGACTGTGGCGCCACTTGAGGCATGTCTTCAGCAGAGTATATTGTCACTACGTCACTCTCTGGACCTGCACCCAAGTCATTAAACGCTTGCACTTTAACGTCGTAAGGCGTAAAGAAATAGGTTAATGATATGTGTACAACATGCATTCCAACATTTCCATATTCTTTAAGCAATAAAGATTGAAATTCCACTTCCGAGCCATTACGTCGCCAAAATATTTTATAGTAGACATTAGGCCCGTTTTGAACTGACTGGGGCAACGGCGTCCAGGTAATAGTAAGATCACCAATCTTTCCTCCTCCACCTCCAACATTTTTAGGAGCTTGATATGGCTTGTCTGGTAAAGTCGAAAACTGTGGACTCGGAGCTGAAGGTTTCCCTACGCCCAAAGCATTGACTGCTTGAACTCTAAATTCATAAACTGACCAAGGCAGGAGATTGCCAGTGACAGAAGCGCGCTTACGCCCATTGTATCTGTCTATTTCAACAACGTTAGGGATATTTTCACTGATCACTACCCAAGTACTATTCCAATTTGTTCTGCCCGTTATGACGTATCCTGTGACAGGACGTCCATTAGAATTGCTATCAGTCCATTCGAGTGTCACAGCTGAACGTTGTATGTTTAAGACTTGCAATCCACCAGGGGGACCTGGGGGACCTTCTATGCGTAGTTGAGTGTGTGAAGAGATGCGCCCAATCGCCGACTTTACGACACATTCATAATCACCAACATCGGAAAGACTTACATTGTAAATAGTAAGTTCACCACCATCCATTTTTATTCTTCTATCTGCATAATAATCTCCAGCATCTCTTATTCGTATCCCATTGTGATTCCAAAGATATGCAGTGTCTAAAATAGGATCTATCTCAGCATTGCAATGCAAGAAAACATTATCATTTACTTGAGTAGTGATCCGCGGCGGCAGGCGTTCTATAAACCGTGGCGTACGCAATATTATCAAACGGCCGCGACTTTCATCAGTGCCATATTGGTTTTTGGCAACACATGTATAAACTCCTTCATCATCCCTGGACAGCTGTCGTATTATTAGGTTACCATTTTCAGTAATAAATCTTTTTCCTCCTGCACCTATCACTACATTATCTTTCTTCCATGTGAATGTTGGTTTGGGTGCAGCCTCAGGATTGCATCTCAGAGTCACATTACCACCTTCAGAGCCATATGTTTCAGACTCTAAAGGATGTTTCTTGAATGATGGTTTCAAAGAAAGCACACGTAATTGACCTGATGAAAACCTTGCTCTTAATTGATTCCTGGCCTCACATTGGAACATACCGGGATCTCTTTGTGGATCTAGAAATTTAATAATTAGAACATTGTCTTGTATTAAATACCGGTCTCTGTCTTCTGGCTCCAATGTTTCCATGGATAATTTTTGACTATTCTTCCACCAAGTATAGTTCACATCAGGAATGCCAAAAGCTTCACAATTCCAATGCAATTCCCCTCTGTTATCAACATGTTTACTTGAAAGTGGAATGGTAAAGTTAGGCTCAGCCTGCACTTTAAGGAAAACACTGTTTGCAATACGTGCTCTATCATTCCGGACATCACAAACATATTCACCTTCATCTTCAACTCCTACATTAGGTATTGTTAAAACTCTATCGTAGCTACTCAATCTAGCCCTTCTAGGGATGTTGCCATTTTTTCTAGTCCAATTATATGATGGTACAGGGTAACCAAATGACACACATTCTAGCCTTACTTCTTGCCCTACTACAGGAGCTTCAGGAAAGACTTTTGGAAAATTGTTGGGGAATTTCAATTGTTGGTAGTCTGAATGGGGATAAACAGAAAGAGAGAAGAAAGGACCATTACGGCCAGCATCGGACACTTTACTCATCACATTACAGCTATAGTTTCCTCTGTCAATAGTTTCAAGAGCAGAAAAATATAAACCACCATCATTTGATACAAATACTCGTCTGTCTTCCTCTACAAGATTTGGGAAATAATTACGAGCCCATAAGAAATTTACAGAGGGATAATAAGAAGGAGGATCACAATACATAACTTTGCCCCAATATTGATTTCCTGTTTCAACAGGCCGTTTCTGGTTAAATTCTCTAATAAAGCCAAATGATAAACGAATAGATTCTGAACGAATTGTTCCAAATTTATTTGTTGCTGTACAATGATGTTTAGCATTATCTTTGTCAGCATCAGGATTGAAAATCATTAATGTGCCACCACTGAGGATAAATCTAGGGTCAGCTAATGGATCTATTTCAATATACACTGGATTATCAACTTCATAATCCTCTCGGTACCATTTATAAACTGGGGCAGGGTAGCCACCAGCGATACAAGTCAATTGTACATAGTGATTTCTACGAGGATCATAGATAGTGTCTACTGGCTCCTTTATAAAATAAGGTCCCATTGGAATTCTTTCAGGATCGTGTGTATCCAAACCATAAGTGAAAGACCTCTTCTCCTCAAGGAGATAATGCAATCTTTGTATTTGACCCTCACATATGAAATGGTTATACTGTGTTCCTTCAACAGCAGACAAACCCCATCTACCATCATGCTGTGAAAACTTGTATACTAGGTAATCCCGGGGTAAAATGTTATAACTATTGTAAGTAGATTGATGATCATCAAAGAATGCATTATCTAATCCTGTAAGCTGTGACCCATCCGCATCATTGGCCCAATACCCTGGAGACTGTTGGTGTCCAGAAATATACCAAGAGCCTTTTTGAGGATCTAGCTTCATAAGATTGGTTATTATAAACCCATGGTCTTCTGGACTTTTAATAGCTGCTAAATCTGCTTCATAGGCTTGACAGATTTTACGCGCTTCATTTCTCGGGCGGTTAGGAGACTTGGTGAACCGATAGCATGACTCTCGGTAGCGAATCCAATTCGGCGGACACCTGTGTCTCTCTTCGAAGTCAATACCCGCATAGCTCCCTTCATCTACTTCGTTCTCATTATCAAAATTATCAGATGAAAAACCATCTATCTGGTAAAAGGAGCTTTGAGCTTGATTGTAATCTTTTCCATTAACGGCAAAGCTTCCGTAAGGTTGTTGCGTGTTAGGGCGGTATAATGACCCGTTCTGACTGGCGTCACTTGGAAACTGCTGCTGTTGATAATTTGGATTAAATGGATTCTGCTCCAGTACTTGAGTCTCCACAAAACTCGTTACTGCTAACAGTAACAAGCAGTAATTCATTTTCTAAAAACAAGAAAATTAGAATTAGTGTACCCATACAAACAATGTTTTGAAGACGATTGAGTTACTACTCGATTTATATTATAAGTATACGTACTCCAAAGAGATATCATGTATTTTATTGTTAAGTTAGAAGTTTATTTAGAAAATAAGATCATTGCAAACTAAACTAATTGTTGAGAAAAAGCCTCGCCCAATTGGTCTGTCAAACCAACCAAACCAACAAAGATTTAAAAATGACAACTTTTTTTTAATTTACCTCTTCGGATTCCTCTTTATAAGCCACAAAAATGTTATGGTCCTGATCCTCGTTTGTTGTTGTGCTCTCTGTTTTAGAGCGTAATCACTACGAACATTAAATAATTATTATAGTGCCTCATTAGACTTTTTTAGTGTATACGCTGGCACACGATCAAGCTGGTGCTTAGATTATAGCAAAGAGAAATTTACACACATATTAAGTGCCTATCATCACACAGTCGTACACAAAACTAATATTATTAGCGACATATCATTTACACAAAAGGATATCGTAACATTTTTTTAAGTTAGTTTATTTGTTTAGCCGATAAGCCATTCTCAAACATTTTTTTTTATTCTCTAAAGTTTGCCGGTTATACTATGATGTCGCTCTAGCAGTAACATCTCTAAAGTTTTAAATAATAATAATTTTATAAAACCTAGATCTAAGATTAAAAATAAATAAAGAGAATAAATAATAAAACATTTATTTAGTCCATACATAGTTGATTAGATTAAATCACAACCATTAACTAAAGCTAATCATTGGCAACACTGTTTCTAGTGATTCTCAATTTGACAGTTGGCGGTATATAGTCACGGTAATACTATCTACAGTATTGTAACTCAGCCCTGTCTTTGAAATAAATGCCTACAACCGCGCGGTACGTGAACACGCGATAGGGCTGGGCGTAGGTATATTTTCTTTGGCTGGGCTGCCCACCTACAGTATTCTAATTACATCTGCCTACTTTGAGTATCTATCTAGTTTTGTGAATGTATTTTGTGATTGTAAATATCATCATCATCATTATCATCATCGGCCTATCTTAGTCCACTGCTGGACATAGGCCTCAATGAGCCGCATAGCGCCCTGTAAATATGAGCCCTCTTATTTCTAAAAACTATTTAAGCATTATTTCGTTAAATATTGTTTTGTCAACAACGTCACACAAACGTCATTTTGAATTTGAAAAAAAGAGACAAAACAATGATGATTATTGATTAACTAAATAAATGAATAAGGGGGTATATTTTTAATTTAAACAAATAAAATACGTTGTGAATGAAACAGAAAGTGTTATGTAAAAAATGTTGTTTTTTGATTAGTTTTAAAAATTAAAATCAATCAATCGTTAAATTCAATAATGTTTCCAAAAACCTACAACTCGGAGGTTTTAACACGAGCGTACCTACCGTATCATAAACGAACCGCATATAGAATACCTAGTTTATTCGTGTATCACTTTCCTTTACCCTGTTCACTCAGGCATTTTTTCGGAGGAGAAACGAAATACCTATCCATTAAAAAGACATAAATTACGTACCTACTAGTAAGTACATAAATAAAAACATTTTACTGTCTTACTTAAGTACCTTTCGGAGTTTCCAGGTAATCTAAAAAATGTCATATCTGGGTATGTTATTGAGGAATTCATGCAACCAAAAACAGCACAGTATATTCTACTATTGATCCTTACTGTTTAAAAAACAACACACCGTTGCGTTCATTCGTCACTGCGCGGCACATTCGCGACTGTTGCATGCCAAGCGCATGCCGTGATCCGAGCGCGTAGGTATAGCTCGCGCTTCGTCCGTTTGTATGAAGTTACAATACTGTAGTTATTATTACCGTGATATAGTGCTACAAGGATCATTTGGCACATGGATGACAGTGACATGAGGGCGAGCTACAAAACTATCCTTAGTTTTAGGGAATTGTTTAAACCTGTCTCCAAAGAGCCTGTCTCCGTATTCCGAAATTAAATTTTAACCTAGGAAATGTTTAAGTGATAGGATTTATCACATGAAAATAAAGTTAAAATGATGTGAATAAAATTAAACAAAAAACAATTTTTAATTTTTTTTTGCCTTAATTATGTTCTGCATGAACTATGTCGAGAGGTTGCAAACTATTAAATTCTTCAACTTCATTGTCTTCATTATCGTCACTGCGTTCTTCACTCTCAATAAAATTCGTGAATCTTTCGTTTAAGAACACCCATATCAAAATTGTCCAATTTTGTTTTTCTTTCAACTTGTTTTTCTATTTTTCCTTGGTGTAACAATTTTACTGGATGATGCTTTAGCCAATCTTCCTTCATTTCCAATTCTTGCAACTGTACGTAAGTACTGCAGTTATGTACCTGAAAACGTATTTTCCTTTAATAATTTGAAGGAGAAAATATGTTTATATATTAAGAGACCACTTGGAAGTCAACATTCGCCGCGTTATTGCCGATATACAGCCCCACTTGCTCGAAAAAGTTTTCGAAAATTGGACTTCCCGATTACGATTCATTCAAACCAGCCGTGGCGGCCATATGCACTAATGGCATAAGAATATCTTTTAAATAAAACCAATACTACGATAATGAAATTTATTTTCACGTGTTTTATTTCATTTTAAATTTGTATACATCTAAAAAAACACCCTTTATATAAAGATTTATGTTAGAAACTTACATGATCAATTGAATACTCTCATAACGCTACTATAACAATCTCATCTATACTAATATTATAAAGCTGAAGAGTTTGTTTGTTTGTTTGTTTGAACGCGCTAATCTCAGGAACTACTGGTTCGAATTGAAAAATTCTTTTTGTGTTGAATAGTCCATTTATTGAGGAAGGCTATAAGCTATATTACATCACGCTATGACTAATAGGAGTGGAACAGTCGCTAATTAACGCGGGTGAAACCGCAGGGCACAGCTAGTGTTGAATAAACGAGAAATAGATACTTTTATACGCTTGTCGAATGATTGCAGTAAAAGTATGTAGAGTAAACGTTTATACGACTTAATTATAACGCACAATAGGGAAAATTGCGAAGAGGTCGCAATAAACGCATCTATAGCAACGCAACTATGGTCACTCCCTAGCAATTATTCAACATTTATTCGATTTTTATTATTCCACAATAGCTGATCGCTTATCACTTCGATATATTAGCGATCAGTTAAAAATTAGGCAAGCTATATTTATGATATGTCACGGGATACGGGTTTGAGTCCCGCGCGTTTTTTTTTCCTCACTTTGTTTTTTTTAAATTGACTAGATATAATTTAAACTAAGTAGGTACAATTTATGAACAGATATTAAAAATAACTATAGCACTACCCCATTTTTATTCCTACAGGAGTAATGCATTACGCATACCACTGCGCCCGGGGAAACGTAGAGTAGATGGTTATGTGTTACTTCCAGAACTTCTCTGGTATTTGGCAAATACATAGATTAATGGCGATGTTTATTCTGTGACATCAGGTAAAATGGTGCCTAGTGCGGGCTTAATTCGCCATTCGACCACGTCAACGAAAACGAGAATTTGTATGTCAAAACTTTAAATCCCTAATTTGTCGGAGTTTATCGACAAACGCCAGAATTTGTCGGTGCTTCTATGAAAAGTTATATCAACTTCTTTTTTTCCTAGGTAAATGTACTCAGAAACAACTTCGAGCGACATCGTTAACAGAAATCGGTCCCGGATCAACATGTTCATTGAGCATGACCATTAAGTTTTGTCAAGGTTCATCCGTAGACCGATACGTTGAGCTATTCCTCTCAATCCTCTCAATTCCTCGCAAGGCCGTCCAGCATCTGTTGTAAGCCCTGAAACGTGAAACGTGAAACGTGAAACGCCATAATGACGATGTTATCCGCAAATCTCAAGTGTGAGATGTACTCGTTGGGAGGTTCCCTCAATAAAAGACATTTTTGTATAATTGTTCACATTTTTATTTTCGATTGTTATCAACAAGAATTGTATCAATAATTATAATAATACTTATACTGTAGGTACTGCTATTAACAGATAGGTTTACAAGATTTTATTTCCATTCAGAAAAGTATACACGCCGTATAATCGTCAGTTCCGTTTCGGTCAGTTTCACTCCTACATCCGTTATTTTTCACACTGCTCCGCGAGCAAGGTTATTCCTTTTAAAATTATGTCATCACAGATAAATCATGTACTTCTTCGTTACTTGATTCCTCGTAATAAATAGGGCGGAACGTGACTTGTGTGTATAAAATTGCTACTGTCGTACAAATTCCAAAATACTTATATACCAAATATGATTTGTGAGTGCCTGCTCGCATTACAACTACAAGTACAGCTAAAAATTATTGGCATTCGGACAAGATACAGCTTGAAAATAATATAAATTATAAATTGTTTACATTTTTATTTATTTACAACATCAATAAAACTTTGCGATATGCACAATAGGATTTAATAAATTTTTCTAATTTTATTACAAGGTGTATAAATAAAAACATAACTCATTTTACGTAATAAGCAAAATAATTATTGTACATCATTAAACTTAATATTTTAGGCAAATAATTATCAAACATAACAATAAACAAAAAATAGCGCAGGTGTGTAAAAAAATGTAATAATTAAATACTAGCATAATCTCAAAACTATCGGCGTCACGGTATTGATTAAAAGAATATATTCGAAATAACGTTTCTTCAGACAATTGTAACAAGTTATGAAAATATCCTGGACAGTCCAGCTTCTTTTGATTTCAGGAGCACGTGTTTACAATCTATCGCATACGACACGTATTGCACTCATTCGCACTGATGAGGTAAGTACAGTAATCGCGTAAGGCATCGTCCAACCCTGTGCCTGACACCCGCCTCCGTACAACTTCATCTAGAAATAATAACGATATACTCACGTATACTATTGCACACACGATTTAAGATTATGCTAACTCCTTATATTATGTATGTTATGGTAACTATATCTCGTAATTTTATTTCCTATATACTATCGAACCAACCTCCCGCAGCACTTCGATAATCTAATGATTGAACTAACCCAACTACCATACACCGACGTTAAATAGCACCCATGAGAATATTATACACTTAAAGCAAATTTTACGCAAAAATGAGTTGAATAACTATACTATTTACAATATTTACATAAATTGTTCAAACAAAGAATACCTACAATCACTTGAATACAAAACATTCACTCTTGCTCAACATCCAGAGTCGAAGTGGTAAAATTGATTTATGTAATGGCTGACTTAAATTATACAGTCTCATGAAAGAAATTATTTATTTATAACGTTGTTCTTTAATGAGAACCATCTTTGTTAAGATTAGGATAATCAGTCAAACTAGATAATAAGATCTCGTTTTTGAGCCGTCATCGTCGTCAATTTGCCGTATACATATTTATTCCATGATTTATCTTAAATTAAATAATGAAATCAGTGTGGCGCTATTATTACTCGTAGTTATTCAATATATACACAATCATATCCGATACATCTATACATATCCATCATTCAGAATGACTTAATATTTCTATATCAATTCGATTGATTAATATTTTAAAACCAAGTAAAACATGTGCTGCCTTCATTTGTCTCAGATTCAAACACTGACTGCAGGTTCCACCAGTCCTCGGTTTCAAACTTATGTCTTTATTCCACTATACAATGAAGACTAGGGCTCGCATTATTCTAAGGTGTTCAGCCATAATACTAAGTGAGCGTAGAACCCACACGCTCGAGTTGATTACATTGAAACTTGAAGTATCGAGCTTTGATTTCATGTCAAGTTCGTTGCGTCGGTCGCGTAATTTGAAAAAAATCCGTAACATTGATTTTCGTAGACCCTCTAGTCTTACTTAAAATTGGCGGCAGGACATTCTGATATTAGCTAATCATGAGTCGTGACCTTCTAGCTGTTTCAAAGCTCACGTTTCGTAAGGCCAGTACGGCGGGGCCCAACCGAGGCTCTAGTGGGTACGGAATATTCAGCCCTGCGTCGTGACGTAACGCCTAGCACTGCCAATCCCCTGCCCGCCACACTCGAGACAGGATGACTAGTGACGTCATAAGAGTGAAAGGTCACTGATACATTTTTCCAGCGAACGTGTCCAGTACGCGTCTAGTGTCAGCTAACGAGCACAGCTTTTCGATGTTGAGCAGCTGGCACGCACGAGCGACTAATACCCTGTACGCCGCTTTCGATAGTGGATGACTAGTGACGTCATAAACGTATATGGTCGCTCATATATCTCTCCATCCTACAAGTGTCCAGTAGACGTCTAGTGTTAGCTAACGAGCACGGTCTCGATCTTGAGCAGCTGGAGCAGCTACACTTACGAGCGCGACCCTCGCAGCTGCACGACTGGTCAGTGACGTCATAAGCTCAAAAAGTCTTCCCATGATTTGTCTGGTGTAGGTGTCTCGTGCGTGTCAGCTAACGATCACGTTAAACAGCTGGCGCAGCTACACCGAGCGCGACCCTCGAGGCAACATGACTGGTATGTGACGTCATAAGCTCAACAGGTCGTGTAATGATCTGTCTGGTCTGGTCGTCCAATGCGGTGTCCAGTGCACGTCTAGTGTCAGCTAACGAGCACGGTCTCGATCTTGAGCAGCTGGCGCAGCTTGTCGGTGACGCGCACGAGCGCGACCTTGGAGGCGCGCACGTTGACCTTCTCGCCCGCGCCGAGCAGCTGGTGGCACTGCGCGCGCTCCAGGAACTCCTGCGTGCGGATCTCGCGCAGCAGCTCCTTGGGCGAGCCGGAGCCGCAGTGGATCTGCTTCAGTAAGCTCTCTTTCGACTTGATCTGAAATATGAAGAAGTTGATTTTTATGTTGGTTGCGTATGACTATCATTGTTGTTATGCTTTTTATTGTCGTAAGACAGAGGAACGATCTAAGCGAGCCCAATATACTGAGCGTGTATAGTAAAATTTAATCAAAGGTCTATGGAAAACTAGACAAACATAATGCTTTCAATACGTCAAATCGATTGAAAGAATCGTGTCGGTTGCGTAATTTGGAAAAATCCGTAACATTGATTTTCGCAGACCCTCAAGTTTTACTTAAAATTGGCAGGACAAAAAAGAACCAGATCCATGAATCACGTCTCTAAAAGTTTTAACACTTTGGTCATCGAACAAATCCTTCGAACACAATCTGTTCGATTTTGACGTAGACTTTGATAACATGTTTGAATAAATATATGACACTATAAAACTTATGTAGTGGAATCACTATTGAATGGTAAGTTATAATTAGGATTATTGAAATGAAATAAATGAATGAACAAAATTATGTATGGGAAGTCTTTTACTCTTTTGCGAACCTAAAACGTTGTGTTTAATCACCTGTAATAAGTTAGTGATGTCCTGCAGCAAACACCACAGGCCGTCCGCGGGCTGGCCGGCCACGGCCCGCAGCGAGTAGAAGGGCGGCAGCGGCGCCTCCGTGCACTGGATCTCGATGGTGGCGTCCGGCGGCGGCGGCGGCGACGCGGGCGGCGGCGAGCACAGCGGGTCGCAGCCCATCTCCTCGCGATCTGGACCGACACACAATGCTTGAGTGACGTGAGTTACTGTTTGCTAGTTTGTCACCGAATAGGAGGAAGCCTGTGCCCTGATTCCTGTAATGAAAACTGAACGATATCGTAGCGACTTCGACGTTGAAACTGTTTTTGTATTTACATCGGAGTTAGTGATAAGGCCACTTTTTGTACGACTAGAAAACTTTGAAAAAAATATTATACGACAGTTTGTTGCAATAAACTTAATAATTATTAAACTTCCCTATTGAATGATTAAGTTTTGATTCTATCTATTGAAGGATTAGGGAATTATAAATAGTCTACCTCAGTCTTCACAAAATAATCAATTGAAAACAATTCGTCGAAACTCAAAGTGGAACACGAATAAAAAGCTATATACTCTTCTAATTAAAGCTTAAATTTAAACAAATAAGGATGGAACTCAACCACGATCTAGCGTTCAGTATTGTTGTTACTAAAATTAAAACATCAGTATATACCTATGTACAAACCTTCTTACCACCAACCAAAGAATCTTCTTACCAATTATCTCGGTGGGATGCGGAAACAGCCACGGTTCAGTTGCGTGGCCTTGGACATCAGCTATGTGCAGATGGATCAGCTTGGCAGCGGGGCCATCAGCCAACTCTTCCGGCGTCTGACCAGCGTAGGTGCCGAGAATGGGATCTGCTCCGTACGCTAGTAGCAGTCGGATTATCTCCATGTGACAATTTTCAGATGCTTCATGCAGAGGTCTAAAACAAATTAATATTAATCAAACAATGTTAGCAACGAAAGTATTTTTACAGTCTTTTGTTACATAACAATGGTGTCCATCTCACTTAATGGTAAAAGATGATAAGGCCGAAGATGGAAGCGCACTTTCACCCGGAACCCTCAACCACTGATGAACTAATCTTATTATAACTATCAAGCTAGCAAGGTGGACTAAGAACAAGCCGTACCGCCAACTAAACGATTTCAGACGATCTATATATTCACTCTGTGCTATTACGAGGGAGGGCGACACTGAAAGTTTTTAGAACTGGCCACTTGTAAACGATATAATAAAAAAATAAGTTCAAATTTTGAACATGGAACTCTTTGCCAATATTATTGTGTATTTGTCATTTGTTATACGACTTGGCGGCAAATTGAAAATTGTCTCTGTTTGGTAAGCATGAATTTAGCGCGAGAAAATTTTCGTGCACTGATTGTAGACTTTCGATGTCATATAAGTCAACAAAAAAGTTATAATAGACTTCGATTAGCTTTTACGATGAAGCCCCATCCGTATAGATCGCGCCAACTTCTAGTCCCCTCTGAAGTTTCTTCGCGCAGCTGTACACAGTCAGGCCCTACCGCTCGTCCCCGCCTTCGCCCTACTGACGCCTATTTTTTACTACTGCGACGCGAAACGCGCCAACTTCAGAGGGGACTAGAAGTTTGCAAAGTTTAAAAGTAATTGGCACGGTCTGCCTCGTACATTTTTTTTACACCACAGGCTATCAAAGTCAGCCGTTTGATTTAGTTTGTATGAAAACTTTGCAAAGATTTTTTTATGTGGGTTTCTCAGTACTTTAGGGAACAAAAGAATATTGTGTTAGATGAAACAAATAACCATGAGTATTTGAAAAAAATTGGGCAGATATGGCATGAAATAAACTAAAGAGGGAAGATTTTTCTAAAAAAAATTAAATAAAAGCGATATCTCAAAAACCGCGAGACTTTCACTAAACTAAAATTCCAGAATGCGGTAGGACATGATGTGACCCACCCGCAGCTAAAGGATTATCTTTCCCATAGATAAACCTTACAAAATATCAAGCTGAGATCTGCCAAGACTTGGTACCTTATAGTGCATGTTAGATATCGTCCCATACAATTTTTTTTTATATTAAATTTTTCTCGTATAATATAATATTTACAAAAAAAAATTGCCTTAATAACATCTGATCGCCTTAATTAGGGCTATCGATTCGCATAAAGAAAATAATGATACGTAACAAAAGTCCTACGTCCGCATATCCGAAATTTGTCCCACTGTGAATCGTGTTGATTGGTGCCATGAAATGATTCAAAGATTTAACGGGTGTGACTCAAATGCTGTGTTCGACATACCCGAAAGCTGGATTTACTGTTATGATCCTGAAACTAAAAGACAGTCAGCTGAGTGGGTGTTTCCTTCCGAGGAGTTGCCAACTAAAGTGAAGAGAGGTCGAAGCGTGCGAAAAAAGATGGTGGCATCGTTCTTCGGAAGGACAGGTCATTACACAACAATTGTTTTAGAGGATCGAAAAACAGTTACTGCAGAGTGGTACACTAACAATTGTTTGCCACTTGTCTTGGAAAAAGTTCGAGAGAAACGACCTCGCAGTAGGATCCTTCTTCACCACGACAACGCCTCGTCGCACACCGCCAAGCAACCGATCGACTATTTGGCGACGTCAGACGTGGAATTACTGGGTCACCCGCCGTATAGCCCCGACCTCGCTCCTTGCGATTTTTATTTATTCCCGAAAATAAAAGAAAAACTTCGAGGAAAACGTTTTATGGACGCCGAGGAAGCAGTGGCTGCATTTCAAAAGGCCGTCGAAGAGACCCCTAAGGACGAATGGACAAACTGCTGTTCTATCGAATGCAGTGTATTGATGTGCATACACTGCATCCGATACTATTTTTAACAGATGTAATAAAACTAATAACTAGCTAGTTTGTTCAGTTTTTTATTATCTAAGAACTTTCAGTGTCGCCCTCGTAATAAAGAGGTAAAATTTGTGACTATGTTTGTTTGTTTGTTTGTTTGTTAGTTTGTTTGTTTGAGGGGGGTAATCTCTGGAACTACTGGTCCAATTACAAAAATTCTTTCACTAATAAAATACTACATTCCTATATACACCAGCTTTATTTAAAAAAAGTTTATTTATAAAATCTCAAGTCCACGCGGACGAGGTCGCGAGTAGAGCTAGTAGTTAATAAAAAGACTGAGATATGTACTCGCCTGATGCCTCCTTGTGCAGCCGCTGACACGTTAGCTCCGTATTGGAGCAGCAGTCGGGATATTCGAACGTGCCCTTTTGCAGCAGCTACGTGAAGCGGAGTAAACCCTGCGTTATCTTTAGCGGAAGGGTCTGATTCCATCTTTTCTAGGCAGTATGCAACGCAGTCCTAAAAGTAATAACCACATAAGTATTAAAACATATTAGGACAAAATTTAACTTTACTTTGAAAGATAAGTGTATTATTTTATTGAAATGTAACTACTTTTACGGATCTACTCGCGTTCATTTTATACATTAATATGATTTAATTTTTATGCTGACGTTTCGAACCCTTTGCAGGGTCCGTGATGATAGGGAGACGTCAGGATAAAAGTTAAATCAAAATATTGTACAAAATAAATGCGAGTTGATTCGTAAAAGTAGTTTCATTTTAATGTGTAGTGTTCGCGTAAACTTTAGAAAACAATAAGTATTATTTTACTTACGGTGTAACCAAGCCTGGCAGCGCGATGGAGATGTGTTTCGCCAATGCTCTTGTTTATAAACCAACTTTTAATCTCTTTGTGTATGTCGTGGATTGACTCTGGGCTTGGTTTTGGCGCTGCGCGTCGTATCTTGGCGGTAGGATTGGTATCCTCTCTACGAATTATCTTTTTCTTCTTTCTTATGTAATCAAATCCCGAACTGAATTTTCTCCTTCCAAATAAACGTTTTAGCCTCCTTTTTGTATTGCCTTCTGTGGCCGTCGCGTCGGGTGTGCTCTGATCCTTCTCTTTTTCCTTTTCTTTATCCTTATTTTCTAATATTGGACTAGTTTCTTTTTTATGTTTATTACTAGAAACATCTTTCATTCTTTTATGAGATAAAGATTTCATTAAACTATTCCTTTTCTTCAGTCGGAGTAATCTGCCTTTAGCATCGTTTCTTTTTAAAGATTTTGTGCTCCTCAATCCATCTCTTATTGAACTAGATCTCCGTTTAAATTTATCTTTTATTATTTTCTTCGGTTTGAATTTAGGTTTACTGTCGGGTTCCTTTTTGATTTTCACTGGTTGTTCTTCTTCTACCTCTTGCGACTCTACCTCGCGATACGACGACGGTGGTGCAGACGCTGGTCGCTCATCACCGAACACCTCTTTTATCGTGGCTCTATGTTTTAATACTCTACTTTCAGTTCGAGTCCTAGATTTCAGAACAACAGGTGAAAATTCCTCTGTAGCACCTATAAGGCCATCAGTATCTTTAATGAAAGCGTCGCGAAAAGCAGCGACAGTTTCTTTTCTAAAAGCTCCCAAATAATAAATATCTTCCATTAATTTATCTTTCTTTGCACTTAAATTACCCTTATTTCCATTTTTTACCAGACCCAAACTTGGCGTGCCTAATAACTCGCTTGCATTCGAACTTTTGGGTATTAATTTTGGTGCTTTATCTGCATTATCTTTTTCTTTAAATTTCTTTTTTGGGTCTTCTTTTCTACCACATTTTTGTATAAGAACGTCTACAATCGAACTACGCTTCTTCTTCGCATTTGAGTTAGAGAATACTGTAGATGTGGAAGCTTCCGAGTCGTACTGTAACTTATTTGGTGCAGAGTAACTAGAATTGGATTCTAGATCACTATCAAGCGTGAGTTTGTCAGGGCGTCTTGTGTACAAGTCATCGGTTGCCGCAGAGGGGGCTGAGGATGGGGCTGGAGATAGTGGCGCAGGATCAAGATCTGGCAAGGAAGTTGAACCGCGAGTAAAAAAGGCTCCAGAACCTTTCGGGAAAGGACCGCCGGATCGCCCTCTCGGAATAGCTATTAATCTTGTCGGCATACGGAGGGAACGTTTATATCGATACAACTCTTCCTCCCAGCCTGGATGGAAATCAGATCCGTCGCCGAAACCTGGTTTCCGGACAGGTGTAGAACTACTACTTGCATTATCTTGCTTTTTCGATGGTGATGATTTTACTGTACTTTTAGTAGCTGAGCTCTGTTTATTATCTTCAGCCTTGATGTTTTTGCGTAGGCGAAGTCTTCTTGCTACACTCAGCTCATCATCATCGCTGTCTGAGCTCACGACTTCATTAAGCTTTTCATTTTTGTTATTATCAGTTACCAATTTTCCTTTTGATCTAGATAATTGTTTAGTAAATTTTCCTTTGGTTAGTTTTTCTTCTTTTTCTTTTACTGCAGATTCAATTGATTTTCTATTATTTTTATTAACATCTACGTCACAACATTCTAACTTCACATAGGCAGATTTCTCAGATAAATCTTTCAATAGCTGATATTTAAGTAGATCACATCGTTCTTTTTCCTTAAGTATTTTACTTTTTATCAATGGTTCGTCATCATCAGTAGATTCAGATTCATCTTTAATAATTGTTTTTAACGATTCCTTCTCTTTCAAATCTTTTTTCACTTGCCTCGAAGGAGACTCAGTTAAGTTTTCAGTTTTAGGTGATTTAGATTTTGCTTTACCTTTATTCTTTATTGTCTTTTCACTATCTTTGCTTGTGCGTTTATCATTCAATGCTTTTTGTATTTTTGATTTATCTTTATTTTCAGTCTTTTCTTTAGTTTCAAGTTTATTTTCAATTTCTGTTTTATCTTTTATGTCTTTTACGTTGAGATCAGGCACGATATTTATAAGGGGCTCATTTTCTTGTATCATTTCTTCTACGTCAACAGGTTCTTGTTTGATTACAATGGGTGGTGTTGAATCAACGATTGATTTTTTATCTACTACTGTATCAGATTGATTCTCTACTACTGTATCAGATTGATTCTCTACTACTGTATCAGGCACTAACACAATTGAAGCGGACTGATTATTAGCTTCTTTCTGATCGATTTCCTGATCAATTGTTTCTCTGGGCTTTTTTGTTTTCTTTTTATGGCAACCAACTTTTAATTGTTCCATAAAATTATCACAAGCGCTAGCCCAATCTGAATCATCTGGCAATTCATTGCCTATATTCATACCTTCAGGTTCTAAACTCTCAAGAAAACTTTCAGTTTTTATGGAAATTACTGCATCTTTTTCAATTTCTTCAATATTCATAGGTTCTGATTTTACTTCAGGAATAATGCCTTCTATTGGGTTTTCAGTTTTTATAACAGATTCGAACCTTAAGTTGTCTTGTCTCATTTGATTGAATAAATGTTGCTTTTGTGATTTTGGCTGAAGCTTCGTTTGATCATCTCCTGAAGATGCATCTTGTTTCATGTCAGGCTTTAAAGTATTTTCTTCTGAGGGAGGCATGACTTTCAATTCAGCTTTTGTTCTTATTCTTGAGGCAACATCATTTTCAGGCGACTTGCTCTTTATATTGGAATTATCCATTTTTTTACAATCTAAATCGCGTGGTAAAGAATCTACAGCTTTGGGCATTTGAATGTGACTCACAGCATTTGGCATGATATGACCGGGCTTTGAAACACTTTTGCCGGTAGCATCTGTGTCATTATCTTTAGTTAGATCAGTTATTTCTATCACTGAGTCGTCTACGTCGTCTATGACGATGAGATCAGGAATCTGTCTAGGTGGTCTTGTCGGGTCCACGTGTCCTGTTTGTTTTGTTTCTAAGCTATTTCTTAGTATACTTAAAACTCTCTTATCTGCAGGGACACCACTGTGGGGTTCTAAATGATGTGCATGTACATGTGGTTCTCTATGGCTCGGTAGCTTTTGTATAACATGATGTCGGTTAGGAGTAGGTATACTTCTATCATGGTAATGAGCACGATAATCGCTTGATTCACGATTAACTAGCTCAGGAGGGTATGTACTATTAGAGTACTTATGGTTAACGTGAGAATGATGCTCGCGATAAGCAACAGATGCAGCTGGTCTTTTTTGCTCATTTTGATAAGCCTCAAATTGTTTATGACTACTATAACTGTATACCGGACGGCTAATTAAATCGTGCTGTTCCCGTGCAAATTGAGTCATTCTCTCTATCCGACTATCTGAACTCCAAGTTTCATATCGAACAATTTTTTCGGGAATATTACTAACGATGGGCCCACCTAACCTTTTTCTTTCATCTATAAATCGGTCATCACGCCTACCATCATGTCGTTGATCACCAACCGGTCTTGTTAAGTCTATTCTAGGAACCAAGTCTCCTCTGCCAGAACTACTGCTATATTTGGTGCGTTCGGGATACGTGTGATTTTGAGATTCAGCAGGATATGGTTCAGTGGTGGTTGGTCTTCTTGTTTCATATGATCCATTGTAACGGATTGGAAGAGCGTTTTGAGCTACAGCATTGGCATTAGCAAGATGGTTATTTCTTTCTCGGTATTGAGTAAAATTTGGCGCGAAATCCACTTTATGCGATGAAACATAATTTGCACCCGCGGATGAAATTTGTCGCCCGCTAGAAGATGAAGGTCGTGGTTGAAGTGGTAATAATTTATTTTCCATCGACGCAGAATCAATTACGTCGTCCTGTGTAGTAGATGAATCAGCCGAATTTTTGACAGTTTTAACAGATAAATCGAGTGGAGATTCCCGTTTTTGTTTAGGTTGATTAACTTGACTAACGTTTGGCGATACAGCAACTGGAGTGTCTTGTTTCTGTTTCGTTTGGTTCATTTGATTAACGAGTGTGGTGACAGATACCGTCATACGAGCTTGCTGACTGGGATATCCAGACTTGACCGTTGAGCGAGCTGGTGATGTTTGGACGGAACTCGATGTGGAATATTCATAATTTGATTTTGGAGCAGCCACAGCCCTGTAAGCACTTCGCGGTTGAAGGCTTGCATTCTGAGCGACCGGCACTTGTGAATTAGTTTCGTAACGCGCTGTCGAAGTGGATGGCGTTGGATAATGGTAAGCACTTCTGGCATCAACAGTTCTGCTAATATTGGGGTAATCTACACGCGGCGGCAGACGCGCTGCGTCATGTGGGAGTAACGCAGGTGGAACTGGCGCTCGGTCCAGGGGCCTAGTTGCGTAATGCGCATTCATCGCATCTATTGCAGCATGCTTATGTGGAGCAGGATGATGGGTCTCTAACCGGTGGTTTTGAACAGTTTGCGACGTTGGCTGGCTGGGTCTATATCCCGGATAAGCATGTTGAGGATCATATTTTCTTGTGGGTACCGCAGGGTGTCTTTCATAATGTGAACTAACACGACCATACGGCGATGGTTCTCGTCGCTGCTGTAACGGCGAATAAACTTGTGTCGACCGAACGTCTAACCTCTGCGGAGGTGGCACGGCTTGTGGGTGGTGAATAGGTGGCACCCGATCATTGTGTGGAGGCGGCGGCTGCGAAGCAGACATAACGTAGCGTTGAGTGGGTGGGCTTTGCGTGGTGGACTCGCGCAGTCTCGAGGATGAGTGTTGCGGTAGTGAACTTGATATTCTTGCATATGTCTGCGGGCTCTGCCGCGCAGATATAGCAGGTTGCGGAGATGGTACCGGTGGGCCATGAGAACTTCTGCCTCCATCCGGTAGGTTTGTCTCATAATGATACCGCGCGTACGCTTCAGGAGGCCTCGATGTTAAATAAGGGTCAGGTGGGCGGCCAGTCGCGTAATGGTCGGGCGGCCTAGCGGTAGGAGTAGGCACACGATGTGAGGGTGTGCGATACTGCGCACTGGCTTCCAGCTGGTGCTCCAAAGGTGGTAAGGGTTGTAATGGCGCAGTCGAAGATGGTCTCGCTGGCGAAGGACAAGGAGCAGCTGGCGCTGGTGCCGGCGACGGTAACGCACGCGATGGCTTACGAATAATATGCGACGGTGGCGAAAGAGTTTCTATCGATTCCTCTTCATCTTCAACTTCAGGTAGTTCTCGTCTCTTTTCAGCAGCTTCCCGCATGACGGTCGCTTTGTGGATGATATGCGGTTCTGGTTCGAGCGGCTCTGAAGGCGGCCGGGGCGGGAGGGCAACGGCCATCACTGTGGCGGGTGCCGAGGGCGGCGCGGCGGCGGCGGAGGGCGGGCGCGACGTGGGCGCGGGTGCTCCTGACTGAGCCGGAGCTCCCTCTTCGGGCGGTGGTGCACCTGCAGGCCACACTGACTGTCCTGAGCCCTCTGTATGGGCTTGTTTAGGAAGTCCCATAAAATATTGACGCGTCCCTTCCAATACATTGTTGAAAGTTACATCCATAATATGACTTCCGCCTGCAGTCTAAGTCTGTAAGAAGTGAAAAGAAAATTTGTTAGTTTACTGGAAAACATAAAATCTACTATGCGAATGGATTAAACAAATTATAAATGAAATGAAGACAATAGCGCTTCTATCAAAAGCTTAAACAGTAGTAACTAGGAGTGCAGATTTTTTGAAGGTGCGTGGTGGGGTCGTTACCCGGCGGCTGCCCTTGAGCGTACTTCGCCCCCTACGCGACGCACACACGCGCAGCACGCGCGCGCACTCACGCACACTACGAAAAACTTCCGCGTCACACACAACACAATACAAACACGGCAATCTACGAAAAAGTCTGTTGACCTTCATTTGATTAAAGGCATTTGTTATTTGATTAGGTACAATCGACATGACAAAATAACACTTTGTCACTGAATATTGTTGTAAATCACATAACAAAAAAGTGTAAACGGTAATTACTAGTTATTACCTACGTACATTTATTATTTATTGTGACAAAGTCTTTATTCAATAGCTCTAGAATTGCGCTAATCTTGTCTTATTTATATCAATCACTGGGTTCGCTAGATTGTGTTTATATTATAAATACAAGACAACTAAGCTACATTGCATCTCTTAATGTATTAATAGGCAATGAACATTGAACGCAAGAAAAAGAGTTTACTTACTCTCCAAATTGCAATTCTTACTAACAAACGGGCGATCTCGCTCGGGAGCCGTTTCCACAGCAACTGGTTTCCCCTCATCTTAGCTCTACGCCAGCCTTCCCGCCTGTCAATACTACTCTGTACGATACAGAATCGATTTAAGCAAAAGTTTTCATCATTAGATAACAAGATACAACCTTCAGCGATTATTTTAAGGTAAGAGTTTTGGTAGTATATAATTAATCTCTCATTTAGATAATTAATTACGAGTATAATATGATCGCGAAACAGGAACTTCCAAAAGGACAGTTCATGGGCAACTAGTGCAAAGGCCAAGCTTAAAACGACTATTATAAACCCGATTTAAATCAAATAAAATCGGTTCATTATAAATTAACAAATGGCTCTCAATCTTTTTTTTTTGTGGAATTGTCGCTGTAGCTTGTTATATTCTTATATCCATAATATGGATTTTGTGGCTGTCAACAATTGTTTTTCCCTTCTAATATTCTTTATAATAATATATATATAATATTCTAATATAATAAGTTTATTTTAATAAAAAATATTTGACTTTGACTTTGACTTTGACTTTGAATATTAATAGATTAAAGTAAATAGTTTAGCTTTAATGGGATTTACATGCCAAGAGGCTACGTCCATTGAAAATAAATATTTAAAAAAATCCATAGGCATAATAGCTATCTGATTTATCTTTATTAAGAAAGTTAACTTTCGTTATTTTACCATCTTAGTTGATGTGACTTATATCGTAAATATTGATTACACAATCGTATGCAAATTCAGTTAGTTTGTTTAACTAGGAAATCCGTGTTATTAATCAATTTAATATGAGATAAGGTCGACTTTTCGAACCTCAGATAAACACAAATTTTATTTACAGTCTGTTATCGTGTTATGCAGCCAATTTGATTAATACCTAAGATTGATAGATAAGTTAAAATGATGATACTGATGTGTGTGTGTACACGTAGATTTCGAACCAGTTCTCATCTCAGTTTGTTAAAAGTATTGCGGATAATGAAGTTGCAAGCTTGTTTTAAGCAGAGTACGTACCAACATAATGTTGCTATAACCGGGGTCTAACTGCTCTGGGCCACGGGTACGAGCGATTTGCAGCGCGACGCGACGTGCGATTTATTTATCTGGTAATAGCACGGTACACCAACAGTACATATACATGACATTGAGCAGTTACATTGAGGTACAGGGTTCTTATTCTAATATATTTACCAAAAAACGGCGTACGCAGCATTGATTTCGTTGCCCATTGCAGTTTTACAATACTATCAAATTGGAGCTAATTTCTAGCTCATTGCTTGTTTTACCAGCGAAGTTATAGCACAGTTTAACTAATAGTTAAAACGAGCAAAAGAGCGTCGCCAACCGCTCTCGTTCGTGGCCAAAACACGCAACCAAGCGTTTTGTTTTTATGAAATTGTTTGCGGCACGCATCCATGCGTCGCATATGCAATTATCGATGCACTTGTGTGGATTCCGTTACGTACCAGACCGGCTCCGGTAAATCTACTTAGCGTTGTAATATGTGTGTACGCGAGGAAAAGTTACAGCGTGTATGTCCTGTGTTTGTGTTGAACAACAGTCGCAAACAAATATTTTTGAATCTTTGTAAATCAAGACGGAGACATTGGCTTAATCACCTCGTTTGCCCGTACGCGAGAAATCTGAAACACATTTGGCCCGCTCTGGAAATGAACCCAGGACCTCTAGATATCGCCGAGCGCTTTAACTGCAACTCAGCTATAAAGGCATTACTTACTTATAAAAAAAAATTGTAAATTTTTGAACCTGTTTTCTAAAACTTGTTTGTTAGATTACGTGGCCACGAAAACTGTTTTTAATAACTTGTAATAAAAAACAAGGTTATTATTCGATAACTGGTTCACTCCATCCTTGCGGTTCTCTGGATTTATAATCGCTCAAAGCGATAAGACTGCCGAATGGAATTTGATTTATTTCTAGTGTTGCTTTAAAAGTTGAAAAGATTTTATAAAAGTCTATTTACTTGGGTTGTGCGCTATCCTGCTTGGTGAGAATGACAGCCTCTATTTGCGTTCATGACGGCTGCCTCTTATGGACTCCCTGTAACAGAAGAAACAAATGTATGAGACACACGATCGCACAAAATGTAAAATATAATCAACAAACACTGAAAACAATGGTAATTTGACACGTTGACTACAAGTATAAGGTATCAAAATAATTCAACAGTTTCATTGTTTCAGAATTTTAATTACGATGACAACATTATTTCTTTTATCAAGCAGACAGATAGTTTACACCGTTCATTAATTACTATTTTGGGGTTTTTACTGTGTTAAAGATTGTGAGAATGTAGTAAAGTATTTAAATTATATGTAAATGTTGCTTACAATATACAGTGGCAAAAGGAACCAATAATATAAATGGTTGTTATTTTGAAAGTAGAGATGATAACATTGTTCGTTACTTAAATTAGGCTTCTGTTAGGCATGTAAATGCCTACCAAAAATGTATCAATCCAGTAGGATTGGTAGTATTGGTAGTAACTAATAAAATTCGAAACGCTTACCAAAACGGATAAATGCTCACCAAATTGTGTTTCCTAAAATATTATAAAAAGGATACAATTTATATTTTTAATAAATGCAATAAAAATATATGAATACTGTAGCGACTCTCTACACTCATAACTCAACAAATACCTTTTAACTGCATTTCAGACCAAATATATTACTTCGTCACCAAATAGATAACACGAATATTTTATGCCTCGATTTTCAATTTGGTAATGTTTGCTTTCTGTTGTCTAATAAAAAAATTACCTCGAAATTCAAGACAATCGCTACGCTGCTATGCTTCGCGATTCTCTTAAATTCCTAATCTATCACGTGACCTACAGGAGTAGGGCAGCTAGTATCCTCAATCATTTGAATAATTGTGTAAAAATTTGGTGAGCATTTATCCATTTTGGGAAGCTTAGGGTCTAAAAAATAGTAAGCGTTTAAATTATACCCCTTAGATTATATACATATAATCCTCATGAACAATCCTACATGCCTTAGATTCTTCTATAGTACCTAAATAGTTCCAAGATCAAAAAGGTGAAGCTTGAATTCAATTTAGTAACTCATTCGTAAACAGTTGTAGAAAAATAAGACTATAGTTCCTAGTCGATGAAGAAAGACACTGAAAGTTTACAGTTTAGTTCGGGATTTTGATAAATTACCATTTGCCCGGTAGCTGCGTATGCGGCGCTCATGGACATTGACCCAGATTCAACATCCGTTGACAAACGATTCAGTACATTATGCGAATTGACTTGTAAATGGTGTTTGATGCATAAAAAGTACCAACGTATACATATATATTTCCATTCAAATCAAATGTATTTTTGGCGCAGACTTGTACGTAATCGTTCTCGTATACATATAGTATGAGAATGTGTTTTCCTATTAAAAAGCGGTTATTCCCGGTATAATATAATATAGATACTCCTAAAATAAGTAGTGTCGGCAGAAGCCTGAAACTCGCCAAACAAGTTTTGTAATAAATAACCTGTATAATTGACCTATAGAACATATTTGTTTCTATTCGTTGTAAGTTATGCTATTACCTATTAATCTGTGAATATAATGAAAAACTGATATCGTTAACAATACACAATTATACTTTACATTTTTATTTCGTTGACGATTTTATTGATTGTACTTGCTCTAGTTTTAACCTTACTTCATTTACCTTATAGCACTGTCAGACAGGTCTTCTCTCTATCTAGACTTTGCGGCATTCAAATAAAATACGCTAATATTCTAATTTATTATATTTTGTTAAGGCTAAATTGTTATCGAATTTAAACTACCATAAATGTAAATTTACGCTATAATAACCGTAATGAATTAATGATAAGACCACAGATATAAAATAGGTAGGTACCTACTTACAAATTCGTAATTATGAAACCTAATACAATAAACAAGTTAGTTCCGGAACCCGCGTTCTCATACGGCATGAATAACTATTATAATTACTTGAATAGACAAGCGCATAGGTACTTACCTAGTAGCTAGTTCCATTAAAATACAAAGTAATACTTAACTAGTTGATCTATGTTGAAGAGAACAAATTACGTAACTAGCTGGGCAGGTACGTTGCCGGGACAAGTTATGTGAAGTTACCAACTAATAATTAGCTAGGCACCTACTAATGCATCGAGAAATGATGCGTAGATAGGTATTCCTACTTGTTCGCGGGAAATAGGTAAGTACGAGAGCAATTTGTTTTCTTTGGCACTGGCACACCACACTACAATGTTTACGTGTGTGCTAGCTAACGCGCACACTGGCGCGCACAGCTGTGCGGGGTCAATGCCCCGCGGCCGGCCCGAGCGAAACAAGGTGAATCGTAATATCCATGCCTACTTTTTGTCTCTGAACCTAATTGTCATCTATTGTAACGTGACTCCGACGTGCTTTATTGCGTTAGTTAACTAATAATAATTTTGAGAATGGCATCATAAATGTATTTGCTTCTGAATTTTAATCGTAAGTTTGCACAATGTTTTTTTATCTTACTTCACTTTTAAAGATCTCTTAAGGCTACTTGTATTAGTATTTAGACTTATTATTTAGGTTGGGAATTATTTAGGTGGTTACATACATTTATAAGACTTTACAATACACAAGGGCATGGTACTTCGAGTACACCTAATATACCTTCTCCGACCAATTACGGATATAAGTGAACGAAAAGGTTGTAGGTTTTTAAGTCATTTGAGATATTATGGTTTGATTAATAAATACAAAACAAAAGAATGCCACTCAACACATCTATGTGCTCAACACCCACTGTCTCATTTTACTTTATATTGTTATTCATATCGTATGACCGCTAATACTCTCAAAAGTTTATCATTCAGACAGACATAACAGCTGTCAACAATACGCACACATAGACAATATGGATGATTCATTAATTTATCATTATAACTAGTAGGTAACTATGTGGTTACGTTTTATTGCATAACTGATGCCTTTAATGCAATATTGCGATTTGTTTGGAATGCAATAAAGTAGGAAATCTATAGGTGTTATTCATATTTTTAAGACAAAAATAATAAATTGTTTCAAATCAAAAGTCGTCGAAAGAAATTTGTTGATAAGTATTTGATAAAATGTTTGCGATTTCGTTAGTTCACACATATCACATAGGACAATTATGATCAAATGTTAGCCCTTTCAATTTGAGTTTCGCGTTTATTATGACAAGATGTCCGCGAACTATCGAAGTCAATCGATCTTCCGAAAAGGTTCAACGATTTGTAAACAGCCGGGTGAGGAAGCAATAACTTTCTCCCCATTATTCTTATTCCCAGCTAGGGTTGCCAATCACAACTTTATAGAATACTCGAAGGATCCTTTACAACATTTTGGGTCCACAACTTTTTGCTGTCGGATGTCAAACAAACTATGACAACCCTATTCATAGCAGCACTCACGGCCACAGGGAACGGTGTCTATGTTGCCACACCCTCTATAAGCACACTCTCCCCTATAAGATACACAAATTGTGCCTTATGAGGCACATAATTTTATCGTTTATCCATGTTGTGCCAAAACTGTGTCCCAGTTTTTCTATAAACCCGGTAACTATAAACACTTTATAGCTGATAAAAGCATCCCATCCCACTACACCAGTAAATTCGCCTTGTTACTAAAAAGCCTTAATCACTTACCTGGCGACATTGTATTTGATCTTATAAAAACTAAGCTAGGTAGGTATATCAATTTTAGGCTCTCCGCTTATCTCTGTGATCAATCACAATATTTTCGATATATCACTCCGATTTTGTGTAAGGGACAAATTAACAAACTTTCGCATTTGTAACAATGATTAGTATGATACACAATGCCAATATGTACAGCACAAACCAAACAATATAACGTTTCACAATAGGTATATTGACAACAACTATAATTAATTCCAGAGCATTACCCTGTCATCTACCGTGAATACAGACACAATGGAATTTTAATTGTTTATGGCACTGATCAGTGCTCGCGGCAGATGACAGGTTAAACGTATAAATGAAGTCATTTAACAGTTCTTTAAAACATTAACCAATTTTTATTTATCCTAAGCATGAATTTCTGTGACCTAAAGTTGTTATTGAACACTCAATTGAAGGCACAAAATAAAATTGTGACGTTATAGTTTCCAATTCCCATACAATAGGTACCTATTAAAAAAACGGTTTTGTCAGTTAGGTACTAAAAAGTTTGTCAATTGACCAAATTACGAAACATGACATTATCATCTTACGTTATACCATAACAGCCTCAACCACCACCGAGGAGTTAGAAAATCTTTTTGCTCTTCCGTAAATGTAGTAATTTAAGTAGCCCCTTTAAGTAAGATAAATATTTTATTTCCTTATGTTCGACAACTTCCGCAATCGTTACGCTGCTCTAGTTAGCCTACGTACGTCACGCTGTGTTGTTATCTATTATATTACTTATATACAAATCATGCGTCAGCCTATAAATACCTATCCCACGACTGGGTGTTCCCAGCAAATGGATAACAGCACACACGAGCAAGCGGGTCACCTGATTGTAAGCAAACACCAACCGGGCCCGCTTCTTGCCACCCATGGACATTCGCAACACAAAGGATAAATTATCATTGTCATAATCAAATCAGCCAATGTCAGTCCCCTGCTGAACAAAGGCCTCTCCTCATGCACACACCACAGAGCCTGACTTTCAGGTCTTCCCATTCAACGCAGCGATGTAATTTGATTGAAGTAAACTTTAGTAGTGATGGACACATAGTCGTCTTAAGGTACAAGACCGCAGACTTCAACTGCAGGCCGCACTGCGGCACTGCGTTGCGGTTGACCGCAGTGCGGCCTGCGGTCGCGGCCGCCGCTTTTCCAAACGTGGCGCTATGCCGCGGCTGCACAACGCATGGAACAATGTCTCACTCCCGTAGCTTCGCGCAAGACGGAAAGTCGGACAACGCTACCGATAGTCTACTAATGTGTCTCATGTAACAAGAGGAAGATGATGACGATTTGTTGTTACTATATGTCAGAAAAAAGGAAAGTAAAGCAACTGATCTAAGGAAGTTATTAAGTTTCGAAAGTATAGTCGTTACTTCTACTACTACATATTTACGTTACTGTTTTTATTTAAATCCTTTCCTATCGCTTTCCTCACATTATCTTTGACCAAATTATGGCAGCTCGGCAAACTGCAGCCGCAGACAGCAAACTGCAGTCTGCGGCTGCAGTTTACTGTCTGCGGTCCGTCTCGGACTTATACTTTTACGATTAGCAGGATCCCCCCGTCCTCCAAAGCTCGAATCGAATCTCAACAAGGCACCATAAATTTCATATTAATTTCGCTATACTATATTTGAATGGAATCGCGCGAGATGCGCGGGCGCGGCTGTGGCCCACATTCCCGTTCTATTTCCACGGCTTGCGCTAGCGCTCTCTATAATTAGATCCGCATTGTTTATGGCCGATGGCCGACGACCGAGTAACATCACGCTGACACTTCCTGTATTTGTTCTTTGATAAGGGCTTATCTATCACGTACCTTATCTATTGTTGTCATTATTTAATATGTACCCTCTGTAGGCTTTAAAACAGGATAGCTTATCTAAATTACTTCAATGGCTGCCTTTGCTATGTAGAGTATAAAGAATACTCTAACATTGAATAGCCTGCTACTCGTACTCTTATACATCCTCGTATAATCACAATTCCAAGCAAAATTTACGTCATTTATCTGAAATTCGCCACTACAACGTTGTCATTAAATTCGGTGAAACGGCAACAATAATGAAAACATTGTATAAGTCATTAAGGAAAGCAACATACATGTTTGTGTGTTAATTAGACAGCTCTACTGTAAGTAAATGTCGTTAGTTAATTATAGAGGTAATTCCTAAGCTTTTAACAAATTAATCATAAGTAATGTGTCAATGTTTAATTGAAAACTGTGCAAGGGCTTTCTTTGAATAAACTTCTTTAAATTGGGTAGGTACGATGTTTAGTTACGTTAATTTATTATTTAAGCTCACCGCGCCTGGGTTACTCAGAGTCGTTGTGTTGTGTGTCGTTGACACCATCAAACACGAAGCGGTAACCGTAATTCCAAACTACGCATATCAGCCGACAGGAAAATAAATGAGCAGATCATTTTTATTATCATTATTGTATATTGTTATTATTGCATTCACAGTCTTGTATTTAAATCGGGAATTGAATAAAACTTGAAAAATAAATCGTTTGCTTCTGATGGGACTAGGAGTCACATTTATTTTCATAACATTGTTTAAATAATAAGAAAAAGGCACTTGAACATTTAGACAGGGAAGCCAAAGTCGTTGGTTTGATTCCCATCTCAGATAATACTTTTTATCACGTGATGTTTTATTTTAAATCAAATTAATTTTATAAACAACTCTAGCTGACCCGGCGGACTTCGTACCGCTTTGACAGTTTCCATCATAGAGTTAAATATATATCAATGGTTTCCATGACAACAAAACAAACAAATCATTTTCAAATTGTCGTTTTTAGTATATTTTTTTTAATATAGCCTATGTTACTCAGCGCTAATGTAGCATTCTAATGGTGAAAGAATTTTTTAAATCGGTCCAGTGGTTTTTGAGTTTATTCGTTGCAAACATACATATTTACATACATACATAAATACAAAGGTTTCCTCTTTATAATATTAGTATAGATATAGATACCCTCAACAGCTGTTCACAAGCAAGTACTAGTAGATTAATACAATAATATACCTAATCTTTAGGTTTATTTTAAGCCCTGGTGTACACCTAAAATGCGACCATTTGGAATGTCTCCAAGATTGAAACGTAGTTGTGAATCCAAGCGGGCTGCTCGTGTTTCTTTTGTCCGTGTTTTTTGTTGATGTTCAACATTGACTAGCACTCGAAATTACTTCGATTTTTCCTTATATTACTATTAAAGATTGCGAAATTGGAGTAGATTCTGTTAGCCCAGCAGCGCTACATGTTTATGATACCAATTTTCATTTGTTCATTATTCGCACTAAACCACAAATCGTTATCGATCGACGGTCGGCCAAGAAAACTGTCTACCAGTTTTGCCAAAACTTCATTTAGAAACTCAATTTTTGTATACAAATTCTCGTTTTATATCTTTCACCATTAGAATGCTACATTAGCGCTGAGTAACATCTAGGCTATATTAAAAAAAATACCTAATATCTAAAATACTAAAAACAACAATTTAATTTTCCAATACAAAATGATGTTTGTTTTGTTGTCATGGAAACCATTGATATATATTTAACTCAATGATGGAAACTGTCAAAGCGGTACGAAGTCCGCCGGGTCAGTTAGTGTTACATAAAGCGTTGCGATGAGGCCTCAATAACAATAAGAGTAAGACTTGTAATAAATATTCGATCGAATTAAAGTTAACTTCTATGTGTATGGCATCCAGGGTTCGAAAGGAAACATTACCAAGGGTAGTTTGTTGTTGTCAATTTTAATAATCCAACTTTTATTAACATAATAAATACCACGATAATTTTCCGAGAAGTGTAATTATCTTGATAATTCTGAACCCTGGTGGGACCGAAACAGCGCTATCTAGTGACAAGTTGGTTTACAAAGACGTCATTAAGAAAGCTCGCACTCTGACTGTTGTAGACAATAGATTGCAAATGTACTCGTACCTACCTAGCTTCCTTTATAAACGGATATGGATGTTAATCTGACAATGGCGATATCCATAGTTTAAACACCTTTATTTTTAGCTATATAAAATGTTAATTGAGCACCGACCAACCGAACAGTTAGGATATTTTAAGCCTATTGTTACACTAACGATAACACGATATTATGTACGAACGAGTGTACCTACATGGAAAGTATTATATTCATACGTAGATCTTCTTCGCAAAGTATTTACAGTCACGATCACGAGATAGGTATCTATTGTTAACGTGGTGTGTCAAGGAAAATATAAGCTACATAGAAATTGTCTGGAGGTTTTGTTGACTTTCCATAAATGTTATAACAAAAAATATAGAAATTTAAGATACAATTTTACTAGACATAATCAACCAGCTTTAGGAAGCTGGAGTGGGAATCGAACCAATGACCTTTGGATAACCGGTCCAATGTAACTACATAGCATTGCGAATGCAAAAATTTAAATGATGAAAAAAATAGAAATTTAAATTGCTACAGGTTTTTAAATCGCGTCGTCGTCACACGCTGAGAACTGCGAAGTGTCTTATGTGTTTGGTACTTTGATTGTTAAAATTTTCACAAACACGTGCATCATCATCAGCCTACACTAGTCCACTGCTGGACATACGCCACTCCAAGTGCACGCCACTGTGCACGATCCGCGGATACTCTCAGCCTTTGAATGTCCCACAGATGGGCTCAAACCTTTCCACACGCACAAAAGCACAAGGGGAGCCAATTCTCCCCACCATGCTGGTCCAAAGGTGCTTAACGACTGCCATCAAGCGGAACCAACTTAACATACCTACCTTTTAAAGCAAGAAGCTCAGGAGATTTTTAAATTGGTCACCCATCCTGTGACCTGACATTGCGAAAGTTGTTTAACTTGCAACCGAAACACTTAGTAAGTACTAAGTAATCTGTGCCGAAACGCACAAATTTGTTTGTAAAATCTCACTCCCATGATTAAACCTATATCGACGTCTTATATATATTTGGTGCGATCTTATGAAATACGGTCGTTTTGTATAGGAAAGTAAGTTTAATCTTGTTACACGTAAGCTCCGAGTTTGCAACACGCAATCGCGCCTATGTTGTTTTCCTTCGGCCGTTTCTGTGTCAGTGGGTCAATAGCTGACTGCGTGCTGACAATTTGCAAACAACTCGAGGATCGGTTGCGGCGCTCGCTGCTGGTTAATATTTACGAATATATCGGCTCACCGAATTATTTTAAATCATTGTAGCTTAGGTTTAAACTTAAAAATCACAAGAGAAACAAATATTATTTATTTGTGAAACAGATACGCTAACGTATAATAGGATTCGAAATATATTTACTTTATTTTTCTAGATACATTGTAAATACAGGTTTTTTGTAAGTAAAATCGTAGCAATAGTTGCATCTATGTCGGGCACTATGTGGGGTATTTGTAGGCGATCAAAAATGCTTTATTTTCAACAAATGAAGCACACTTTTTCATGTTGCATTTTTTATCTTGTTTTTATATAGAATTTAATTGAATAAATATAAATACTAGATAATTTGCCACATCTTAAATTAAAAAGAAAAACTACGATAGAGGACGATTTCGTCATCGTCTCATCACAAGGTTAAAGAGGTGAATTTCGACAGAAACACATGTATTATAGCAGGTACTAAACGAAGGTTAAATTACTGGATATCACAAACACGAGAGATTCCATGTGATAGTTTCTCAAACCAAAATACATCTTAATAAAGCGGAAATAAAAGCATAAAACAGATTGTTATGTGGTGTTACACAATCGTACGAACGGCGGGTGGAGCAGACTAGAACAAACAAGGCAGACAGTATAACAGGTCAGTGGGGCAATGTCACAATACCCGAGCCGTCCTCTCGCCTCTTTTGAACTTTGTTTGAAATCCAATCCGACTCACGAGTAACTGTGAGCCGATTATTTTGGGATCGTAACACGACGCACTTTTATTTTTAACTGCTCTTTTATTTTATGAAACATTGATCCCATGCTACGGCTTTGCGAGGTTCATTGACTAATTTACGGTTACCGAAACAAAAATTCTACTACAATTTGCTCAGTTCAGTTTAGTAAAGATGTTAATTAATACAGGCTTGCATTTTTTTAAATTTTAATCTTGTTAGAACGGCCAAATTGAGTGCCAAGAATTTTATCTCGAGGCTTTATGTTATTAAAATATGATATACTGTGCTGGCTGACTTAGCTTTAGACATAAAACCTCGGTATGTAAAAAATGATTTAGATAACTGAAACGAGACATTGAATGCCCAAGATATTTCTGTGGGGCAGCAAAAAATGGATGAGTCATGAACACGTCTCGCCGTTTGGTGAGGTAAGGATCCGTACCCATCGCCGGAATTCTAAGAAACTTTCGCCGTTGTGTGTTACCAAACGATTTGTCGAGGTCAATATGTGGTACTTTGTACTTGTATCTTAAAATATTGTTCGTACTTACAGCGAATCTTATTTTTATTTTTATAATATTATTATTATTATTATTCACCTTTCGTGAATACATAATAACAATAAGTATAAGAATAAGGTAAATAATAATAATAATATTTCTACTCTTTAAACAGATAATGGTGGGACTCCAATCCACGAATCTTCGCAATAAAGGCGACAGTTGTTTTTCTTAAATACTTTTAAAAATACTGCCATTCTGGTATTACTATTACACAAAAAGAAATATTTTTACAAATATAATTATTAGCAGTGTCAGTCAGTTAGTGTTTAATACGATAAATAATTTGAAGCATTAGAAAAGTTTGTAAGAAACCAATAATAATAATAATAATAATAAATAATAAATGTTTCCCACACTCACACCAATAAGTACTACGTTTTCATTTCTATTACTGACATTTAATGTATTATTTTACTAATACATTAAGTTTCCGCGACCACGCTACGCGAGTCGGTCGGAAGTCAGCGACGCGTCGTCATCAACGAGATAATTTTTAAGACAATATAGCCTGTAATAGTTATGTCATTATTTAAATGATCATTAGTTAAACAAATATAAAACGGATATATACCTAAGTGGTTTAATTCAAGAGTTTTACTTAATAAGATTAATAAGTTTACGTTACAGTTAGGGTTGCCAAGTTTTATTAGAAGAACTAGAGTATATCTGATTTCAAAGGAGGTAAATAAAGAATAAGGACTTACAAAAAAGAGTAATATATGTTTTATATTTTTAAAAAGGTATTTTTTTGTACATTTTGCAGCACAACCATTTTTCATGGTTTTTAAAAGAATTGCATGAGTCCAAACATTGTTTAAATCTAAACTCTAAATTTATATAGATCAAGAGCTCTTTTGGACTTTTTTGGTTCTGATAATGGGTTTGCATAATATTACATGACTGGCACTAGTATAGTAAACATTGTGTCAAAAAGAGTATTTTAGCATACTCTATTAGTGTTATAGATTATAGAGTACGCCTACATGATAAGTACAATACTCTATTTTAGAGTACGGTTGGCAACCCTAGTTACAGTCGTTACAGTATAAAAATCTTAAGCAAAGTACATTGTTTTTTTTAATAAACAATCATTCCGCTTTCAAATGAAAGACTGTCGTATGTATATCTACTTGCACGTAAACTACATACTATTTTAACTTGATATTTCCTACTGACTCCCTGTTTGACCACAGGTATGAAATTATCAAGTTAATATATATCACACATTGTTTTATAATCATCCGATAATTTCGAACAGTGTTACTCATAATATTTGTTGTATTTCTTATAACAAATAAAGAAATTCATAATAATTCGGATGATTGTAACTTAATAAAAACTACATTTTCAATTAAGAATTTTTAAAAGTTTTTATTACTTAAACAGTAGAAGTTTTTATTAGAGAAACAGAGTAACAGAACAGATCTCTTAATCTTTATCGAGAACTGAGACACGCTCATGCGTATATTAGTGCGGTAATAATATATCTTCTTCGTCACTTAAATACAGTTAACATATCGTTTTTTGATATTATCAATTGATAATTATGTAACCGTGATTAACGAGAATTATCATGATAATTATCTTTGATATCTTTGATAATTATCCTTTCGAACTCTGAGTTCTGACTTACAAAAAAAAGTGATCTTAAATTATCATTGCATTGTATTTCAATGTTTCCTAATTTAGCTCATAGTCTAACGACGTATATATATATATAAAGTAGATTATTAGAAGTAAAAAAACGTTAATTATGAAATAAAATTACTTAAACGAGCACGAAGAACACCTCCCAAAAAAGAGAACGCATCACATTAGAGAGAAAAGTTGAAGAACGTTGCGAAATGTAATGGATTTTTTCGCAACAAACTAGCTGTTAGTAGCGAGCGACGCGGAAATGGAGGTGAAAGTGGGGTGAAAGCGGCGCGCGCAACGTTTACCTAATCGCGGCGCGGGCGCAGCGGGGGCCGGCCGCCATGACAGCGTTACGTCAGCGACCACTCCGCCAAATGTGAAAGTCAATGTTATATTCGATCATTGTGGACTGCTCTTACATGATGCGAGGATGAGGTATGCGCGAAATAAGGTGCCTGGTACCAATTATCTCATTCAATCAAACTTACTTTTACTTTTTCGTTAAATATGGTGATTGGTGAAATGATGACTAACGAATGCTGACTTTTCAAAAAGTGACTGGGACTTGCGCACCCGCGGTCCACGACCTTCGCAATCTCCTCGAGACGCTGGATTTTCAATTGCTTTGATGGTGGGTTCAAGTTCGTCCCAGATTCGTTAGCTTTTTTCAATATTGATAATGCATAATATATAAAACATGCAAATAAGCACAATTGAAAAAAAAGAGACTAGAAAGAAGATCGAAAACAGTAAGAAGTTTCGATGTAAGAAATACACTTTCAAAAAAGGTACCCAATAATTTGTACGAAAGGAAAAAAATTATATTACTAACAAATTGTCGATCAATATGTAAAAAGTAAGACGTGTATGAATCACTTTTAGCACGAGTTAAAAATTGGCCACTCATAAAAACAGTCGACGTAAGAATGATTCAGACGCTACATACAATCAATAGCATCATCGATGCTATGAAGAATTTAGTAGCACTGAAGTTGTTTTTACGATGGCTAATGAACAATTGAACACCCGACGAATATTATTGAACGAAATAGAGCGTGCTAGAGAAAGTGGGCAAGTGTTATCAAAACCGTTGTGTGATACTAGTATCTATGTGGGTCGGTGCAGGCGTTACTAGTGCAAACTGGCCTTATCTCTGCGTATTTAGATAGTTTGTTTACATTCCGTATAAATTGACCGATCGAAATATTATTTGTGCCAAAAAGATTTTAAATGGGTTTCTATTTATGTTTGTAATGAAAATATTTATAATAAATTTGGAAATAACTTTAGATCAGTATGATATCCCGTAACTCGGCCTTATACAATATATCATTAATGGGTGCGCATAAGTTCACCTAAATTTTCAACTCCGACAATGTTCTTCCTAACATTTTTCATCCTAACAATCACAATTCCTAACTACTCTGTTTCTAATGTTCATAATTCCGAATCATTCAACTTCATAATGTCAGTAGCAATAAACATCTATTATACTATTATTTGTTTTCCTATATTTTCTCAACATAACCGTCTTTTACAATATTATTGAAAATATCTTTAAATATCTTTTGTATTTGAAGAGACTTTAAAATAAATCGCTTAGGTTAGCGACGAGCGAAGCGACGAGCGGGTTAGGTTGACATAAACACAGCGCCAGAAGCGACTTTAGGGCGTTTCTCACATTAATATACATCACTTTACAATGGAAATGATGTTTAGGGATAAAAGCGTTATAAAAAACAACAGTAGGAGTTTAAATATATTAACATTAGTGATGTTATTAATTACAATTTTGGAAACATGAGTGTTATGAACATCGTCTGTAGTACTACAAATTGTATGAATAAAAACTTTAGGAAGAAAAATTTTAAGAAGAATGATCAATCGGATTACAAATCGGTAGGAATAACAATTTTGGGTAAAAAAACTTTAGGTGAGCCAATATGAACCCATCTTTATATATTAAAAAGAAAATATAAGGCTTAGACCAAGATTACTCTTTAAATATTTTCTAGGTAAGTAATGGTAGTTATTAACTAGTATCCAATTCAATAGACCGCCACATTTATCAGGATATCCTTGACCCAATAGACGTTCAACGATTGATAATGCGAAGTGGCCTACATTACGTATACATACAGTGGATCTATATTATCATATTATAAGTACATGAAATTCAAGTTTTTATCTTGAGTGTCTTCCATTCCAGTTACCTTATAACGAAATGCAAATAAGTAAAGAAATTAGCAGATGTTGTTAAACTAAACTTGTTAAGTTACCAAGTAAACTAAAATCGATGACCCTTTTATCGTATACCAATTGCAGCTACTGTGGATTCTTCATATAACCCTTATTTTCTTGTTCTATGTAGGTCGCTGTAGTGTAATCTCAGTTTGTCATCTTCACACAACGACCGCCCGCAGATTGTAACAGTCAAGCTCTCGAAAGCAGTACGTTTTAATAGTTGGTTCTAAAGTACGTAACGACCGTCTTCCTTATATCGTCAAGTCGACAGTAGGAAACATGGTCCGCTTGCGAGCGCGCCTTGACCCACTTCACCATACTAGTACATTTATACTGTGCTAGTGGGTACATATTTCACCACCTCGTCGCGAACGCAATAATTTTTTCAACTATCGCTCAAATAGAGAATTAACAGTTTTGACAGTAAGCTACAATAAAAAAATATATGAATTTATCGAAAATACACATACTTTATAAACGCAGATGAAAGATTCAGAAAAAGAAATCAGATTAAAGAAATTCACGGAACGTGTGTGCAGTTTGAATCATTTCCGATCCCAAAAGAAGCTTTTTCCGCGTATAAAATCTGGAATCGATTGCGCGGATAGAACAAGAGAGCGCTAAATGTCAAACGCGATCTAAAATTAGTGAACTCGCACACACGAGGTCGAGATGCGCGTCAGTCAATTCGTAAAGATGGCGCCCCTATGATCGCGATCTCGTTGTCTCATTAGCTTCACAACCTTGCTCAACAATTCACAATGAACAATTTATCTATACGTGTAGCGAATATAATCAGAAGGCCAACAAAGCGCGTATGTACTCATATCTAGCGAACGTGAGAATTCTTAGAATATTCAAAGCACCTGCTCGAACTCTGGGTTTCAGATTGTGTAGAAAAAAAAGCACCGACGACGTGCTCCTTAAGGCTATTTATTATTAGCTATTTCACTCGCGTCGATAACGCCTAGCCTTTTGTTAATCTATACTACTCCTTTTATTTATTTGTTTATTAAATTGACACAAACAAGAATTTGACAATTGCTATCTGCATCTAAGGTGCCTTTCAAAGGGCTCTACAAGAATTCTTGAATTTTCAAAATTCTCCTACATAATTATCAAATAAAAACATATGGATATACTTACTGTTGGCCATTTGCTCGTCAATCCAATTATAACAATCCAAAGTTACACCAGCAGGAAGGTAATCCACTTCACTTTTCCAATTCCAAACAATACAAAAACACTTTAAATTTCTGATGCACTCTCACAGACAGCAATGTCGCTATTATACACTGAAATCTCGTTTAATAACAGTATTATTTTCCTATTATATAAAACTCCACACACCGTATCTGGGTTCACACCCAGTCCCAACACGGTACCTGTAACAAGACAAAGCACTGTAAGTTTTAAGACTTTTAAATTCTTGTTCACTGGTGGCACAATAGTTTTCTTCACCGCACGCACATTATAATATAGTTTTACTTACAAGCTTTAAATTAATTTTGGAATGAACACTAAATTAAGTATGACGTAAAGAAGTGATAATTGAGTAAAGCGCGAAACGTTCACTCATGTCGTCGACGAAACGCGGACTGGCTGGTTGGCGCAATAGGGGGAAATCGCGGGAGGGGAGATCAGGCGGAGGACAGAGGGAGGGAGAGCGTCTGGTCGACTGGTTGGTCGACCTATTGGCTTGGTACACACACACCCGCAATATCATAAGATTGTAGGCCGTTTTTGTGCGACACGACACACGAGTATGCATACGAAGTTTTTCTATGTAGCGGACTAGCGATCACAGAAGTTTTTTGTGCTCCTAAAAAGTAAATTCTTTGTAAGTTTCTTTTCGAAATTATGTAATAAGTTCGAGGGCAGTGACTAGTCGGGAGACCGATCTGCGTAATTGCAAAGCAGCGTCGAGCGATCATCCAAGAAGTTGACACAACCTTAAGGAGTTCTCATGGCCACGCGCTCAAGCGTAGAGGTCATTTGGTTGTTGCTACAACGAGTAACAATACTTGTCCAATTGAGCACGACTTTTTGATCCACAAATGACACTATGTTTCGAAATTTTAAATGTGCGATAATGGCTATATGTTACGTTCGATTGATAAGCAAAGAGATAACATAAAGCTATAAATGAAGGAATCACCACTGTAGGATAAAGTGTGTTTGATAATAACAAAAGATATCATATCGGGCGAAACTACAGCTCGAATGCCTGTAAACAGATGAGCTAATTTTGATGACAACGACATACTGGCAATGAACTCCGATCTAATAATTCCTGATCTAACCAAAACGTGCAATGTCATGAATTCACGATTGAGCGCTACTTTACATTTCCTGCTGCTTGATTTAATCATTGGATTTTATGGCCTAGGCATTCTGTTCACCTTCAATTCAATGTTAGTTGACCTTGCGAGTTGCTTCAATGTTAACATCAACTTAAAGAAATCTTAATAGTTTTTGACTATTAGCTTGGTAACGATTATTTTTATTTTCAAATAAACGTTGTAGTTTAGACCTTTAAATGACCCACTGCTGGGCTCGGTATTCCCACGTGAACAAAAGCACATGGAGAGATCGAATCCACTACGCTGCCAACCAAATGCGAGTCATTGTAATTTTTGACTAAAAATTACTCATATCACAATACTAATCAGCACTATACACAATAGTTTTTGAAGATTCATAATGTTCACGCATTCTATTTATCGTGAAGGCGGCTTTGATTGCTCAGCCTCCAGCAGCAGACGTTCAGACTTCAGAGTACTTAGGCACGTAAAGGTCGCTGGCGCAAAATTTTTCACACAATGTTAAAGATGTCATGTCATGTTGATGATGTTAAGACAAGAAAGAAGTCACTCTTATTGTGATTTAGTTGATTAGTAGCCTATCCAATACATTTTCAAACTGATACTTAGGCATATCGCATAACTTTAAAAAAGACAAGAAATTTGGATTAAGCCCGAACGTCCTGATAACAGTCGTCTTGATAAGTGTTAGATTGTCTACTGATAAATTACAGTATACAGAATTTCAGTTAGTATAACAAATCTTTAAAACATATTATCCGAAATTGAATATTATTTTTCTTTCATTTTAATAAAATTTTGCTTTTGGATTTATCGCAGTTTTGTAATGATCTTGAAGAATTTCACAATATTATGGTAACTAACTGTGATTTTTTTAAATTGAGGTTTTCACTTTCAAATAAATTCGGAGTCCAAGCTCAGGATATATGTTGCCCACTTGGAATAAGATTGGAAACCAATGAAAAATTATAACTGTATTGCCTTGCCTGTTAAAGGGGTGGGCCAAAGTTAGTGCTACATAAGTGCGTTGCTTGATAATCTTGCTATATGATTTATGACTGATTATTTTAATAAAATAGCTATCACAGTGACTGTGCCATATTTAAACAACGAAACCAGACAACAAAAAAGTGTGTTTGCCTTGCTCAAGCAAGAAATCGTTTTATAGAAACTAATTCGTAACATAGTGACAACATCGATAACCTGGTTGATGCTGAGATAATTATTGATACAGATAACTTGGAAGACTGCCGACGTCTCTGTGATTGTTCTAATGCATATGCATTAACTCGTACTGCAAAAAGGGATAAAAGTATCGATCTAAGACAGCATTGTCGATACGACAATGGATGATAAACATTCAGATCGTTTTATAAACATGATGTATCGGTAAACCATATTGCTCATTCTAACTGATACGTTTCAAAGGAAAATAAAAATAAAGACATGGATAATCTTCGTGGGGGTAACGCACTTGTTCGGTCGGCAGTCTATCTCGCTTACGCGCGCTCGTTCAAGTTTTTCTTTTCATTCCTATACGCTAAGTCATCGCCTCGCCAGTTCTTTATTTTTAATGGCCGCTGCCGTCGTACAACTCGTCGCAAAACTGGCCAACCTTTCACTGGACGGCCGTCAATACCGCAATTGAGTATTGCAAAATTTTATTGATGTGATGATACGCTAATAAATTGCTCTATCATTATTATGATGACCTTAACAAATTTGAACTATAGGTAGGCTTAGGTACCATACGTCCAAACGCAGACGAATTAAAAAGGCGATAATCACAGATTCTTCAAAACGTGGAACAGAAGGTTACATGGAATGACAAGGTGAAGCAAGTTGCCATGTAAGCAGGCTGGGCGACATTGTTAGCGTGTGTGGACTGTCCGCATCGGTCACGCACCGGGTGTCTATTTTTTACAATTTATTTGCAGTATCGCGATCCAATGTGGTGAGCGTGTGAGCACGTTGTGTCGCGGCCGGACTGAGACTGGACCTGTTCTAGAGAAAGTGCCAGTTTCCAAGCGGTTACTTTCGAAGCACTCGTCGAGTTTAGGTTCGTGTTCGTTGCCTGCATGCTCGCCCGGAGACTACCGTTACCCCCTTTTTGCGCAACGAGGTCGCGCATAAAGTTCATTATTCGTTTATTCTAACCTCAGTTTTCACTTGTTTCGAACGGTTATGTAAATGGATGTTGTTATTTATTGCTTGCCAATATGAATTCCGGCGATAAAGGGTATTTAACTATTTAATCGAGACCTTAAAGTTAATATTTTTATTGCTGACATAAAAAAGGTTATAACACCGTATGTAAACTTACACGTCTGTAAATATACAACCCTCGGCAAAAACCAATGACTAGTTTAATGTATTTTACAACGTTATTTATTCATTGTGCGAAAAAAGAATGTCAACACTGAGCGAAAATTTGTGTATTTCCCTAATTCTTTGACATTCAGACAAATAACGTTTGAAGAACTAAGTTAAGTTCAGGTAACTGAATATTTAGCAGAAGAGGGTAACAAGTGTATTAAGGTTATATGGCATATATGCCTACACGTGGGTTTGGGGTGAGGTAGAGTTCGGGCAGAGGACTTCGGCATTGTAGGTCACGGGATAGGGCGCCGAGAACGGTCGTCGTCCTTGGCGACAGACGAGAACGAATGCCCTCGTAATTCCTGCCAAAACTAAGTACTTACTTAGCTTTACAACATTTACTAAGTTGAAATTGTTGGTAAATAACCCTGTAATGTTATTTAACGGAATGATTACTTTGAAATGGAATTAGGCCAGGAATCAAATTAAATTATGGATTGTTATTGAACGTAAGTCTGCTGTTAACAAAAACAAGAATTTGTATGGTACTGAAGCAGCACTCATCAGCTTTTGATGGCAAACGAGGTAAGTTGAGGAAACGTCGACGTCTAGACGTCTTTTGGCTGAGATGATAATGATGATGAGGTAAGTTGCAATTTTGGCATACAAATTTTCGTTTTTGTTGATGTAATCAAATGGTGGATAGAACCGACACTCAGCACTTTGCTGGCTAAAAGATATTACCGATGGCACTTGTTTTATTGTCAAGGCATGGAAGCGACACGACACTATGCGCATGCTCATAAAGAATATTGTAATGTCATGACCTCAAACTGTTTCTTGAGTTTCGCGTGCCAGCACGCGTTCGGCTGGTATTTTGCGAGTGGGCAAATTGCTCTATAAAATAAAAGCGATTTGCAGAACGCTCCAGCGGTCGCAGCGGTCGGCACTCCGTTAAGCGAACGGTGAAACGTGGCCACCGGTAACTGCTTGCGCTCGAAAGTAATGAGGAGTACGCCATCTAGATATTATATTAATTAAGCTAGTTAAGGTAATAAGAAACATCTGATTAACCAGGAATGATATAGATATTATTATTCACCCTGCATAACTTGTATTTGCTAAGAGCTCCTAATATTAATTTATTTCGAGAGCAAACAGTCAATTCACAGTTGTATTTTTACATGCAAAATATACTAGTTTAGTTTCCTCAATAAAATATTGTGGTACAAGTATTTGTAACAACAATCATAAATTCGTTTCGAGTTACTTTAACATACAAAGTACTATTATTATTGATCGAAGAACATAACGCTTCAACAATGGTCTTGGTAATGATGAAATATGAAAGTTTACGAAAAGCTACTTTTGTTAAGGTATTTTATGAAGTTTACGAAACGAGAAATTGTCCAAACGGGAAGGAAGTACCTAAGTTACCAATACAAAGTTGGATCAACTTTGACCAGTATAGCAGATCATAGTCGGTAACTTGATTTTACCACAGTCTTATGTAATATTAATCGTAAAAGCCAATTCTATATTAATTGATCATAAACTTCGGTATATAATATATTCGTAATTATAATAATAAATACATTAAAATATATAAATTAATAATTTAAATTAATGTTGTTGTAAACAACTAATCAAGAGTTTTACGTTCAATGACACTTCCTTATCGTATGCCACTAATCTGGTAGGTAGGCTACCGATGACAATAAGGTAAGTAACAATTTACATAGTAAAACGGATCGCCATCCAAAACTCGAAATTATCAAGATAATTATCTACAATGTTAATCATATTATTTTATTGTAACAAATTAAGGAATGATAATAATTTGGGCGATTGTAACAAAACAAAAATAAAACTATTTATACTGTATTTTGGGTTTCGAAAATATTTTATTACTTTGGCAATCGGTGCAATCACTACAGGGATCTTTAAATCTTTACACGAATCAGACACGCACAAGTGTATGAATGCGGTAATAAACCTTCGTTGTTCGAATTATAGCAAGGGCAAAGTTTTGTTATTATCAATTGATAATTATCCAAGTGTTATTATCATGACAATTATCATTGATAATTATTTTTTCGAACCTGGCAGGTTCGACAATATCAAGATAATAACACAGCTTGATGAGTATCAACAGTGTTAGTCATATTATTTGCTGTATATGTAATCCGTGCGGTGACGGAGAAAGAATACAATTCACCGCCCCTCTCCTCCGGTGGGTGTCGTAAGAGGCGACTAACGGAATTTAGAGCTCCCATATGCTCCACTGCGTGGTAGGGCTTGCCCCGTCTGGTTAGTGACCACCGTACGCATGGTGTAAAACCCGTCAAGTGACCGCTTGTCGGTCGCGTTTCGGGATCAGCCAGCGTATAACCAGAGCTCGAGTGGATGGTGCTGCGATGCATCTGGTCTGTAATGGCTTCCGTCTAACCAGTGCCAGGAAGACCTTATTAACCCGCCGACCAGGGAGACCCGTAGAAACGGCTGTCCCGCTGGCCGCCCGTGGCACAGTACAGAGGCAGCTCAGTACAGTACCAGCTCGTGAGGCTGCCTCACCATGCCACGCATAATCTCGGGGTGGCCCGTCGTGCCGGTTGGTGACCGGAAGGTGGGGTCCCGGCGGCCATTCCCGGGGGGGTTCGGGGGCCCTTCCGTTCGGCGGGTTAATGATACTCAACTTTAGGCAGATCCCTGGTGAAACAGGCCGCTGCACTTTGACTATTTGCATCGCGGTAGCATTTCCTCGATTCACGCCTCCCTCTTTTTCTCCACCATGACAGCGCCTAAAACAAAAACTGGTCCTACAGCGGTGCACACCCCCACCACAACCATACCGTTTGAGGTCGAGTTCGCTAACATCCGCGGACTCCATGCAAACCTCAATGCCGTCCACCACCATCTTGAGACGGCACGGCCAGCAATGTTGTTTTTGACGGAGACACAAATAATCTGTCCAGCTGACACCACCTACCTGCACTATCCCGGCTTTGTGCTTGAAGAATCCTTTAAAGCCAAAGCCGGAGTTTGCTTGTTTGTTCGGACGGACGTTTGCTGTCGCCGTCTGCGCTGTCTGGAGGACCCTTCCTTTTCCCTCCTTGTGGTACACGCCGACTTGGGCTCTCATAGCCGTGTCTACGTCTGCGTCTACCGATCACATAATGGCGACATGGAGACAACTCGACTTATAGAACACCTTAGTCGGGTGGCAGATGAAGCGCAGGAGCGGTTTCCTTCGGCGGAATTGGTGTTTTTGGGGGACTTCAATGCTCACCACGAGATGTGGTTAAGTTCCTCCAAAACTGACCATGCCGGTAGAACTGCCCACGCATTCGCTCTCACGCACGACCTGACTCAATTGGTGAACCAGCCCACCAGGATCCCAGATATAGTCGGTCACGCGCCCTCTTTGCTGGACCTTCTGCTGACGAGTCGCCCAGCTGGTTACCGAGTGGAAGTTCGAGCTCCTTTAGGATCTTCGGACCACTGCTTGGTATCCAGCAAAGCGCCTCTGGCCCCGCTACCGCCTTCAGCGGTATCGAAACGCCAAATTTGGCACTACTCGTCGGCAGATTGGGATGGTATGCGGGACTATTTCGCATCCGTTCCTTGGGGGCAGCGCTGCTTCAGTGGGAAGGACCCGACAGCCAGTGCGATTGCAGTTGCTGATGAGATAGTGTTAGGTATGGAATACTATATTCCGCACTCCTATCTCGTCAGCAAAGGCCGGCGCAACCGATGGTTCAACCGTGAGTGTGCCAAAGCTGTCGATAACAGGCAGGCGGCATACCGCGCTTGGATCAGAGGTAAAGCTCTTGGGGATCCCGAAACTCGCTCGCTGAAAGCAGCCTATAATAATGCCACCAAGTCTTGCAAAAGAGCCTACATTAGAGCGGATGCCCAGCGCGTTGCACGGGTCGGCCAAGAACTTCTGACGCATCCTACGGGCAGCCGTAGCTACTGGCGTCTGGCCAAAGCCGTGCAATCCAATTTCTGCCAACCCTCGCTGCCACCACTGAGATGTCCTGACGGGACTTTAGCTCACAAGCCGCAAGAGAAGGTCGATCTCCTGGCCAAACTCTTTGCAGCTAACTCCCGAATCGATGACTGCAATGCACAGCCACCTTCAATTCCTCACTGTGGCCACACAATGCCTGATTTTAAAATCAGGCAGTGTGATGTCCGTGCGGAGCTGCAGTCAATCGATGTCCGGAAAGCTAATGGCCCTGATGGCATTCCAGCAATAGTCCTGAAAATGTGTGCAGCGGAGTTGTCCCCCGTGTTAACGCGCCTTTACCGTCTCTCGCTCTCTTCTGGTTGTGTGCCGGAATCTTGGAGAGAAGCTAATGTGCAACCGGTCCCGAAAAAAGGAGATCGGTCAGACCCATCTAATTCTAATTCTTCAGTTTTGTGCAAAATCATGGAACGTATTTTAAACAAACAACTAGTCCACTACCTGGAAGAACACTCCATAATTCATGATCGCCAATATGGGTTTCGGCCGAAACGATCAACGGGTGATCTTCTAGCGTACGTTGCACATCTCTGGGGTGAGGCTATTGACAAGCGTGGTGAGTCGATGGCTGTTAGCCTTGACATAGCCAAGGCTTTTGATCGGGTCTGGCACAAAGCTCTTCTCTCCAAGCTCCCGGCATACGGTCTGCCTGCTCAGTTCTGCAACTGGGTCGCTGGCTTCCTACATGAGCGGAGAATCCGTGTCCTGTCTGATGGATGCGCTTCGCGGTTCATGTCAGTGAACGCTGGTGTCCCTCAAGGTTCCGTTCTGTCCCCCACGCTGTTCCTTCTGCATATCAATGATATGCTTCCACTTGGAAATATTCATTGCTATGCAGATGATAGCACAGTGCATGGGGGATATAACGGTCACCCAGCGGCCGGGCGGGTCGAAACCGTAGTTAACCGGGTGAATCTTGTCATTGAGCTCAATCGGGTATTGGACCTCATATCTAAATGGGGCTCCAATAATCTTGTTGAGTTCAATGCCAAGAAAACACAGGTGTGTGCGTTCACGGCAAAAAAGTCACCATTCCTTCCCCTATCAACTCTTCAGGGTACATCTCTAAGCCTGCAGAGCAGTATCAACATGCTCGGTATGACGATTCGCTGCGATCTAAACCAAAGAGACTACATCGAAGCCGTGATCAAAACAGCCTCACGAAAACTCGGTATTCTGAACAGGGTGCGGCGATTCTTTACGCCTGACCAGTTGTGCCTTTTGTACAAGACACAGGTACGGTCTTGCGTGGAGTATTGCTCGCACATCTGGGACGGTTCCGCAAAGTACCTTCTCGATGCTTTGGACAGATTGCAGCGTCGCGCTGTACGCATTATCGGCAACGCAGAAGTCACAAATACTCTCGAAAATCTGCAATTGCGTAGAGATATTGCGTCACTCAGCGTGTTTTACCGTTTATACCATGGCGAGTGCTCTGAAGAACTCTTTGACCTCATCCCTCCTTCTCCCTTCCTCCATAGGAGTACGCGTGCTGCTCTCCGGAGTCACCGCTTCACTGTCTCAAATATTCCATCACGCACTAAGAAATTTGGTGACTCATTTTTTTGTCGCACTTCCAAAACATGGAATAGTTTGCCTGCACACGTTTTCCCTCCTTCCTATGATATGGGGTCCTTCAAACGAGGCGTGAAGAGGCACCTTGTGGGCCGGCAGAGTGAGGGTAACTGATGCTGCGTTATTTTCACGCTGCACTATTTTCACGCTCATTTGCACGCTCAGTTGTCATCGCATCTGGATTCCATATTCACTTAACATCAGGTGAAATGGAGTCATTTGCAGTGCTATGTATAAAAAAAAAAATAAAAAAAAATAAGAACTGCTAATTAAATAATTACTTTAAATAATGAGATTGTAACAAAATAAAAACTCTAATTTAAATTTTGTTTTGAAAGTATTTAATTATTAACACTCGATGTAGTTTTACAGGGGGATCTCTAAATCTTTAGCAAGACACATTTACTTGTGTAGATAAACTAGTAAATTAAATAACTTGATGTGATTATTTTAACTATTAAAATGTTCAATCTAAGTAAATAAGAGTACTTAAATCTCGCGACAACCTTTTCTATCATATAAATTGTGTAATGACGTTATAAGTTGATAGTAAAAGTTATTTTTTTTCTTTTTAGCGCATTTAAATAAAAGCTTGTTTTTTAAAAAGGGTTTTTTTTTGTTATTATCAATTGATAATTATGTAATTGATATTATCGTGATAAAAAATTTATTATGGATTCGGGCAGCACAAAACCGATCGTTGTGGATCTCCTTGGGGGAGGGGCCTTTGTCCAGCAGTGGACATATTTTGGCTGAGATGATGATGATGATGGTGATGATGACTATTATTTCATATTGATTGTATATGAAAAAAAATTAATGATAAAAATATGATAATTATTAAATAGAAATAATAAAATTGTTTGTATGGGATATCAAAATGTGAAATGGCTATTACGAACTGCAGTGTAGTGTGTGCTGCCCATTGTACAGTAACTCACTAGACGAGTAATATTGCATAGTGCGGCGCGGCGCTGGCCTGACCTTGCCACTCTCATGGACGCGACACCGGCAATTGGGTCAGTGGGTCAGCTATTTAGCATTTTTTTCGCAGAGCTGACTCTCGTGTTTTATTCAGCAATATAAAATATAAATTATATTTAATATAAAAATGCATTTGGCTTTAACTTTGAAGAAATAAAAATGTGTGACCTTCTGTGTTTGAAGATTACTTTGCAATAACGAAACTGTGTTTATTTGCAAAGTTCCTGCATGATACGAGGAGTATTGAGATGATCGGCGTATAACAATTTAGTAAGGTTAAGCTTACCATCAAGCATAAGCTAATGTTCATAGCTCATCCTTTATGAGTATTGGTATAAAAACAGCCTGGCAGATAGGTGTACGCAACATACAGAAAGAAACAAAGCACTAATGAATAAGCCACAATCCGGAAAACGAATAACACTATTTCCAATCTGACAGATATACTTAATATAATATAGGTAGTGTTTTTTTTTATTGTGTTATTTAGGGTATGTTCCGATATGCACTGCGAGCACTGTAAGGTGTGACGTCAATTTAGTATACTGCGAAGCGGTTCGGTTTAAAACGGAACGCAGTCCAGTATACTGTCACCCATGCTGTCATCCATGTCATTTCTGGAGGCTGTTGATCACGTGATCAAAGCACTGAGAGCACTTTACCTCGAAAATGCCAGTGCTTACAGTACAAAAATGGCGACGATTTATGACGTCATATATTTCCCTAGGATACTGCGGCAGTATACTGTCAGACCATAACGGAACAAATTTCTCATCAGTAAGAGCACTGGACAGTGCTCGCAGTGTATGTCGGAACACACCCTTAATAACATACTTTGAAACTATGTTGTGCAATGGTTATTATTCGGAGACAAGTTTTGGGTTAAATTCTTTTTGGTTCCCTCACTTTCCATAGAGTCAGCTATTATTTTTTGATCGGATAGGAAAGGAGCAGGTAGTGGACCCTTCTCCCTGTTTATTGTACGATAGATACACGTTTTGTTGTCGGCGACAAAAAATATCTTTTGGTAGGTTACGTGATTCCTAGATATTTATTTACTTTAACCTTTATTTCGACCCCTCCTTTGTTGTAAAATTTAAAAGATTAAACGAAAAAATCGTAGTTACTTTTATTGTAAACTATTAAATGTTTTAACTCACTGAGTATAAAAACAATTTCAATATAGTATAATTAAATATACTTCCGTTAGTAATCGTAAAATAAATACGACTTGGACAGTAATAAAATTGTTCGTTGTCTGATAATGCCACGTTATTACAGTCCGAAGTCTAATAAATACTAAAAGTAATAACACCCTAGAAATGTTCAGGTATGCTAACAATTATAATAATAGTAGGTAAAATAAATATATTCTCTCGCAAAAAAAACGTTTAAAACCGGTCGTTAGGCAGGTCCTTGATGGAACCCTTTGTATAGCAGTAGACGTCTTTTGGATGAGATGATGATGATGTATTTGAAAAAGACTAAACAGCGACGCTGGTTGTTAGATCAGCCCTTTAAGCTATATTACAGTGCTAGCAAGCTATGCTTCAAAATGACATTTAACAGTTTATACTATCCCACTTTGGTTTGTTGATAAACAAGAGTAAACTAGATAATAGTATCATTTATTTTAAGATAGGTATTTTACCACAATGTAACACTCATCTGAGTGTTAAACAGAGTATAACAAGATGGAAGTGCTCTCCATGTAGGTTAGACTCGATTAAAGTTCCTATTCACGGAACCACGGAACATTGTTTATCCGAAATTATATTTTGAATGGAAGACTCACAGACTAATCGGATATTTATGTTAATAAGAAAGAATCTGTAACAGCACATGGCTTTACAACGCAGCTCAGGGCAAATGGTAATTTATCAGAACTTTTTGTGACTGTGTCGTCGCCATTAAAGTGCGATAGACCCAGATGTTGCACAACCCTGCTGGCACATAACACAGTTTACACAGTCCCCACAATGACGTGCTCATGGTTGATAGTTAAAATAAATATGATTAACTTTTTAGTAAAATTATTTTTTAATTCAATATATTTGGCGGTTTTTCAAATTGTACGGTTGATATCTTGTAAAGAAAACCTCTATTCTGAGCAGAAACCACCAGGAAACACTAGCTAGATAGATAATTCCCGTTTTTTTTGCTTTTCAATAGTGCTCAAAAGTAGGTTGATGCTTAAGTTACACATTAAACATGCTAGTGTTCAAATTTATGCATGCCTAGTTTTAAATTTTAAGAAAATCGCCAAAATATCATTAGGGTCGATTGAATGATTTTGTTCAAGTTGAGTTGGTAAAATGGTCAATTCCTCATTAGTTGAGATGACAGCAATGATGATAAAGCTTTACCCCATTGTGAGTTAAATAAAAAATGCTGCACACCCCAAAATCTTTTATAGTTCCAACCCTAGTCAGCATAGCATTGTCGCTCCGCACCGCCCGTTACCATTGTCAATGTGAATTATATGACACTTGCTACATGTATGTGCCTTTGGATACATTTATTGTTGTTTTTTTTAATGATATTGGGAACAAGGTCGACGTTGAATGCAAGTCTTAACCGCGCAGGATGTTATACAAATTCTACAATTTTCGGCAATTATGCGAGAGCATTTATTTCGCGATGAAATACGAAAAATAAAATGGCGAAAATCTTGGGGGAAGTTCTAAACTGTATTCAATTAGAGTTTATTGGCCTAATCTGCTACGTTTGCTACAGTATCTATCTATGAGTATAGTATACTATTTATACTATATGATCAGTGTTTATATTACACTGCAATCTGTCTTTTCATTATAAATAACAAAAGAAAACCATAATTGGTATTGAAGTCTTAACAAATATTCGTTTAACATAAATCGATGTTGGTTTTACCCATAAAAATGTTGCTTGTTAATCTTATCACGATCAACATTTTCATAAATTCCGTTTTGTACCTATAATAGTACGTATTGCGTCATTTATTATGATTCTCAACTGGCAGCTTTTTCTTCATACGAGGTCGGGGTTTACGAAGATTTTGGCTTAGATTTTATTATCATTCAAGAAATAAAAAGAGTTTAAATTTTTAACAAGATCAGTTTCTTAATGTAGTTGTAGAGCTAGAGGGTGCGATAACAGGTAACTAATAAATAATGGTCGATTACAGGCGGCAGGCAAGTCATCGACCTTCAAAAAATCTGACCTGCACGCCTCGCAAGGTTGCGAGTCGCAGCCACCCGGCCTGCTTCGTCCGAACACCCGTACTAATGTATTCTTCTTTTTATCGATTGACTAATTCGTGCTAAATGGACGATTACTTACAAAACTTTTTCATGTTTGACTTGTGTAGTGGCAACTTCATTATCAAATGTAGGGAACGTAAATACCCTCATTTACATAGTAAATATTGGTTTGATTGAATTCTCTTCCACAGACCCTCTATTCATTCCTGCGAGTCTTTATGTTGGCAAATTAAGGACTGTCACACTTTACTTTTAATCACTTATTCATATCTGACTACAATTTTGGTCAATATAGTACACAAACTTCCTACGGCGCCGGCGGTCACATGTAGCCCATTTTAGCTGACGTAAGTCCAGTCCACTGCTTGATGTCGTCCAGCCATTTGGGTCTCGGACGGCCCAGACCTGCTTTGTGTACTGATCTCCAAACTTCAGTCTGGAAATGGCACTAAATGATGATGTTGATGATAAGTCTACTTACTGCGACAACGCACTCTTATCGTACATTAGCTTCTGTCCAATTTTGTTAATCTCTTGTTATTTATATTCGCAGTCGCAGAATTATAAAATCAAGTTTTACACACGGTGACCTTTTACTGGCGAATTCGTTCAATACAATGTTTCCTACCACACATGTTACAAGTAGGTAGGTGTAGTTGTCTGCAAAAAGTCAAGACTCTTTGGACTGATGAAAAGTACCTATATAAAATGGACGTGAAGAAAATGTCAATAAACTTTGAAGGCGAAGTACCGACGCGAGTAATAGTTCGCGGAAGTAATTTGGAAGGTAACATTTTATTGAGACTTAAATGTTTTTTAAATAAATGTTAAGGTCATTAGTAAGTTCCTTGTAGATTATTGCAATAGTAATTTACTTTTCTTATTAAATAATGTCATTGCTTTAATTTAAGACTAAAATACTCTTCGCCTTCAATAAACAACCCTGGTCTTTTTCAATCCATATAATAAACAGTCGGAGTTTACTAATGTAAATAGCGTGTCATCGCCCCGGGCGCACGTGGTGCTCTCCGTTTGGTTTTATTCTGCGGGGCAGAGCCCGAGAGCCGTGACGAAAGAGACAATTATCCTGTTCAAATATGTGAACGAAGAATCCCGGGCCGTGACAACAGGTAATCACAGGCAACGACTACAACTGTATCGTCTGTATCAGCCAATTGAGACGAGCTACATACGTATTTTGCAACATTGTTTGTGCAACACACGCCAGAAACGTGTTTGGTAATGTAATATTAAATAGAAGCAAACCTGTTATATTTCAATGTTAGTCCCCTAATAAGTTTTTTTTTATTTTCGATCCAATTTTAACCGATCCGCTTCTCTTTGATCACTCTTGTAGTTATAATAATATTATGAAGTTTGCTATAATCATCATTAAAAAGATAAAGACTATAAAAAAACTCGCCCTATACGGTTCTGGAGCTCGCTGAAACACAAATACAATAATGATTGATCATTTTATATCAATAATTCACTGCTTAGAGTGAAAATATACTCAAAGTTATTCCTAGGTAGCTGTCGAAAAAAGTGGCTTAGAAGATACCGCATTGTGTCGCATTCTCGCAAACTTTCATTAGAACACAGACATTGTAAACGCATCGATGTCTCATGAATCCAATTGAACGAATTGTTGTGAGTCGAATGTTCACGCCGCATGACGATGTTCAAACACGTCGTTCGTTTTTAGCGTATCGCGTATTGAAGTGTAGTGAACGAGGTCGGCGGGTCGAACACCCCGCCAAGGAGAACCGTTGACCTCCGATCATATCCGCGTGAGGCACTCTAGGTGCAGAGACCTGGCTGTAGCCTCACACTGCAAGGAACAATTATTTTGTCTTTGTCGCCTCACAATAACTAACAGCACCCAATAGCAAGTAGCAAAATCGTAGTTTAAGCTCATTTTAAAGATAGCGAAAGAGAGATAGCCAGTGCCTCACTAAGTTGAGGATTCCGGGTGAAGTGCGCTTTTACCTATTGGCCTTATCATCACTTAACCACAGAATAAACAATAGTACAAGTACCTACTTAATATCAAGTGAGATCAAGGCAATGTTCTTATCCGAAAAACATACCTATTTAAAAAAAATCTCTTCTCTGGTGAAGCCACATAACTGAGACTACAATTTTGACAACTCGTTATAATTCCATATTTTACACACTCAATATAAAGTCCGAAGCTTATCTCTTCTGTGGCTGAAGCTTGTTTGTCCTATCATGCCGACATATGATAGGTATTTGACGTCCACGATCTTAAAATAAGTCAGTTGAATAGTTTAACTTTGAAAAAATCTGTATCTTATCTTCGTATTAACAAATATGAGGAAGGTGTGGTATCTCGACTTTCTTGGATCCCCTCTGTTTTGATATGACATCATTTGCCACATGATACGTATGCATGACTAAGTATTTATTTTGAGATTGTAGCGTGTTGTGTTACGTTGGCAATGCCTTGATAATGATTTGGAAAGTTAAAAGAACACTACTTATAACGAAATCGCATTAAAGCTTCATCATCAGCTCATTTTATGTCCCCACTGCTGGGGCGCGAGCCTTCCCTATGGATGGATAAGGAGAACGGGTCATAAACCACCACGCGGGCCCAGTGCGGATCATTGGCGTATCTAGGGTCATTTTCCAGGGGGGGCCTGGCCCCTGAGATGCGATGGCCAAAGAAGCCGAAACGAACGCTACGCTTAGTTTGGGGCTGAATAATTAGTTAGAAAGTTGTGTTATTATTATTCTCTTTATTTAAACTAACATCTTAAGAAATTATTATTATCTCCTTTATTTTTTTATTTTTTCTTAAAACTAGATTTTTACAATATTTTAAAATAAAAACAATAAAACATTATAAAAACCTAATCCTAGAGTACCACCAGCAGCGGGGCAGGGCCCAAGCTACCGGTGGTCAGGGCTGCAGAGTGAGGAACCTTCTGACAATACGTGCCGTGTCTAGGAGTACTGCCTTTTGCATCTGACCCTTAACCCAACCTTTCAGCGAGAGCCTCTCTAGGTGTTGATCGAGGCTCTTCGCTATCAGACCGTTTGCCGAAACGACTATCGGTACAATAATGGTTGAATCCACATCCCACATGGCGGTAATCTCGTGAGCCAAGTCAAGGTACTTACTGAGCTTGTCCTTCTCGGCTTTCACAAGGTTCTCATCATGAGGTATGGTGATATCTACCAGTATTGCCCGGCGCTGGGATCGGTCGACCACCACGATATCAGGTTTATTGGCGACAATAGTCCTGTCCGTAATTAATTAAATTATTATTATTATTATATTTCGATCATCATAGTATTATCCCCAAATTATTTGAAAAAATAGTTTATGACTCTGTTTTTCCATTACTTAGGCCTGTTATTGTGAATCAGCAGCACGGATTTATTAGTAAAAGATCTACTGAAACTAATTTATGTGAGTTTGTGCATAGAGTTGCCACATCAATGGATAGGGGTTGCCAAGTGGACGCTGTGTATACTGACTACTCCAAGGCCTTTGATAAAATCCCACACTCTATATTAATACATAAACTCGGAGAAGTCGGTATACATGGCGATCTGTTGCGCTGGCTTGACTCTTACCTTAGAGATCGTAGTCAGGCTGTTACGGTGAAGGGTTACTGCTCTACATTTGTCCCGGTATCCTCGGGGGTACCGCAGGGTTCTCATCTCGGTCCCCTCTTGTTTAACTTATTTGTTAATGACATTGTCATGATCTTTAAAAATTCAAATGTTTTAATATACGCTGATGATATGAAAATTTTTAAAACTATTGGCACGTCCTTGGACTGCACTTTACTACAGAATGACCTGAATGCACTTTCTGAGTATTGTGATACTAATTTATTAAACCTTAACCCCAAAAAATGTAATGTTATTACCTTTACCCGTAAATCTAAAGTAATTAAATTCGAGTACAAGTTATACAATAAAAATATTAATAGGGTTACCGAGGTGAGGGACTTGGGGGTTATTTTGGACAGCAAGTTAACGTTTATAGCTCATTTTGACTACATTACTACAAAGGCGTTCCGGATGCTTGGATTCATAATGAGAATAGGTAGAGATTTTAAGCAATGTTCTACTCTTGTGCTCTTATACAACTCTTATGTTCGAAGTGTCCTGGAGTATGCATCTGTAGTATGGAATCCAGATTATAAGGTACATATAGAGTCTATAGAAAGAATCAATAGAAAGATGCAGAAACATCTATCCTATCGATCGCTTCGAGATAGACAACAACCTATTAGCATTCCTCCTTTGGTAAATCGTCGTATTGAAAAAGACCAAGTTTTTCTTTTTAAAGTTTTGAGAAACATCATTGACAGTCCATTCCTATTAGAAAGTATCGGTATAAGATGCCCTCGGATAAGTTCTCGCCTTAATAATTTATTTTCTTTACCAACTACCCGCACTAAATATGTAGGTAATACATTTTTATTCAGATCTTGTGATGTTTACAATAAAAAATTCACATCAATAGACATATTTAATTGTAACGTTTTGAATTTTAAATCTAAGGTATGTGAACTTCTACTTAATGAATTAGAATAATGAACTGTCTTAGAGTCCTAATTATTATTATTTTTTATATGTGTCAACTAGTAGTGGAAACTTTACTGATTACTGTGTAACTTGTCTGTACATTTTTTATATTTACTATTTTGTATTGTTTGTTTCCCAAATAAAATAAAATAAAATAAAAATAAAATAAAATAAAATCATTACCTAAACATTTTTTTAAAGTTTTGTGAATCGTCTTTATTTCGATTGATTAATAAAATGTTAATTAACTAAACCAACTTCAATTTACGTTTTTCTCTACAAAAATATTTAAAACATTTTCCGGCGTGACGTTTTCCTTGACGTACTTATTAGCCCGGTAAACAAGTTAAAAAAACGTGAAAAATAGGTATAAAGCTCCTAAAAATATGAGCAATAGCTCATTGGATTCAGAATGACCTCTAGAAAAATGCAGTGTGAGGATTTTACTGCACGTAAAAAATTGCAAATTGTTATTAACAAAATAAGATAAAAAAAGGTATTTAGTTTTTTTTGTTAATATCTCAAAAACTATTAATATTTACTATATTTTGAATAAAGATCCGAAACTTCCGCAAAAAAAGTTCCAGCTCCGGAACTCTACCTCTATTATTAATAATTTTAATTTAACGCTGAAAATAAGAATCCGCGCAGCCATTACGGCATGGGTGCACTGCCGCTAAAGACAGCGTAGGTACCACATAAAATATTTGTTTTATAGTAACAAATATGAATTTAAAATTTAAAAAAAATTATGTTATCAAATAATAAAGTATTTTGATATAAGTATATTGCTGTTTTGGTTATTTTTTTTTTAGCTCTAGAAAAAATATATAACGGTAGTTAGAATTTGTTTATAAAAATTGTTAAGTTAACAAACAATGAACTTATTGACAAAAAAAAAATTAATTAACCTGTGGAGAAATGCCAATTATGATTTTTGAAACTATTCCTTAACTTATTATTTAAACAATCTAAATGTAATAAAACGATTATAAACAATTTAAAAAAAAATTAAAGAAAATTAAAAAACCTATATATTTTGCCAAGACAACAATTTTTTTTGTTTTTAAATATCAAACTTGTCTATTTGTTTATAAAAAATTGCTCAACAAATGATGTAAACAAAAAATTTCCAACGTTACTTAATGCTATTGTTGGATTCGAAAACAGCAATAATATAACATTTGTTTAAAAAAAATTGTATAACATTTCTTGGATTTTTCATTTTAATTAACTCGTGATTTTGTTAAGTATATTATATAAGAAAGGCTCCACTGAGTCAAAAAATATTAGGTTTATTATTTAAACTGTCATTTATGACAACGGAGATTGGAAAAAGATTAGCAAATTAACAATTGCATAACTTTTTGAAAAATTTTAAATTCATATTTGTTACTTTAAAAAAATATATTCTATATGGTACTTACGCTGTCTTTATCGGCAGTGCACACGTGCCGTAATGGCTGCGTGGATTCCTAAATTATTAATAATAGAGGTAGAGTTTCGGGAGCTGAAACTTTCTTTTCGAAAATTTTAAAATATCGTAAATATTAATAGTTTTTGAGATATTAACAAAAAACGAAATACCTTTTTTTATCTTGTTTTGTTAATAACAATTGCAATTTTTTACGTGTAGTAAAATCCTCATGCTGCATTTTTCTAGAGGTCATTCCGAATCCAATGAGCTATTGCTCATATTTTTAGGAGCTTTATGTCTATTTTTCACGTTTTTCAACTTATTGACCAGACTATACATTTTCTATGAGAAGAGTAATAGCGTACGGAGCGGCGCCCGCTTGCCGCTTTGCGTTGCGGCGCGAAATTCAAATGTACTCAAGCTTAGTACGTTGTGTATTTGTGAATTTAATTGTTTTTGTGACTTGAAAGTAACTAATGGAAATCGCTTGTAGACTATGTATTTGATTGAAATGGTTTTTGTGTGAAGATATTTCTCCAGCCCAACATCCTGGGGTGGGCACCAGTCAATTCTGGGGTGGGCCCGGCCCACCCGGCCCCCCCCCTATATACGCCAATGGTGCGGATTGGTGGTTGTTAACGACTGCTAATGCAGCCGGGACTTACGGCTTTACGTGCCTTCCGAAGCACGGAGGATCTCGAGATGATACATTTTCGGTCACCCATCCGATGACCGGCCTTTGCGAAAGTTAACCACTGCGCCATCGAGCTTCTCAGCATTAAAGCTTATTACTTCAATATAGGTAAGTACCTACTTTGTTCCGATTTTGCTTTTTACTTTATTCTTGTAAAATGGATCCTAAGATTTGTTTGTTATGGTACTATGATGTACCCACTACATTATTTTTAAGGTAAGTTACCCTTCCTGGGTAATATTACGAAGAATAGTAACAAACTGTCATCGTTTCACTAAAGTTCGCACAGTTACACTCGTAATTGAGTGCACCTTCCGTGACAGGCGGCTAACCTGGCGCCACCACTCTGTTCCGTCTTGAATTGCACTACTTTACTTACGTTACGTTTCACTTAAGTACCATATTGAATAGAACTTGCCTTGGCCGGGTACAACATGTTAATCATAGCCACAAAATTGTACACGCTGTACATCTCTACCACAAACTTTACTTTTAATTTCTAAGTGCTAATTGCTGCACTGAAGCTGAATTAAACATTTATAAAATACAGTGAAAAAATGAAATGCCTACCTTTGCCTTTTTAGCGTTATCGCAGCCACCCGGATTGCGAAAGACCCAGGTTCGATTCCTGGCTGGGTCCGGTAGGCATTTCTACCACAAACTGTAAAATTTTTTCAATAGACTTTGAACTTAATGCCTTAATTATATGGTTGAAAATGTATTGAAGAAATTTAATAGTTTTGAATCGTTGATGTGCAGGCGTCTGTCTGTACAACCCCGTACTACCCCGGAAGCGACTGGGGCTGCTGGCATCATTTTGTATGAGAGCCAAAATACTTTACTAGCTTATTTAGGGCCGAGCCGAGTATTGAGAGCGAAGAACTCAATGGCACCAATAAAGTGTAGGACCTCGGCTCGCGTAACCGTGTCATGAGTAATTGGTTACCATGCATGTAGTTAGATATCCTGAGACATACCAACAAGAAATACATCGAGAATCCGTAAAAAGAACTATAGTAACATATCTAGAAAAGCAGGAGGCACAGAATGTATTTATACTTCTCTACCTAACTCGTAAAATTTTCAGTAGAGAAACAGCAATGAAGTCAGTCTAAGATTTGTTTTTAGTAGTACGATGCCAGAGATATATACGGACTTTATAACACGTATTGCAGCGTGGAGAGTTTAAAACTTTAAAGGAAGGATTGTTTTTCTGTCTCAAATATTTATCGGAGAAACTAATTTTTTTAGGCCAACCAAGCTGTATTAGGCCACAGCGCGGTGGGTTATGTAATTATGACCTAATCTCCCAATATACTATTGTCATTGTCAATGAAACGTGTGTACACTGATGGTGGAGATGACGACACGAATGGTAATTTAGCAGCTAAGTATAATACACTCAGGGGTACATCTAACCGCCCACCTCATTATTTTCATACAAACATGCTCACTTTGAGACTCTATACATAAAAATGTCAATACATTTCTGCAAAGATCTGTATTCTAAACGTTTGACTGTCCAATTAGCACTTTGAACAGTTTTGATTTCTTCCCGTTTCCAAACCTTCGTTTATGCAAAGCATTACTTTATTGCCATATCACATTGTACGGAATGTGATGACTTCATTGTTCTGCTTCTATGGACAATTGCAATGGTTTCGGTACTCTTTCAAAATGCTAATTGGACATTCGAACATACAGATCTTTGCAGAAATGTATTGACATTTTTATGTATAGAGTCGCAAAGTGAGCATGTTTGTATGAAAATAACGGGGTGGGCGGTTAGATGTGCCGCTGAATGTATTGAGGTTCCTTAAAAATATTTTTACATTAGCCCGAAAATTTCAGATAGTTGAAGTGGCCGAAATGCGGGCCATGCGTGGACAAAAACCATGAGGAAACTTTCGGTTATTTTTGGCAATTGCTTGTGAAACGGATTGCGAGAGCGGCCGTTGCGGTGTTGGGCCACGCGGGCCGACCGGCGCCGGTGCCCGCGCATTCCCAGCACAGCAGCATACGACGACCTCGCCGCGATTACTATCATTCGATCGTCGTTTTATCGGAGGCGGAGATTACAAACAGATTGTTTGATCTGATTGAACTATCTACGTTGAAATAGCTGATGTTGTCGATTTTTAAGATTATCATCGTAGGCCTATAAACGTTTTTGGGCGTAGGGCTTTCCATGAGGATGGAACATCGGGACATTCATCGAACCAGAATAACAAGCTTACTTACAACAACCTGTTTTCCGAAACAAGAACTTGAACTTTCTTTAATTTGGGAATCTATCCGATGTGGCATTGCGAAATTCCTTAACTTGCTCGATCGCAACCAGAAATTAGGTGCTGCTCGACGTCCATTATCTTCAAGCTTGCGTAATAATAAAAATTTAACATAAATTTTTTACTTATTAAGAAGAGTAATTTTGGATTATAGTATCTATGTTCGTAGGTAGAGCGTTTATAGCCGCAACGCAGTTTACAATAAAAGCAGCTATTATCGTAGAACTATCACAAATTATCTCTGTCAATCAACAAACTATTTGTTCAATTAAAAGCATTTGCCTACTGACCCTACATCGTGTTCCCTATAATTTCGACAATTGCAGAATGCAATCTAACAAGAATGTTCGACAAGTACAACAAGTAAGTGCAGCGGCTCAGTGTAAACTAGATAGAGATGGTGAGCTACAGGCTTCGGAACTGGTTCAGGCGGGCGGCGGGGGGCCAGACGAGGGGCGTCATTGACCTCAGCCCTCCCGCCCCTCCAGTCGCGGCACCCGCCACCGTCCCTAACTTCATTGTACCACAAAATAAGGAGACTGCAGAATGTAAGCTTCTTCATACAAACGCGGTCGAGCAACGCACTAATAGACGACCTCTCACGGCCACGGCCACAAAATCTCGCACCAACTGCGGTCGAGGACTTCTTGGCGGGAAAGTGAAGAGTCATGTCTGCGGTTTTGTTTTATTTTCTAAAAATGTGTGTTATGTCGAATATTAATATGAAATAATGGTGGATTATTAACCGTTAAGTGTTCGTGAGTGTGCATGAGTGTTGGCAAATGAAACAAAACAGTGCAACGTCACTTTTCTAATTCTCTCAAGGCCGCGTGAAGACTTAGTAATACCCAACATCTTTACTGAGATACTCGAGGGGTTAGGAGGGGTATATCATTTCTCACTTCTCATTTCTATTATCATTCATCACTGGAAGGAAATATTGTTTATTTATGTATTACTTGTAAGAAAAAATACTTTGACACTGGCTATATATGCTAATCGCACGAAGCCATCAAATAAAGGGGAAAAAAACTGCGCTCGGACTGTTCCGAAATCCGTGTTCGTGACAGGGTCTGTGTGCGTTGCTCGAGCGGGGTATGTATAAAGCTTACCTTCTGGGTCTCTATATTTTGTGATTGTACTGCTGCACTGCGAATCAAATTTAGTGTAGCGGAGCCGTTTTGTTAGGTCTTCGTGCTTGTACACAGACCGGAGCCGACGTTAACTCACTTACGCCGCGTAACGTAAGGTTATTACGGCGGGAGACGCAAATTGAGTGAGACCACGGTATTGGTATAAACACAACGTGTAGCACCGTGCAGGTGCGATGCCACGAATAGTTATATTCTAATAACTCGTTTACATCACTCAGATCGATAACTTTTTTTAATATTTATGGTAGAATTGGAGCTTTTAATGTGTACGCAAAGGAACAGCCAGTGTCGAACAAGGTATACAAAAAGTTTCTAAAGGTTAAGCAGGCGCGGAAACAAGTGATCACGTTTTCGGGTTACTTACGACTGGGTCAAGTTCATTATTCAGACATAAATAGCTTGTTAAAGAGGGGTTGTTTTTTTTAAACACTTTTTCTCCCTTCACACCGTGATGTGAGTTCGAGGTAAAGTTATTATCAAGGTTTCGTTTCTCGGAAAAGAATTATATCGCACAGAGTTCTCAAGAATCAACTTGACGGTGAATCGTATCGTTTATTTGTTATATCGTTATACCCATTTGAACAAATATGAAATTGCCAACGTAGCGACATAGGTATACGACGTTCGACGTTTTCTTTGAAAAGAAATAAACAACCAATTACCCTCTAAATAGATAGGACGATAACAACACGATAAAACTTAACAACTTTCAGGGAGGATGGGCATTTGGCACACACTAATTGAATAATCTAAAAATAATATTATCTTCCCGTCCGTCACTACAATATTAAGCGTACTTTTCCTATTATATGCAAAAAATATTGCTTGTTACTATTATATATTATATAATAATTTACCTACATATGTACGTTAACGTGCGTAGGCGGGTCAGACGCATGTAGGCGTTGCTTGTACAGACAGACAGACAGTATGATGACGAAAATCCCGCACCGTAATGTCACATGAGTAAAGTGGTAATGTTACCAAAATGTATTGCTATGCTGTTGCGGTCGTCGGATTAGATGCAAGTTGATTTCTTTGACGTGATAATATTTGTAAGAAAATCAGGAGAGCTCCGAGAGATACGCTAGGAATAACGGAAAGCCAAAGTATAAAACCTAGGTACTTACATGCTCTAAAATCACTGGAGGTCGATTCCGATTCGGGCCTCCTGAGACTGGTAAATTTTTTTCTGGTACAATTTTATCTTGCTTAATAATTGTTATTACTGTTGGCTATTTCCATAAATTTGACATGTGCTAAAAAGCTTCTCTGTTGACTGACAAATCAGTCAAAATCCCTACACCTGTGCTCACACTAAGAAATTCTGATATTATAATAAGTTTAAATATATTTATTATAAGACACGAAAACTTTTCTGATGGTTACTCATCCACCCTAATACTAGTACATCTATTTCTGCAGCCAGCAGCAGTATTTCGAATTGCTGTATCTGTAAAATTACTAGACACAAAGGCTTTACTAAGTCTTCAGAGTAGCTAACACGCAAGTTTTACCGATGTAGTAAGCTTCTACTCGTATAGGCCTCGGTAACCGCTTGCCATTAAGCAGATGATTGTTTGCCGACTCAATTCGAACAAAAAAGAATTGAATGACTCAACTTTTCACACAATCATATAATTTTGCTCAAGGTCGAACGTTGACGTCTACACTCTACATTGAATATATGTTTTTTTTTATTATTTCTACATAGACATAATATGTTCCTTTCTTTTATTTTAGCAGCAGTAAAGCAGTAATTATGAATTTACAACAACTTTCTCTTACAGTCTCTAAAGGATCAATGGAAGAAGACAAAAGCAGTACATAAAGAGCTACTTAAAAACTTCTGCTGACAGTTGGCAATTTTGGCGATGGAGAAAGTTTTTGCAACGAATGCTACTGACGATATGATTTTTGCATTTCCATAATTGGGGAGCCCTTAAGTGCCAATGGTATTGGCCAATTGGCACTTTGTATGCCGATCACATACAATGTCTCCGACAGCACAATATAAAAGCTTTTGTGAGACCTCAAATTTGATGTGAACAAAACCGCGCGTGAATGCTATTGAATAAAGTGCCAAGAGTCTTTTAATATTGTCTTCCAATGCTGCTGAGTTTATTGGCGATTCTTTTCAGTACAAGGTCTCCTACTACAAACCGACGACGCGACGGCGCTCAGGTAGGCTACTCTTGACGCAAACTCAATCTCAATACAATTCCAATCCCAAATCTAAAACATTCAAATGGCACTCTTAAAAGCGATAATAGCGCTACATTGGAATTAAATTGCTAGGAAATTGAGTGAACAAATTATTATCGAGATGGGGCGTTCCGAAATTGCGAAACTTATCCCAATATCGATACATATTAATCGCATTGGAATTGTATTGAGATTGAGTTTGCGTCAAAAGTAGCCTACCTGGGCGTAGTGACTTTCGTAAGAGCTTCTCACCACTGTGCAGCTTAATATATATATAATTGAATAATAATGGAACTTTGAATTAAATGTGTCAAAGACTGATTAAACTAGAACTCTAATATAAATCGATACCAAAGAAATAGTGAACGGTCCGTGAACAAGGTATTTTATATTGTTATTGTTATTCTTCATTGGTAAACTTATATGCACCAGAAACAGTTAAACCGGATTTAAAACACTTCTTAGTTATCATAAATCATCGCAATAATCTAGTCTGCAATTACTTACGAGATCCCAGCAGTAGTTGAGACTTACGTTTTAAATATGACGATTAATATCAAGCTGTCCAATTTCCTGTAACAAAATAAACACATAATTACGAAATGATTCCAAAAAACTATTAGGTACTAAAATTATGTTGCCACTGCACATACAATATTTATTTATTTATTTATTTAAAAGGTATGCTTACAGCAAACATATATTTGTAACATAGCAGAACAATTAATAAATATACAGCTATATATGTTAGCCAATTAAAATAAAAGCATCAACATTCTTAGTAATTTACAAAAGCAGAATAATTAAGGTTATAAAATACAATCATCATCATCATCATCATCAGCCTATACTAGTCCACTGCTGGACATAGGCCTCTAAAATAAAATACAATATGTAAACCAAATTAAAATTAAAAAATCTAAAATAACGTTTAAGAAAAATTACACTAAACCATACTAAACAGTGAACAAGCAGTACATAAGAGTTACATTAAGCCTAAGAATCGTTAGGCTTAATGTAACTTTTATGTACTAACATTGTTATAGGTATTACATATTCTTGGTAGGGAGATCAAGATTAGTTCTATGGGGAGGCAAAGTGTCAAGATCTCACCATCCAACGAGTAAACAGAGTGATGGCATTGACTTTTTTGGTAAAGCTTATGTGAAAACATTTATCAGAATTCAACATTTTCATTAACTTCGCACCAAACTTTAACATTATTTAAGTCAGCTTGCAAGAGTTGCACATCAGATAATTCTTTTACATTATCTTGAGATCGTCAGCGAAAAGAGAAGTGTTACAGTATTTTATGTAGCTGGTAATATCATTGATGAAAATTAGAAAGAGGATCGGGCCTAAATGAGAGCCTTGCGGCACACATGATTGTGCATAGTTCACCTTTGACTCATATCTAGCCACAGCCACCACCTGAGGTATTTTTGCTAAGTAAGAATTAAACCAATCTAGTAACGACCTAATCATTCCAAAGCTCTTTAGTTTTGATAATAAAATGTTATGATTTACTCTATCAAATGCACTGCTGAAGTCAGTGTATATAGTGTCAACCTGCCTACCCGCATCAACATTTGCTGAGACAATGGAAACCATTGAAGCTAGATTTGTATCCACTGACCGTCCTCTCCTGAATCCATGTTGTGATACTGATAGGCTATTATTATTCACCAAGCTATAGACATGCGGATAGACCAGAGTCTCAAACATCTTAGAAAAACAGGACAAAATGGAAATTGGCCGATAGTTATAATAATATAATATATAATAGTTATCTCGCAATTTTTGATAGAAAGTTATCCTAGAGATGTATCTTAGTCGTTCATACATCGCATCGTACGCTAAAGGCTGAAGTTTAAGATAGGCTAATTGTTTCTTATCACGAATTTGATACACAGGTAAAGAACCATAGATTCTGAAAAATTCGGAGTTTCTAAACTAGTTCCAATCCCACCAAACTATCTCATAAATTCATGTAAAGATATTCGCTAAGTCATTATTACTTTTTCTTCAGTAGGTATCCTGATTTTCGTAGCATTCCAACTAGGTATCTTTCCCATCAAAGTGAGCATATTGTCTAAAACTCTATAACAAGCGCTGTTATTAGCACACTGAGTAAGTAATTACATTATGATTTCCAATTTTAACACGTCAACCTACAACTTTTAAGATGGATCGTTTAAAGTGGCCTCACGATGACGTGCGCGTGTGGGGGCGGCCAGCGTTCGTCCGAACTCCGACGTCGATGAACGACGCGTCTTTCCAATCTATACAAAGCCAAAACGCAGCCATAGGAAACTAGTCGCGTATATATTGTAATGTAATTTTTAAATTTGTGATTACAATGTATACACGAATTTTGCGTACTGCTCGTGTACAGTTCTTATCGTGAATACGTGCGTCCAGGTTCCGAACTACTCTACATCACTTACGCCTGACTACAGTTTAAAAAATATACTCGTACTTACCTAGTTTAGTGAAATAATTGATACATACATACATACATACATCACGCCTTTTTCCCGGAGGGGTAGGCAAAGACCACCTCTCTTAATTGATGAATATATGAAATGATATTCAGATCAAATCAATGGCACGTGTCAAAAGATGATGCAATGTTTAGGATAGAGGCGCATATATGAATTACTAGGCAATAGAAAGAGAGGTCTACAAATCAAAATGGCACTGAAATAAAGCAGCAGTTTTAGTAGGGTAGGTAACTTTAAAATTAGAAAATGCATATTTATTAACAAGTTCGGCAAAAAGAATGAAATGGATCATTGAATAAATATTGAGCAGTAAAATAACTAAATGGGCAGTTACGTGTAGGTAGTTAATAAATCGGAATTAGTCGGTAAGAAATCTCATTCTAAGCAGTTCTATAAACAATGAGGTGGTAAAATGTATTCCTCGTATACTAGGTTTTTGAGTACCACACACCACAATCTTATACCGGTCCCTTAATTTAATTTAAAAATTAACTTAACCTAACCAACAATAAGGATTTCCGTATTAAGCTTGGAATAATAATAAAGAAATATAAAATAATAAAAATAAGGGTTAAAACAACCTAATATTTGAAAAAAAAAAAATGGGCAGTTATTTAATCCGTATGCGTACTGGCACAGTAAATTATGGAATTAGCTAGTTAGTTAGGTCACTACGGAGTATACACGGGTATTTGCGTGCTAGTCTTGTATAGATTGGAAGACCTTAGTAAAAAAGTGATTTCCAATCTATACGCGATTAGTTTCACACCCCTGCGTTCTGGCCTTGTACAGAATGGAAAAACGCGACGACGACGCGTCGCGTCGTTGCCATAGAAGAACGAAACAATACATTTTGTAACACGAAAGACATCCTTTGTAAATTAGCTAGAAATTGAAACTATTAGACTCTTTCTCAACGACTCTAGCTTCTTCTTAGACTACCACACATGAGACGTAACAATACCAGAATAAGCTGTTCTCGGTATTGACTTTAAATAATAAAGGGTGACTTGGAATAATATCTTAAAGATGGATTTAGTAACAACCAATCCTGCTTATTTTCAGTCAGTTAGTTGAAGTTTATAGAGGCAATGGCATTTGTAGCTAAAATTTATAAGTTAGATTTGGCTAATAGGTTGGGTGATCTAACTGTTTCCAATTCTCATTGGCTCTCATTTGGTTTTTAGGTTACGTAAATTTCTCGAAATTTGAAGGGAAACAAATACAAACGAAAGTACGAAAATAAAAACTTTGTAAAGGATAATCAATTGCCTACATTTCTTGTAAACCTGGCGTGAACTACGTAAAAACGTCCTTGACGACAGAAGATGTTAACAGCATAAAAATGATTCTTAAAGTGATGAATTCTATGACGCCGACGACCTTGTTGCAGACAACTGTTAAATTGTTAATGCCTCACCTCACGCTATATAAAATGTAAACGTACGCAAAATGCAACTTAATTGCAGTCGTTTGCAGTCTGAGAAGAATTCGCTATTAACCACGACTACTTTTAATATTGAATAGATGATAATAAGGTAAGGTTTATAATGAATGATTTGTTGATTTGTTAGAGGTTGTTAATTAATAACAGACATATTTCAAGCTATAATAATAACAAATCCCGAACGAATAAAACAGTAGTGTTTTATTCGATAGAGTAACGAACCAGACACGGCAATGTTACTTATTAGTTCCACAGTATAACTATCTAGGTACCTCACATAACGATTTTCGGAAATTCTTTATTATTTTAGCAGCTAATTAGGTAGATGGTTAAGATAATGTGGTATAGAAGCAGATCTTGGGTGACGTCACACAAGCCGAAGCGTAACAATAGGCGTGCCAATTCCTCAATGAGCGGCGCGAGCGCACGACATGGCCGCCGACAAGATGGCGCCCGGTGAAAGTGGACGGTGGCCGATGGCAGAACCGTTGCCTCGGTAAATCTTTGCACAACCTGTTGTAATAGTTGCCTTAAACCGGTATTTAATTAGTTTTAAAATCCAACACCACTCCTTTATCAGTTTCTAGCAGAATTCATGTGACGAACAGCGATGATTAGAATTGAGCACATCAAGACAATCTACGATTGTTTGCAAACATAGTAACCAGGTGTTCCACTTTTATCGTGAGGCATTAGTAGGTATTCTTCTATTCTATCAATTAATCAGAGATACGTCGCTGCGTTCAAGGAGAAAGGACCAACCGTAACAAATATCTACATGGTTCAAAGAAGCATCACAAAGCATGTCGTATTTAATAAAAATTAGGTCATGTATTTTTATTTTTTTAAAGACATTTACTCGCCTCTATTTACATATTATTATATCATGAGACGTTTTGAACCTTTCGCTGGGTTTGCTATGGTGTGGTAAGACATTTACTCGCCTCTATTACATATTATTATATCATGAGACGTTTTGAACCTTTCGCTGGGTTTGCTATGGTGTGGTGAGTGATGTGGTCACGAGGAGTCGTGTCTCTTTGTGCCATGCATGACTCAAATGTCTTAATTTGTAGTGTTTGCGTAAACTTTAGAATACAACACATAATAGGCACATAATAGACATCTTGTAGGACAGTGTCCTAAAAAATATTGTTTATTGACTATAACGTGACAGATAACCGTATAGATATCCGAAACAATGTCAACGAATAGATATCATTGGCCTAAATCGAAAGTATGAAACGACCCTGATCCGAAAATTGAGGACGTTTTAAATGTGCGCGCGCAGCGCATCCGGAAGTAGCGAGCGCCAACGCTGCGCCTGCGCGTAACTGCGACCTATTGCATGATGATACCGCAACGCGAGTGCGCTTCCTCATGTTTTATTATCTCATGCACTCATGTAACTCTTTCAACGTACCCGTTCACTAATTCATGAAAATGTATTACAAATTTAAAATATGCAATATTTTCGTTACATAGTTGCGTTTCAAAAATTGATTTTGAGTATTACATATTGTTTGTGATAAACTTTACTAACCAATGGTCGGTGTGCCTACAACAACAGGTCCCAGCTCTCAGGGGAAGTGGCAAAGAGCGGCCAAGCTGGATGTAATTGAAGAAGGCATATTATATTCATGAAGTGTGCTCTACAATCATGCTAAGCACACACAACACAACCTATCAAGGACCAGGACCTATCAATTGTATTTTCATATAATAATGTAACAAATGTAACGAAGGTCTCGTAAACGAATGTATGTGTGTGTTATGTGTACGTAACGTGAACCTGTATCAAAGAACAGTAAAGCAATTTGCGCCGACAAAGTTACTTTAACCGTCCCACCGCCTCATTACGGGCGGCAGCAGTGTCTGGAGCCCGGGCCTCTCGTGAAACGTTTTAACTGTATATTTTTACATAATTGAGAGACTTTTATTAAATTCGAATTAACTGGAAGCTTTCAAAAAATCGTATCGATCATTATGGTTAATTTTTGGTAGTTATAACAAGTAGTTGTTTGCTGATTCGAGCTTGTGTTTGAGCTGATGAGTTCACTTTGTTCTCAATTATTGAGCTAAAGCTGTCAAAAATAATTGAGGCACTGGAAGACTGAATCGTTATATTCATCGTCATCGTAATCAGCGCGTATCATTCTATTCCTGGACATACCATCATTCCATCTATCTTCAACTCTTCTCATGTAACTGCTGCCAGCCCCTTTGCGTATTATCGTTGCTTCATTTCGCCCGCCGTGCTGCCGCCAGAGGGCGTCCGTCCTACCTACTCCTACATGACGTTTGCCGAGAGACGCATTCTTCACTCCAAGCAGATCACGTTTACCCGAGCGGTTATTGGTCCCGCGGCTGCCTGACTCCTGGAGCTATTATGACCAACTCATAAATGTTTGTGTTCAATAGCAAATCTAGACACGCGGCAGCGTGTCAAACCAAGTTCAAGCTAACAGAACTGGCGAGCAGCACCGTGTGTATTATTACACGAACCATTTGGAGCTACTTTTGACCCCCTAATAACTCAAAAACTATTTCACATATACATACATTCAAATTTGGCTCTTATATTACGACTTGCGAGATACATATGTTCTTCAAATTTCATAAACACATCTCAAACGGTTATTTATATATTAACGTCCAAAAATCGTCATTTTTATCACTGACTGACTGACTGACTGATCTATAAATAGATCAAAACTCTAACCCAGTTCCAGATGACCTAGAAAGTTCAAATTTGGCATCCAGATAGGTAGTTAGGTGAATACAAAGATATAAATCAGAAACTAGTAAACTTTTATCAAATTCAAATAATAATAAGAAGAAATTTTATTTTAAGTTGTTATAAAATATTATATGTTATTATAAATAAATTTCAGGACTGACCATTGAGCTTGGCACCCATTTAGATCTCACTTCTTTTGTTGTTGAAGCAAGAACCAAGGCATTATCATAATATTGAACTTGGCTCTCATTTCACATTTATGTTTTTGATGGGATTACTTATTTCTGGATTAGATCATTGTATTATGGTGGCTTTAAAGCCATATGGTGGCATTAATCTCACACGCATTACTGTTTATCAATTTTAATCTTTTCAGTGAAACAAGGTTAAGTAATGATTATAGTTTATTATTTAAGGTTAGGTAAAACAATTTCAGGTATTTTATCAAATAAATTCTATAAACTTATTTGACAGTGACAGTGTTCTATTACGATTCTAGTAAGATTCAGTGTTACACCCGAGTTCTTTCCGTAATATGAAATGAAATGAAATTCTTTTAGTGTTTCACATGTGTTGTAAGACTCCATTTTAATTTCTATCTAGTACCCCTTACTACTTATTACAAATACTTGAAATTGGCAAAATCATCATCATCATCATCATCAGTTCATTTATGTCCCCACTGCTGGGGCACGAGCCTTCCTTATGGATGGATAAGGAGAACGGGCCATAAACCACCACGCGGGCCCAGTACGTATTGGTGGTTGTTAACGACTGCTAATGCAGCCGGGACCAACGGCTTAACGTGCCTTCCGAAGCACGGAGGAGCTCGAGATGATACATTTTTGGTCACCCATCCGATGACCGGCCTTTGCGAAAGTTGCTTAACCTCAGCACTCGCAAACCGGGCGCGTAAAACACTGCGCCATTGAGCTCCTCGGCTATTGGCTAAATGCTAAACGCGAATACATTAATTAGTAAGATTAATTTATTCCATACAATTCCAACGTTTTGATTTACAATAACTTATTTAACCTACAAAAAACCTTACGAGACAAGCTAATTTCGAAAGAAGGTATAGTTGAGTTTGACCGGTTATATCACTTTTTACCATGAAGCTGTAGATACAGCTTCATGCTTTTTACATTACCGTTAAAAAACGTAAGACGCGGTGCCAAAGTCGTGCAATACTGCATGATAAGAATCAAAGTAAAGCAGAATCTATGATAGATAGGGTACAGAAAAGATAAGAATAGGACTTTAAGCACATTATCATGTCCTTAAGTAAATAACCTATTTATTTTATTTTAATCATTTATTTCTTCTACTCGAAAACCTTTGTCATATTCGTTGACCGCAAAAGAGAGTTTAAATTCATGAAGGCTGTATAATTTTATGTGCTCGCAATTTACTAAATAAAAATAAAAATAAAAATAAAGAATTACATGTTTTAGCGTTTTTCGAAAAACTACAAACTACAGAGGTAAAATAGGGGTGGAAAGTTAGTACGGAAATCTGTCATTTTAAAAGTTAAATCCTTCGGTATTTGCCCTGTTTAGAAATTATGAAGTATTTAAGGATTATCTTTATAGTTCCTACCTATAATAAGTTTGGCGTTTATTACAAATAATCAGAAGTTGTGTAGCCCACGTGAGCAAAGCTGCGAGCTAAACCTAGTTCTACATATTCCTTAAATTTATTTGTTTACATACAATAACTCCTTTCAATGGTGGAATCATAAATCGTAATCTGTAAAAATATCCCGATAACCCATCGACCTAGCAACGCATAGGACGATACGATACGAGTGCGGGCGTCGAGACAAAGTCGCGGCCATTGACCTCGCTATCAGCTGACGACATCGGCCCAACTGCGGGAAATTATCTCTCATGCCATATTTCGGTTGTTCACTGCCTACGTTCTTTCGTAGTCGCAGTGGAAGGGCTCGGCACGACAAACGTAAAACTTTTCATCATAACAAAAACAACATTATACCTATAGGTAGGAGGTGGGTTCAATCGCCCCCAGTGCTTTATTATCCATAGAGGACGCCAAGCAGTAGGACGTCATAGGCTTTTGGTGACAAAACTTAGGTAGCTATCTACAACGTAAACGGGCAAGACATTATTTAAAATTATATGGAATAATTATATTATTATATGGAAAAATTTCGTAGATTGCAACATGAATCACAAGATTCCGTTTCGGCTCACCATATTCCGGGTATTTGACCTGTTTATTCAGTAAACGACGACGCTGGGAATATTAATCAAAAGAATGCCGAGATGGTTTTAGAAACATGTTGAGGTGTGTGTATTTTTTAATTTATGCGCTGCCTTGTTCTGGGAACGGCAATCTTCGCAAACTAAATTATCATGTTTTTGTTATACTCGATTGCTTTAATGTTTTGCCACTCAGACATCACATTAAACTACAACCTAGCGGACAATAGATTGCTTACTTAATCTTATACATATTAAAAAAATATAACGCCTCGGTGGTCGCGAGGCATAGCGCTCGGCTGTATAACTGAAGGTCCTGTGACCTAGGTTCAAAAAAACTAAACTAGGTAAAATGTTCAAATAATTTTTAACGCAAATTTTGTTGCGAACAAATTAAAAAAACACAAATGTTGAAAACCGGTTAGTGACGATAGTTGTCGACATTGAAAGGGCCTTTGGCTTTCAAAGTTAAAAGTGTTGAATAATTTCGGCGGGCTCAATTGGAATAGCACCTGACCCGGTATGTCAGAAGGGTGCAGGTTCAAATCCTGCTCGTGGAATTTTTTTCAACATTTGTGTTTTTGTAATTTGTTCGCAACAAAATTTGCGGTAAAAATTATTTGAACATTTTATAAATTGCTTGCTTACTTCTTAACTGATCTTTGATATTTGTAAAAATATTATGGTCGGATGTTAGTGACGGTAGTTGTTGACATTGAATGGGCGCCTTTGGCTTTCAAAGTAAAAAGTGTTGAATAATTTCGGCAGGCTGGTTAGAACCACGATAGCTCAATTGGAAGAGCACCTGACCCGGTATGTCAGAAGGGTGCAGGTTCAAATCTTGCTCGTGGAAATTTTTTCAACATTTGTGTTTTTTTAAATATTGGTATTTTCTCAATTCTAACTGAAGGTGGAGGTGCAGCTAGGGTTGCCAGGTCCTAAAATAAATAAGCCGGACTCAGCGCTGTATTAGGCCGGACATGGTGTTTGTGGAAAGCCCAAACACTATTTTAAAGCCGGACTTACGCTTTTCAAGCCGGAAAACAGTTTTACAATACAAAACTCAGACGAAGATTAAGGTTTTTAATAATTATTATTTTTCAATATACATTCACAATCAGTCTGTGGCATTTGCACTTATTAGAAACTTGGAAAAGAAAAAAAAAACAACAATCTTAAAACTTAAAAACAAATGGAACTTATTTAAAATTAAAAATCAACCTGCTATTTGGTGTCCTATCAATCACCTCCATTAAAATTAAAATTATTAATTAACTAAAACAAAATCAAATTTTTGAAAATCTCAAAATCAACACGTCTATAATTTAAAGTAAGTAATCAAAAGTTAGGTATTTAGCATTTGCACCTAGGTACTTTATCGAGAACATTTCATTTCAGAGATCATTTCTTAAAATTCTTTGCATGTTAATTTATCATTGCACAATAAAAACATCATCTTTACAATTGTTTGTGTCTGTAGTTTATTGCGTTCCTTTGTCCACTGGGACTCTTTCAACGTTGGCGTTGTGGCCTGGAATCGCCTCACGATGGGACAAAAAAAATTAACAAAAGCCGGACAGGCCGGACACGAATTAATTTTGCCCTGAAGTAAACTTGTGAAACAGAAGCCAGTTCCTTCCTGTCGACAAAACTCAATTGGTGTACTTAGTTGAAAATCAATAAAAATAAACAGCAAATACATTGCTAATCGAAAAAAAAATCAATACATTAGAAAATTTAAAGAAAGTTAAACGTTACACTAGATATGTATGATGTGTATATACAGTCGTTATTATTTGTAGGTTTATTTACGGAGATCAATTGCCGATATTTTCGATGGTTTTAGGCAGTGATATTTGATGTTTTGATCTTACAGTTATACAAAAGTTATTCACAAAAAATAAGAAAAACACAGGACCATTGTGTGAGCCCTGTGGCACCCCAGATGGCACCATCAGTTCTCTAATCATGACGAGCTGTGATTGATTGCGGAGATGGAATTCGTAATCATCTAATTAAAGAACCACTGAGATTTCCACGTGGCTTAACTACTGTATACGTAGGTATGCTGTGATTAACCACATCATATGCCTTCGCGAAGTCGGGTGTAAATAGCATGTACTTTGAATCTATCTTACAATGTCTTGTTGTTATAACGACCTACTTAGATAAGTTAGTGCTTAGCAGCCAGGCGGGCATATGCCAAGACCCCTGTTTCTCATACCGTTTTGGTTACCCACTACCACAAAAGCAGTTGGAGCTCTAATGTTTTGTTTATGCTGTGCAAGATCATTGTCATTCTCATTATATCTCGCAGTTGGTTTGTTTACCTCTTCATATCCTTCTCGGCAGCCAGGCGGGCATATGCCAAAACCCCTGTTTCTGATACCGTTTTGGTTACCCACTACCACAAAAGCAGTTGGAGCTCTAATGTTTTGTTTATGCTGTGCAAGATCATTATCATTCTCATTATATCTCGCAGTTGGTTTGTTTACCTCTTCATGTCCTTCTCGGTTGCCATTGAGGCAGGCATGTTGCGATGGAGTCAGGCAGGACAGGTAATGCGCGAAATCTGCGACCTACTTCGATGATGACGGGCCGCCCCCGCGCCGCGCCCGCTCGCGTCTCGCCGCTAAATATAGACACAATGTTGAAAGCACCGCGACAGACAGCGAGCGATGCCACTTTTTTATTTATTTACACCACGAATCGTATTGGTGAAAAATAAATGGTCATGTAGGTATCTAACTCTAATAGGACAATGTCGATTAACGAGCAAGCATGAAAAATAGGTTTAATAATTTTTATGCAATGAATTATTCATTGAATCGTTAGGTAGGTAGGTAAGGTTGGTAGGTAGGTATATCGGTGCAGTATGCAGGCAATTGTCGGAGTCTACCAGTATATCGATTCGACAGAACTTCCTGTAAAGCTATGTCTACTATAAAATAGTACCTACCTATCACAAAATTAATCAAAACTAGGACTGTTAGTTTTATTGATATAATTAGGTAGGTAGCTACCTAGGTATACCTAACTACCTAAATAGATTTTGAGATTCAATGAATTGCGAACCATTGACAATCGACATACCTACCTACCTATCTAGGCAGTACTCCTACTTACGTACCCAGACCATATTCACAGATTACTTCAGATTAGTTAATAGGTAGTTACTACGTCATATTTTCTGTCTGTATGCTGCCGCTACCTCAGTGGATAATAAAATAAATTGCTTTGATTTTAATATTTAATGTTAGATACCTATGTAATGTTCTTATTAGTATAAATAACTAACAACTTACCTAGTTTTATTACCCACCCAGATTAGTTGTTACTGAATAGGTATTGATTAAAAGCCTTACATAGGAAAGTGAGTAGGTAACAGAATTTTCGTAATTTGGAAACGTAAAAATTCTGTTCGGTAGCTAGGTAGGTACTGTAACACCCGGCTGGGTCTTGAGGTACCGGGGGTTTATTCAATAATAACGCTTTAAAAGCTTTAAATATTATATTGTTTTCCACATTAAAATAATAACAATCAATTGTTGACGCGGCCCGTCACCGAGTCCGCGATCTTCTTCTTTATTCTTCCATCTCTTTTTATTCTACATCGTTTGAATTCAGGCCACACGGCGGCTGCCAGCATGTACCTATGCCCGAGCAAGGAGTCTCGGTTACTACAGTACCTACCTAACCTATTGTTGGTATAAAAGCTTGCTAATCTAACTAATTATGTTCCTACTTAGTACCTACCTATTTCTATTTTCATCTCTTAAATTAAAAATCATAGGTAGGTAATAATTTTATTATAAAATCATCAAACAACCAGATACCTATATACAGACAGAATACAACTACTAAATACATAATACCTACCTACTTATAGTAGATTGATAACTGACTAGACCTATCTACAACTAAAGCGCTGTCAATTTGTGATTTCATAATTTTTGTAACATCTGGAAACTTTAAAATCCGTCCCACTAATGCTCAACAGATTGAGCGGAGTCGTGAGATCTTAAAAGCAATACAAATCTACCTAGTGACCAGTCGTCAGTCGCTGCGATGTCGAAATTGTGAAGTGGCACATTCGTGGACACGGTTTAAAAAGCGGTCCCAGTCCCCGTGAACCTTGAAGCACTTGGCCACTTGCCACGCCCATGCAGACGTGCTGGAGCGCTCCTCCGAATGCACCATCTCATTATTTAATTGGAACTACTCATTAAAGTACCAGCTAAGTACTTCCAATTAGGAAGCAACAATGCGAATTATAATATCAGTCACACAACTACCTAACTAACTAATGCTGATTCATTAGCAGACTGCTATAGAAAGTCATGCTAGTTCATTCATTCATTCATAGGTAGATCGGTTAACAGATGTGAAAAATTAAAACAAAGGCCAGCTGTTCAACACTCGAGATGATTGAAGAACAATAAAGTAGCGCATCAGTACTTCCGCATACGTAACCGCTCTTATCAAGATTCTTTGTAGGCAAGTGGCATTGAAATTCGCTAAACTTGTAGACATTTCCTTAATTTTTTTAAGATGACTACAAATAACTCAACGAATCGTGTCCTAACAAAGCTACAACATTGAATAAGTTAATAAAAAAATCTGACTCGTTATTCGCGATCGCGGACGACCACAGACCACGACGACCGACGTCACCTAACGGTACCCACTTGCAATTCTCTTTCGCTCAACTTGATGCCACACTCGCTGCCGAAAACAAATTCAATTAATAGAAAATAGATCGCATTATAAGTTCCACACCGCAATCCGGTTTCTGTCCACGTATGCGATCGCTCTCTCGTCGTAGGAGTCGCAGCATTTACCTCGCGACAATCGGAGGGAGGACGACGACGCCGCCAACTCAGGCACGACGACGTAGCGCGACCAGTCCCACTTCACTGTCACCAATTAGTCACTTCACCAGCTTCAGTCACGTCCTGGACCCGAAACGTAAGAATCTTATTAAGTTCTTGTTAAATTGTCTAGGCGATAACGAGTTTATTTCGAGGAACACACGAATTAAAAGACGGATGAACGTGCGCTGACAACTGGCGCGAGCCACCGCGGCAACAACTCGAGATAGACTGGCGGGAGGGGCGCGGGCGGCGGGTGAGGCGAGACGGGCAAGACCGAATCGTCTGGCCCCGGCCGCGTAGAGGAGGGACGAGGTCTCGTTCTCTCTCACGCGATTCTCGCAATCTTTCCGCTAAGTGGGGGGCGCGATAGCGGCCGAGCACGGCCGAAGGTAGCCGAGGAAGGCTCGCTAATCCCGCTATCACCGCTACACGGGAGATTGGAGGGCACCCGCCAACCAGCCCAGGCCTTTGTGAACGTGCAACGATAAACTCCGGCCTGCAGCACCTGCAGGTCGGAGTCGGTGCCTTATGTGTACCTACCTGTTGTTTCCTTATTATTACACTGTGTACTGTGTACGCAGTGTACGGATTACTAAATGGACGAAGAAACAGTTTAGTACAAAACATTGAACTAAAGGCGAAAGTGGAAAAGTTGGTAGGACCAACTTATAGGTAGGACGTAGGTTTGCCTTATCATCACAATCATCAGTCTTATTTCATCACAAACGTAGGTAGATCGTGCGTGGAAGTTTGTGTTTTAAATAAGTTTTGTCGCTACCTAACAATTTTCGTTCATTGTACATCCATGTCCAAAGGATATGAAATTGATTTTAAATACATAAATGTTATATTTTCTTCATCCTGCTCATACTACTCCGTAATTATATACTGCTTCACAACTTCACAAGCATCAGTTTGCAACAAAAAACGTTCCGTTACAAAGCTATTCGCACTTGTTGATTCGCACAAAACGTTGCGCATGCCGTGATGGCAAGGAGTTTTCTCCGCGCGCAGTTTTTGCGTAGTTCACGGTTGATTCGAGTTCTGTATAGGGAAGGGTTAGGGAGGGATAACTTTAACTACACGTAACAGAATATAAACGTTATTTTAAGGGACTTCCCATGCAAAATGAAAACACATATGATTTAAAAAACCTAGTAAGTATCATAATGTAAAATAATTATACCAGGCTATAAAATATTATGTACGGGCTCCCGACGAGGCTCCGGACGACCGAGTCTGTGTCTGTGATAATATGGTCTGTGGTCTATGACTATGCTCACCAAGCGACCTTGACGCGTGCGCGTTGCTTGTTGAACGATTAACAAAGAATCAACTAGGTATTTATTACTAACTAGCTGACCTGGCGGACTTCGTACCGCTTTGACAGTTTCTATGACAACGAAACAAGCATATCGTTAAATAGTTTACGCGTGAAAAGGTATTAAACAAACAAACAAACTCACTTTTTTAATAATAAGTCTTTGATTATACTCTTGGGAATATATGTACAAAATTTCATGGTTGAATAGCAAACGCGTGAAAGCGTAACAAATAACAAACAAACAAACTCTTTTCGCATAGGTATTAAGTTAGGTTACTATTAGCACAGAATACTTAACTATTAGTTAGGATAGTTAGGGTATAAACTTTGATGTAGACATATCTGCTTATAAGCACGTTACGTATACGTTATAACGTACACCACTATTGTAACCCTGTAAAGGCCATCCCAATCCTATCCAAACTACTCGGAGAGTCTAGTACCTATAGTAGAGTGCGGGAGCACGCTTGCGTGATGCCATTCCCTCTAGAAACCTTCTGACGTTGTTTTGATCGTGATCAAGCAGTGTGGCTTGAAGAACCCTTTAAGTTTCTCGCCGCTCCCAAAAAAGTCCGGTGACGCTGTGAAAGCTGTTTACAGATAACAGCAAACTCTCTCCTAAAAAATTTTGAGCTTATCAGCGAAATCAATATTTTTTATACATATTGATTCAACCTTTTTTGAGTAAAATCGGATTGAGTTTTCAAACGTATCAAAATAAAATGTAATTTAAATCAAAAGCACTGAGGAGTATTAATATCAACTTCGAAGCAAATCACAATAACTTTCTACCCCTTTTCAGCCCCGTTAGGGGATGAATTTCAATAAAATACCAAACACGTCTTCCATCCATTCTGTTAAAAAAGGTAGAATAGAATAAATAAATTAATTAGGTTTATGCAAAATTTGAAGAAGATTGGACAAGGAATCACATTGTCCCATACAAACTTTGCCCCCTTTTTCCATTTTCACTCCCTTAGGGGAAGAATTTGGGAAAATCTTTTCTTATCGGATGCCTACGTCATACAAAGAACACACCCTCCATGTTCCAGGTCTCTACGATCAGCGGTTTAGGCTGTGCGTTGATCCGTTCAGTTAGTCATTCAGGTTCAGGACAAAGCAATTTTGCTACTTTCTGCTATCTAGTTAATTTTATATAATCGTGTAAAAACAAAAGTCCGGTAATACCTACGTACTTACAAGATTTTATGATTAAAATGAATGTTTCAGCATAACTAAAGGAAACACAAGAGAGACACTGATACTGTGACGCAAGACAGTCGGATGCATAGGGTATTTTTAATTACCGGAACCCTTTAAGTTTCTCGCCGCCCCCTAAAAAGTAGGTCGCGCTGACAATGCGAAATAAAAATGTCTAAATATTTTATTTGTTTTTCTATAACCTTTTATTAATTTTTGTTTAATTTATTTTTGAATTTCTATTTTGATTTTTAATTTAGATTTTTGTTTCAATTTTGATTTAATTTTAACATTAAATTTTTTATTTTTATATGATATTTATTCTGATTTTTGATTTAATTTTATTTTGTTAATGTGACATTTTATTGCAATTTGTATGGGTGTAAGTTACCTGAATAAATAAATGATTTATTTATTTATTTATTTATTTAATGCCACCTGAAGCAATCAGCAGAGCAAACTCTCAAAAAGCGATCAAAGAAGCGAAGTTGGTTATAAAAACGCAATAAATTTGTAATAGGTAGCTATGTACGATATATGAGATTATTGTGACGTAGACGAAGAAGGTTAAATATCGATAATAGGTTGCAATGTAGGTACCTATATAATGGTATTTTTTTCTTAGTATCAGGTTTAAATTTAGTTTTTTTTATTAACAAGTAATAAAAATTTATTTAAATTTTTTCTTTTAATTTTATTTTTAACTTTTTTGTATTTTTGATGCTAGGTTGACTACGGCGTAGTTCGTAGCGCGTAGCAGTGTTTTTCCCTAATCAAAGACAGAATCCAAATTCATAACAAACTGAACGAACGAACGTAATTATTTTCCCGATTGTAATGAAACAACTTTTAGAAACCACGACGCTCAGATAGCCTTCACAGCCCTTCAGGCTAAAGGCATCCCCAGGAGTTGTTTACCAGGTCGGTCTTGATATAAAAGATCAGCCCAGGATCTTCACGAAAGTATTTTATAATGTGTGTGTTTATCCTGACGTTTCGAACCCCTTGCAAGGTCCGTGGTCACAGTAAGATTGAGGTGTTGGTCGTCTCATAATTAATTAGTAGCTAGTATACCCTCATTTAAATTTAATCAGGTGCGCTCCGTTTTACGCGTTTTTATTTTCCCGAGTTCCTATGGCCATCTTCCAGCTCCATCATCAGACCCTGGTTACCACCAAAGTACTCGTCAAGACTCAACAATCATACGAGCAGTGCAGCAATTAGCCCTTAAAAACAATAATAAAAAAAAAAAAAAAAATCATACGAGCCCAAACTCGATGGGTTTGTGTCGTTTAATTACCGAGTTCCTATGGCCATCTTCCAGCTCCATCATCAGACCCTGGTTACCAACTAGCACCAAAGTACTCGTCAAGACGGATCAAACGAGTACAAAATCTAATTTTTTACACGACTGCCAAATAAAGGAGTGTTATGTTTTCAGGGTTCATGTATGTAGGTATGTATGTGATGTTTCTTTATTCCACTATAACTCTAAACGCCTGAACCGATTTAGATATATGAGGTATCGTTATTACCTAATCTGTGGTATCGTTACAACCATTGCATCGTTCAGACTAACATAGGCTAGTAAAAATTTGGAAATTCCACCCCTATGTGGGTAAAATAGGGGATGCAATTTTGTATGATAATACAAACGTCATTATTAGATTTAATTTTCTTTAGAAAAATGTACAATAACAAACGCAAGCTGTCATTTTCGTTCTTATCTTATTGCTTATATGACGCTATTCCTTTTACTTAATTTCACAATGTATTGAAATATTAGTTGAAGTTAGTCCAATAAAAAATCTCTATTTATGATTTTTGAAAAACTCGCAGTACCAAAAATTTATCATCTCGAGCTCCTCCGTGCTTCGGAAGGCACGTAAAGCCGTTGATCCCGGCTGCATTAGCAGTTGTTAACAACCACCAATCTGCACTGGGCCTGCGTGGTACCACCATATCAAATCATTCAGGTTGGCCTCATTATCTTGTATCGACGTAGCCCGAAGATTCGATGACTTTCGTCGCAATCTCGCCGGTTCGCACAACTTTCCGCCGTGATTGTGCAAGGTGTGGTGAGCACGTGGGAACACTGTTTTTGTTCCGCATTTTCTTACCATTTTCTAAAGCTACACTATACCTACTTTACCGAACGCTGCGCCGTTAAAAAAGGCCATTAAATACGGATCTAATAATTACTATTAACATCGCATTCTAGTAATATGAGAAAGTCCGAATTGTCGGAAGTTTTACGATACCTCTTCATACTTTTCAATAATAGCTACGTAATGACACCAAATGAGTGTTCGACACAGATTTTGTAGCCAAAAAATAAACATAGAAATTCAATGAAATTTTACGGTATGACTACTGCCTGGAAAGTAGGTGGTCTTATTCAATAGTTACTACCACATACGTACATAGACATACATAGACTAGGTATGTATAATGTTGGGTAGTTGCTACACAACCCAGCTACACACGACTTTAAAGTTGTAGGGAAGCCTGGTGGTAGGATGGATGCCACATTGAGGAAGGGCAAAGGGAAGATCTTCCTCCGAGCTGGGTGGTATAGCTCGGGGACCAAGGTCCGACGGATGTTAGTTGGAGGTGCTATATATAGCGAAGGAGACGGTGTAACTTCGCTACCGCGATGCAGGTTTCCCATACTATTTCACGTCGTAGTATGGCGACGTCGTTGGTATGCGTTTGTGGCGCCATCTGTTGACACAGTTGAGAAGGTGTTTGCTACGTGTTAATGTGCGGCGTATGCGGTAGGTGGAGCCGCCACATCACTTCCCCCCTGAGACCGGAGGTCGAGATGCCAGTGAGTGTGCTCAGCAGTCAGTGCTTTAGAGCTTGCAAGTGCCAGTGGAGAGTGCTGCTGCAGAATGCCCCAGTCTACGGTGAGTCGAGACGGGTGGGGTGAAGGCGCGTTGCCAGTGATGCAGTGTGCTGCTCCTGTCTGCGGTGAGTCGAGACAGGTGATGATGACGGTGGGTCCAAGCTGCTGGTGTGCAGGGCTGCCACGCCGGAGTGATGCGGCCGACATTGATGCACCGGTCGTGGGCTGCGGAGACCAGGTCGGGATGATGCCGTCGAGTGTGCCGGAGGTCCAGGAAGCGTCGTCCAAGATGCTGCGGTGGAACCTTTTGGCTCGATTGCTGGCTTGCTGTGACTGCTGGCGAAGGTATCTGGTGGATGAGGAGTGTGATGGATGGGCGCTGCTGCGACGATGTTGAAGATGCTTCGGTGCTCCGTAGGGGTCACCACTGTGGAGAAGGTTGGTGGTAGATCACGTCGGGGTCACCAATGTAGGGATGCTTGTGGTAGGATGGATGCCACATTGAGGAAGGGCAAAGGGAAGATCTTCCTCCGAGCTGGGTGGTATAGCTCGGGGACCAAGGTCCGACGGATGTTAGTTGGAGGTGCTATATATAGCGAAGGAGACGGTGTAACTTCGCTACCGCGATGCAGGTTTCCCATACTATTTCACGTCGTAGTATGGCGACGTCGTTGGTATGCGTTTGTGGCGCCATCTGTTGACACAGTTGAGAAGGTGTTTGCTACGTGTTAATGTGCGGCGTATGCGGTAGGTGGAGCCGCCACAAAGTTTATACTGACACCCCCTACCAACCGTCAGGTTACAAAGTAGGTGTCAGATAGATAGATGGATAGATAAAACTCTTTATTGCACACACACACAGATAAGTAATAAATAACACAACAATTTTTTTATAATAGGGTGGGCAAAGGCGGTCTTATCGCTCAAAGCGATCTCTTCCAGACAACCTTTGAGGTATAGGACAACTAAAAGAAAAATGAAAGGCAGTAGTGCACTAGTACAAAGCAAAAATAAAAAACATAAAAATAAAATAAAATTCATTAATTAAATATACACATTAGTATATATATATATATATATATAACTTATTATATAAATACACATATACATATATTACAATAAATAATACTAATACATAAATATACTACATATACCTATATACGGAAGAGTTGTTGCAAACTAAGACTTAGTCAAGAGATGTGAATGGAGTTTAGTCTTAAAAGTGGCAAGTGACTTGGAGTGACGGATATCCGGCGGGAGGTTATTCCAAAGGCTTGTAGCCTTGACCGTGAAAGAGTTTCTGAAATATTCAGAACGAGTCAAAGGATGTTTCAGCAGGTTGTCAACCCTGGACCTAAGCTCACGATTGTGATCCGTACCAAGAAATTGGAAACGTTCCTTAAGGTAGGGAGGGGTGCGAGGGTCATACAGCACGTTAAATAAGAGCGTTAGAACATGCTCCTCACGTCGCAATCTGATTGGAAGCCATCCAAGTTTGGTCCTGAAATCAGACACATGATCGAACTTGCGCAGGCCATAAATGAACCTTATGCAAAGATTCTGCAGACGCTGCAGTTTGTCCAGAAGATCCCCATTTAGGTCAATGGCTGAAACGTCAGCATAATCCAGAATGGGCAAGAGAAGCGACTGCGCAAGCTCGATCTTAGTCTTCACAGGAAGCAGATTCTTCCACCTCCGCAACGAACCGGCGGCAGCAAACACACGCCTACTAACCTCCGCGATATGAGGAGACCAAGAAAGAGAACAGTCGAAGAGGACACCGAGGTTTTTGACAACACTACTGTAGGGAAGAGGAACAGAATCAAGAAGAAGTGAAGGAACACGGACGTGCTTTAGTCTGGCAATTTGCTTTGACCCGCCAATAATGATCGCCTGCGACTTGTGTGGATTGACCATGAGGCCATGGGTTCGACTCCATTGGTGTATAGTCGCAAGGTTTACATTAAGGCCTGCAATCATGTTGTCGATTTCCTCAATGGGAGCACGAGCAAAGATCTGCAGGTCGTCAGCATACAGATGATACTGGCAAGAGAGGAGAGGAGTAAGGAAGTTGATGAAGATAGAGAAAAGGAGAGGGGATAGGACGCCACCCTGAGGCACGCCAGCAGTGACGTCACGAGAAACTGAAAGTTTGTCATCAACTCGGACACACTGCCTACGGTTGACGAGATAGTTGCGGAACCACTCAACCACAACGTCCGATCCAAATACGACCCTAAGCATTGCCAAGAGTACATCAAAATCAACAGTGTTAAAGGCGTTGCTAAAATCTAAAAGAATCAAAGCTGTGAGCTGTTGATTCGACATACCCTCACGCACACCATCAGCCACCTCTGTTAAGGCGGTCACAGTGCTATGCCCAGGGCGGAAACCAGATTGGAAAGGACTAAGTAACTGGTTAGTATTGACAAACACACTAAGCTGGTGTAGGACAAGGCGTTCGAGGACTTTGGAGAGAAACGGGAGAATAGAAATAGGTCTAAAATGAGAGGGCAAAGAAGGGTTTGAGGTTTTAGGAATAGGAATAACTACAGCCTGACGCCAGCAACACGGAAAAGTACCGGTGTCAAGCGAAAAGTTGAAAATGTGACATAGAATGGGGATAACACCAGCAATGCAAAGATGAATCATGCGCCGGCCAATTCCGTCAATTCCCTCTGCGTTGGACTTGATAGCCATAATGTTTTTTTCAACTTCACGCTCAAACACCGGCCTAAACGAAAAGGTAGAATGTTGCAAAGAAGGAGTGGAGGAAAGGGATTGCAGCGTGGCTTGTTTAATGTGGTGGGGAATGGAGGAAGGCGATGTGAAATGGCGGTTCAAGGAATCGGGATTAAGATTGTGAGGAATACTCGACTTAGGCTTGCCAAGACCAAGCGAGTTGAGGAAAGACCACACCTTCGCAGGATCACCATTAGCGACTGACGCATGAATGTGACGACGCTGCGCATCCCTGCACATCCTACTACAGCGATTGCGGAGCTCCTTATATCGACAGCGGGTCACATCTGAAGGGTTATTTCGGTATTTAATCTTAGCCACATTACGCCTCAGCATCATGGCCTTAATTTCTGCAGTAAGCCAAGGAGCGGGAAGATGCTTAAGTCGAATAGGCCGAAGCGGTGCATGGATGTCGAAGAGTTGGATAAGGATCGAGTTAAATATTTCCAACTTCAAATCGATAGTTGGAGCCTCCAGTACCGCATCCCAGTCAATGTCCCTGAGATCAGCCAACATCCTTGTGCAAGCACAAGAGACCATCTACGTCAGGTCATAACGCCAGATCAGGACGCGCCGAAGCGCATTCTTCATCCGGTACTTTTAAGACTAGTGTCTCGAGCCAGTTGCCCCGTGGACACGTATAGTCCACTACCTATTATCCAGATAGCTTACCGGAGCTGTAAAGCTCGCTCACTTCTCGTTGCAATAAGAGCACAACTCGCAGATTCCACTGCTCGGGTCGTCGACTCTAAAGTCGACTACCAAATGCCCTCTTTGGTGGCGGAGTTGTAAGCCCACTCACTTCTCAGTACCCATCCAGGCACCTTGCCAGTTTATCAATCCTACGCGGCTGGATCAACCGGAGGTATTGCATCTAGCGGGCACCTCTACTAGTTATCCAGACTAGTACCGGAGATGTTGGAGTTCTGCTCAGTGTAACCAACTATGGGCAACTCACGTGCCCCGCAAGTCCTTTCGCATCGTGCCTCTCGAGACCGCTACTCGGACCCGCTCGCTGTGCACGAAATGGAAGCCTGGCCAACAGCAACCAGGCAGACGAACATTCCCACTTCTACAGCTAACCACATGCTACCACGAGTCCAACCCATGTCCGGGACTTGCCGGAGACGCCCGCGAAGGCATAACCGGCAGCGGGCCTAGGATCCGGAACTCCCGTGGTACCCTTGAAAAGACAGCCGGACCCGTAGTTCCAGCTGCCATACCCTACCTATCAGGGTCAGTAGATAGAGACCTGAGGGATAGGGTAGTTGCTACAGTAAAAATCAGTTGCAATCAAAGGGTGTCCCTTATTTCTAATGATTAAAGGAAAAAGTGTCGATTACTGATTCCTCGCTGTCGAACACTGATGGCATTACCCTACGACCATACTTACATTGCAGCACTTACTACAGCCTAACACGGCGAAATAGACGAAGGTGATTGATTAAAATAGCGTTTTAATCGTATTGGCATCATTTTCTATCCATATTTACGCGTGTCCGCTCCGGTCGAACTGTTTGTTAGTAACTCTCCTTGTTTTTCACCAGAAAGCGCTGCTGCATGGGACTAAGCCCTTCAATGCCTTCATCCCTTCAATTTATCCAAATTTCGAATGGCGAATGAAACTCGCACTTGGTTGAAAGGTGCCTACCTTGAGTGCATGTAAGTAAACTATACCTAATTAGTACGGAACTAACGACGATTTGGTTTCACAAGTTCGCCACTTTATTAGGATCAATCACATATTTTTTTGTAACTCCATCCAAATTGTAGAGAAAACTCTCACAAGGCACTCTGTTTGTATGTGGAACGCTCATCCAGCTCAAGTGTTTTCATCACATTTTATGAGGGAGGGCCTCATAAAAAAGTGATAAAACTACAAAAAACACGTAAATTATGTAGGCCCTTAGTGTAAGTGTTGAGACGATCGCTTTCACTGCATACAGTTTACTATAACTATATCTATCACCGACCCTTGTGTTCAGTATATATTTAGAGTTAGATCCGAAGTTATCATTAAGTAGCATTAACTATCGTACCAATTAATTATCACAAAATAATAATAACAAAAAGTGTCGATCACCGATAGCTTGGGTCTATCCCCGCTGCCGGTGGCAACCTAGGTTAAGTTTTTTATAATATTTTATATTGTAAATATGTTTTTATATAAAATATTGTAAAAAAAAATTTCTTAACATATATGTTTAATAAAGAGAATAATAATAATATTTTAAATGTAATTTAATTGTAATATTTATAGGTAGATAATTAATCCGTGATAATGCATTTATTTCGTAATAATAATATATTATGTAAGTATATTCATAATAATAATTACCAAACTAAAATGATTACGAGTATAAGTAAGTAAGTAAGTAAGTAAGTAGCAAGTAAGTACTTTATTGTGTAAAGAAAAAGGTAACAGTATGCAGGTCTTATTGCTAACAAAAAGTACACTATTTACTTTTTGAATGGGCGCCTTTGGCTTTCAAACTAAAAAGTTAATAGTGTTGAATAATTTAGGCGGGCTGGTTAGAACCACGATAGCTCAATTGGAGGAGCACCTGACCCGGTATGTCAGAAGGGTGCAGGTTCAAAACCTGCTCGTGGAAAAAAAATTTCAACATTTGTGTTTTTGTAATTTGTTTCGCAACAAAATTGGCGTTAAAATTATTTAAAAACATTTTATAATAGCTTGCCTACTTCTTAACTGATCTTTAGTATTTGTAAAAATATTATGATCGGATGTTAATGACGGTAGTTGTTGACATTGAATGGGCGCCTTTGGCTTTCAAAGTAAAAAGTAAATAGTGTTGAATAATTTCGGCAGGCTGGTTAGAACCACGATAGCTCAATTGGAGGAGCACCTGACCCGGTATGTCAGAAGGGTGCAGGTTCAAATCCTGCTCGTGGAAATTTTTTCAACATTTGTGTTTTTGTAAATTATAGTCGATAAAAAAAGGCCAACAAGATTCCGTTTGTTTTAAACCAAATATGGCTCGGATGCACTTTTTTTGTAACACAAATGCTCTGTCTCTATGTACGGAGTTACCCCAAATCATAACTCCGTATCGTAGGTTAGAGTTAATATAACCATTATAAGCAGTAATAGCAGCTTCTTTATTTATAAGTTGACTGATGCGACTTAACGCAAACACAAATTTATTTAATTTTGAGCAAATATTGTTTACATGTTGTTTCCAATCACAGAAGCAATCTAGCGTAATGCCTAAAAAGTTTGTATGTGTTGTTTCTTCTATTATTTCTCCATTGTAATGTGTACTAAGTTTTTGAATTTTTCTTTTATGTGTGCCAAATTGTATGTATTTCGTTTTTTTTTACATTCAATTGCAAGTTATTATTATTAAGCCACTCTACAACATTATACAAACTTAGATTAATATCATCTTCATATTCCTTAACAGTTTTGTCTAATACTGTCATATTTTCATAGAAAGTGATGTAGGTACTTACATTTAATGTATCGATTCACTTATTTTAACTTTATCTTACAAACTGAAATGAATTGTGAATTGTTCGTTGGTGCGTCTAAATACAATTAATTAATTAATTAATTAATTTCACAAACACGATTTTGTGGTAAACCTCACACTTTCGGTAAAATTGCTAAACACCAGTTATTTTTTGGCTGGCTAAGTCATAGTAAGTTGTGATTGTGACACAATAATATCGCTCAATAGCTAACTCGAAGACTCGCTCGCTGTGTTGTCCATTTTGTTTACGGCGGAATCGAGGTCGCTAACGAGTAGGAATCGTCTGTCTACTTTTATGGCTGCGAATTGGATCATAGCGGAGAAAAAAAGCTTTGGTAGAGTAGATAAGCCTAAAGTTGTTATTCCACGGTTTTGCTATGGTAATCCCTCACTATAAAGTAATATGCAGCGGCTCTACCATAGTCTCCGCTTCAGGAAGACATTGTATAGTTACTCAATGCCGTGTTTTAAAGTTTTAATCGTCCAGGGTGCCTAGTGTGAGTTTTGTTTACTATTCGTATGCATTCGATTACGTTTACGAAAACGAAAATTAGTATGGCATTGAAGCAGCGCCTCCTGGCGACATACGAGAAGAGTTAAAATTTTGCCATACAAATTCTCGTTTTCCTTAACGCGATTGAATGTCAAAAATAACTCACACTAAGCACACTAATGCGTTATCTATTATTTCGCTTACTATACTAAGTACATAAGTATAAGGGTCACATTTTATCAACTGCAAATATTTTGAGGATAAATTCAACAACATTATATAAACTATTATTTAAATTAATAATATAAATATTATTTATATTATTATTTATAATATATGAAAAAATCTTAAATTTTTATACGCTAGTTTTTAAGAAAAACGCCATAACACATTTCGATTAAAAAGAAAAATAAAGCACTTTCGGTAGTTTCATTCAAAAGTGCCGACAGAGAGGCCGCTCTTAAAAATATTACAATTTTTGTGTCAGGAAAAGTAAAAAAAAGTCTAGAATTTTTTTTTTTAATGCTAGTGCCTTATTTCTCTGATATATTTAGATCTTTTAACAAAATATTTGCAGTTGATAAATGTGACCTTATATAGTGCGAGTTTTATTTGCAGTTGATAAAATGTGACCTTATATAGTGCGAGTTTTATTCACCATTCGATCTCATTGTTGTTGCGAAGCAGAGTGAGGTGGTCAGTGTATGCACCACCATAAATAATATTTTTTTTACCATCGACAAAATAATTCCAGCAACTAAAACTAAATGACAGCGTCCCAAACACGTGCAAACCATAAAACCTAAGATAAATGTTTTAGAAACGCGGAACGAATCCTTTTTTTTCTTAAATGAGGGTTTTAGTTATACAAACTTGATAATAAATTTAGAAAAGACAAAGAACTAGTCTGACCGTATGCCATTAAAAGTTAAAGTTTATGGTCTAGTCAATAGGTGACAGTGATTTGAAAGGATCACAAAAAGTTAGCAGACGTTCGAGAGTGCCATAAATAAACAAAAGTGAACTATAAATTTACTTAAGCGTCGAGTTGGACCATGGGAAAGCAGAAAAAAGCGTCACACATGCATTGCAAGTGAGATTCTAGGAAACCCGGGGCGGGATGCTGTGCGCTGTAGAACCTCCTACAAACATCATCTGACCAATTAGAAGAACAATATACTCGTAGATGTGTAAAAAATTTACAGACGGGAGACATGAGAGGTGTGGCTTCAGAGGCTACCTGGGCTGGACGGCGAAGGAGAGCAGGGACAGTCAACGGGCGCACCTCCGGGAACGAGGAAGCTCATTTTGGTTCGATTGCAAAAATCGATATTAGAAGCAGTGTACCTTTTGAAAATTGTAATTAGAGCCAGTGTTTTGATTATAAGATAAAATTGTACAAGTAATAGATCATAATTAGATTCATACGTAAGGTGGTACCATCGTGCGAGTGTGATAAATTCGGTAAAGTAGAAAATTTTGTTTTGTAAAATTTGTAGCATAGTTTGTTAGATTTATTACAGAAACTTTCACGACACAAGCTAACTAAAGTTATTTATGTGAACTAAACCACATTTAAACCAGAGATACATAACGAATTTCCTTTATTGTGGGCCTATATAGAGATATATGTATAAATCAGTAACACTATTTTACGGAGCTATTATGTGATTAGCAATAATACTAATCATAATTACATGAGTTGTTATAGTGTAATGCGCCAATTATTGAAATGAATGAACCGTGCTCCATAGTGTGATGTATTCGCCATTGTAATGATTGACCCGATACTCATGTCATTGGATTCCTGCAGAATCACGATTAAATACTAATTTCACGTGGCTTAAAGGAGAGAAGAATAATTGTGTGTCGAGAAAGGTTCTTGTACAAAGAGTGTGCATGTTTAGTTATTATAATTGTAACTAGGTTGGTCAATGAGGTTTTTTAGTTTAACCGACAGTTTTTCCTCATTTGCGATGACCTAGGAACTAATCCGTTGGCTTTGTAAGGTCTGACGATTTTACAAAGTCTCAAAATAATGAAACAGTTTCGTATCTTCTAGTTTAATTAGGAAATTAAGTAAATAGATAGATAAATAAATAATTAACTAAATAATAACAATAAATAATCCAAATTTGGGCAGATCTATATAAATAAATTAAGAGAACTGCCTATGTCTTGAGTTTTATTTGATTAAGCTAAGTACCTTGAGTGTAATGATTATTACAACCGCTAGGATAGCGGAAGACCTAGGTTCGATTCCTAATGGTCAGTGCAGCCGCAAGGATTGCGGGAGACCCAGGTTCGACTCCTGGCTGGATCGAGAGAACATTTAAAGTTTTACCGTGCTTTATTTCATCATGTCTATTTCACCACTGAGATATAACATTAAGGATAACTAAACCTGTGGCCTTTGTATAACCCAGCAGTGGAAATTATTGCCGAGCTTCATTGTTATTACTTTTATTAAATTGGTTTTATTTCACTCGATACACCAATATAGATGTCAGTTAATTCCTTAATTTTGTAGACAGACAACAGAATATTATTTTCCTAAATAGTAAAGCGTTCAGATACGCTTAGTTTTGAATAAGCCTAGTAATTACAACTGGACATTAAAATCCGACTTAACTATAAAGAGTGGAATGGGTAATTTTGTAGAGCAGAGACATTGCGATAATTATATTTGATTTAGGCAATTATTGTTGTGAACAAATTGCAATTCAACATTGCACCTGACCCGGAGTGTCATGGGATACGGGTTCGACTCCCGTTTGTATAATATTTCAATGTGTTACGAGGCGCGGGTTCGACTCCCGTTTGTGAAACTTATTTAACGTTTTGTCACTTTAAAGCATTTAAGTTTAATTAGAGCTCAGATAGACAATAATAGATAAGCTACAGAACTGAATGGCGGTAAGGAGAGCAGCTGCAGACATCACTCATTCATCCTAAAGGAAGTATTTATTGTAAAATCAGGGACATAGGAAAATTGAGGTAGGAGTACGTAGGACTAGTACAGAGATTTGTGTTATTTAGGAGAGCACAGTTACTTTTGTTATATCGGGAGTAAGGCCATCGCTGCAATGCGAAGCCTGAATTATGTTAATTAAAACCAGTACACTGTCGTGGCGGGGAGCAGCAGTCCGGGGTGTCACCAATACACGTCCCTGTCTCAACCGAACCTTTGCTTTCCATAGTCTGGCCAGACTACACACTTTACTCAAAAATAAAAATGAATAAACAATAAATCCATAGATAAGGGGGCAAAATAAAAGAAGCGCTCAGCGCCACGTAAATGATATTACACGCTTCGCAGCGTATAGGGTAAATAAGGTCGGTTACCCCCATCTAGCTCTGCTAGCGGCTCTGCCATCAAGTAGGAACCCTGACATCAAGCTGGACTGGTTCCTGATCGGAGGGGGGCCCTTAGCCCTCACGGGTACAACACATCGATTCACGCGATCCTATCACTTGCTATGGCTGCATGGTCTATATACTCTTAAGTCAACTCTATGCAAGCACCCTTTAGAGTGATTTTGCGCACTTATTTCAGCTTAACGATTAGAAACCTATCTAGACTCACTAGAAGGATTAAGACCAGCCATTGAAGCAAGCTAGGTGGAATGGAAAGATGTTTGTGCTTGGTTCACTCGATGATGTATTGGTATAGACATGCGTAATGCCTATTGGAAGTAATTAAATCAAGATAATCCAGCTCTCCTATAATGTAGAATCTCTGTATCTGGCAAAGCATACTCGATATACTTATAACTTACTAGACGATCACAAAGGGGCACTACTGGGGTGCCACCACAAGAGCCTCCTGTGATGAACGAGATGAAATGCAATATTGCAATACAAATTCTCGTTTGAGTTAGAGTGATGACGTGATCGAATCATGGATAAATATCGCACTAGGCATTCTGAAGCAGTAACACCACACCAAGTTACGTTAAATAGACAAGTTAATTAATAAGGCAGAGTAGCTTTTCGAGTGCAGTATCCAGCTAACCTGTTTGTATTGCCGACTATATTATTTATTACGGATGGAGCGTAAACGGTAAGCCTATACGTGTTGTGAATGATCATCGCAGTGTACGTTGTGTCTCCAGCGTATTGTACCGTTGCGTTGCTCGCGTATGATGCAACGCGTTGTGAAAGCCGATATCGCAGGAATTGGGTTAGGACTGCGCGCGCGCTGACGTGCACCGGGCCACGCACTCTCTATGGCAATATACCATCACTGTTAAGTTTACGCGAATCAAACAAAAAAGTCTCACGGAAAGGTCTCTGTGTGACGACAGACCCTGCCTGTAAAGGGCTCGAATCTTCTGGATAAAACTATATGTAAAATTGAACGCGAGTAGGACCTACCAAAATTGGTAAAAAGTGTTTCGTTTTACTGTTGCTATTCTTTTGTAATTTGTTTTCATAGGTACCTACTTCCTTGGGTACCTAACTGTGACCTCACGCCAACACTTTAATGTCATTAACACTCAACATGCACGTTCACAAGCACTCAACACTTAATAACCCACCATTATTTCAGATTAATATTCTTTAAAATACAAATTTTAGAAAGGAAAAAAACAGAAAAAATTACGAAAACTGTTTTGCACTTTCTCGCCAAGTAGGTACTTTAGTGGCAATGCCGTTGAATTTTTGCTTAAAATGTCAGAGACGATAATTAATGTATTAACATTATATTGGAGTGATTCAGTAATTCATATCTTGAATTTTTGTTCACTTTCTCCATTGCGTAAAATCATTCTTCAGTATAAATTAAGTTATCTTATCTTATCTTATTGAAGCCTGCTGAGGTTTTCCTCTCGCAGTAACATTTCGACCCATCGGGATCTTTTGTGCAACCCCATCCTTTCACTCTTCTTCCTCTGTAAAGATACATGCCATAAGTTTGGCAACGTAAGAGCCTGAAGTCCTCCGGTTTCGGATAGGCTGACCTCAGGAGTCCCATTCTCTTCCAAGCCAGAGAGTCGCAGTCACACTGTAGGGGCTGCATTGACTCCGTTTCCTCTCCACATGCCCTACACAGGCTATTCGTTAATAGATGCATTCTGTGGAGCATTTGTTTTGTGGCATAGTGCCCTGTCAAGGCACCGATGGTTAATCGGGCCTGCCTTCTACTGACTCCGCATATGAACTTACTCTGTCCTAAGGCGTTTTCGCCTAGGAAGGATTTGGAGTGTTTCATACCCGGATGCTCTTTCCATTCGATGCTGTGCCTAACTGTTTACGATGTAATCTTTTAAGGCCTTGTTAATGGTACTTGGTGCAAGTGCCACGACGGCTTAGGACCAATGAGCTGGGTCTCCGAGCCCTCCCTGGCAAGTGCACCCGCCATCTCGTTGCCATGGATTCCCATATGGCCTGGGACTCAGATCAATCTCACCTTTTTATGTCCACCTAGCTTGTTTAGTGCTTTGGTGGTTTCTAGAACAAGGCCAGAGTCGATCCGAGGCGATATGAGTGACTTGAGCGCAGCTTGGCTGTCACTCAGAATGAATATATTACGCCTCTTCATGGCTAATTCTATATTCTGCTTAGCGCATAGGACAATTGCGAAAGTTTCCGCTTAGTAAACAGTGGCAAATTTTCCCAAGCTTTGACTATGCTTAAAGTCGTTATTATAGACGCCTGCCCCTGTGCTCGACTTCATTTTTGATCCGTCGGTGTACCAGATTATATAGGCTGTCTTTTTCCGGATACGGTGGCCCTCGTTTCCATTCGTCCCTGGTTGGAACATAAACTTTAAATTTTTTTTCGAACATGAATATAGGGGATATTTTATCGCACCCCATTTCAATGTCACTTGGTTCTCATTTTGTGTGTTTAGTCAGAGGTTTAGATGCGTCCCACAGGCCGGCCACCTTTAGTCTATGTAACGCTTTCTTTGCCTCTGTTTCAATTAGGTACAATGTGCAGGGGTGAAAGGTCTGTGACTGATGAGGACCTCCAGCGCTGCCGTCGGAGACGAGTAGTTTTAAAGGCACCAGTGATTGCCAGACAAACTGTTCTCTGAAGTTTGCTAAGAGCATTCTTACAGATCTTCAGTCTGGTTCTGGGCCACCAGACGATGCTGCCATATGTGAGGATCGGTCTCACCGTGTTGTCATGTAGAACCACCTAATGATTTTGGGGTTGAGTCCCCACATCTTGCCATAGGTAGACCGACACATGCCAAAGACTCTGTAAGCCTTGGCTACGGTCGTGTCCACATGCTGTTTCCCTATACGGCGTTAAACCTAGATATTTCATTTCTTTGGACCAAGAGAGCTAGGTCAGCATAAATTAAGTTAAAATAAATATTTCTATATTAATAAAGAGATAACGTTTGTGACTTTGTTTGTTTTTATGTCGGAGCTAAACTCTGGAACTACTGGTCCGTTTCTAAAATTCTTTCACTTATAGAATTTTGCACCTTTCTATAGGCTTTATTTTATTAAAAAAAAATTGAATTTAAAATTCTCGCGGACGAAGTCGCGAGTAATATTTCTATAACAATGAATTAAAAACGTAATGTTAACCTAGGCATCACTAGTGTTTGGCAGGAACCAGTAGGTAGTAATTTTTTTCCCTTCAATCATTAAAAGTAGTGGTCAGCAACTGATTATAGACCACCTAGCTGTCAGGCCGTATTTCAATGATCACCTATGTTATTTCTTGGCGACGAAAAAATTTTCTGTGTTGAACACTGGTCCGACTATGATACACAACCACATCACACATAGATATCAAAAAGGTATAATACTCGTTCGTAGGTGTCCTTAGAAATTTTTAATAAATAAAAAAAAGGATTGAGGATTTAAAAAAAAATTAAAAAAGGTGTCACTTCATATTGTTATCATCATTGTTACCGTAAAGCAAACAATTACGTAAAAGGAACAATAAGGGCGGATGAGGAAAAGTAATCAAGAGAATTATGTTTTGGCAATGATAGTTATATAAGAAAACATGCGTTATATATGATATGATACCAATTAGTACCATAAACGCCACTTAGCTTATTAAAATAAAGCGGATATCCTACAAATATCCGGTTGATAAGTATTGGAAGACACGTACTAAATAGGTAGGTGTTTTTTGTTAGAAACAAATAAAGGTATTTATTATCTTTTCATTATTTCCATTCGGATCAAAGCCAGATAACTAAAACGTAAACGGATGTAGCTTTTACTCATTATGTATACCTACTAATTGAAATCATAGACCCTAAGCTTTTACATACACTTATGCTAAGATTATGTACATGTACACTTATGTAATGTAGAATAAATAAGTATTGAGTGAATTCCTTTGGCGTACAAAATTTGTTCACCGAATATCTAACTAGTTCTGCAAGAATATTATTCTCTAGATAGGTATGTGGTATTCTTGGAAGGCACGTAAAGCCGTTGGTCCCGGCTGCAATAGCAGTCGTTAACAACCACCAATCCGAAAGTGGTTTATTCAAAGAGTATTTGTTCTTATCTAGAGATTTACCGTTTGTCAAATCTGATGGGTTAGTTCGGTCTATCCCTTTGCATAGATGTCTAAAGCAGATTTATTTTCACTCTATTTTCGACTGGCTTTAGCTCTGTCTATAGCTGATTTGGTAAATAAATGTTAATTTCTTAAATCACCTCCCCCTTAACGTGGCTTAAGGACCTTGTTGCGATCTGCTAAAAGCTAAAGAACACCACTCGTGAGCATTGTTATTCCGGCCGGCGCGGCGCGGCGCGACGGCGACATGGCTTTGACCCGCCGGATTTGGGTCAAGAGGATCGATTTATAACCTACGTTTGCCTGTTTGGATGCCGTTTATTTTCATGTAAGCTCATTAATTGAACATTATTTTTATAGAAAACAAATGCAGTTCGAATTTGAAAGATATAGAGTCGGGCGGAGAGTATGTATGTGGAACATAATTATTACAAAAACAAAACAAATACTTGAAAATTGCATTTGGAAGGATGTACAGGGTGCCTCTGCGATTTTTATTTGACGCTAATTTGCATGGCGTCAAAGCAGCGCCACCTGGTGCCAAACGACGAGTTTAAATTTTGTAACACCTTTACGCACAGAAGAAATAAAAGTACTTCGTCTTTTACATACTTATGCTATGTTCTCTGGACCTGGAATAATCTATGATTTCGTGTAGCAGCCGGTTACCAGTTTATATTAGCCTGAATAACTTTACTAGTAGTTTGTCAAAAAAACGTGATTTTGTGTAGGTAGGTACTGTGAATAGACCTTCGGCATTACGTTTCCAAATGCTATTCGTGTACTTACATACATAATTAAGCACCTCCCTGGTATTTACTCAGTTTAAGCTAAAGTAGCTTAATTTAATACTATATCATATAATGCGGTTTCACCCGCGTTAATTAGCGACTGTTCCACACCTATTAGTCATAGCGTGATGTAATATAGCCTATAGCCTTCCTCAATAAATGGACTATTCAACACAAAAAGAATTTTTCAATTCGAACCAGTAGTTCCTGAGATTAGCGCGTTCAAACAAACAAACAAACAAACAAACTCTTCAGCTTTATAATATTAGTATAGATATAGATTACTGTGATAATTTTGAATATTTAAATGTTTATTATGTATTTATTTTCTTTGTCAAACATTGCTTATTTAGACTATATACAACATAATTCTACTACTTACCTTTCTTTTGATCGAATTGAACCTTTTAGGTAAGAGCAATAATAAGTGACAATTGAAACTATTACAAAAAGTATGCTCAGGGATCATACATACGTGTACACAGTTACACTCCTATGTATGTCCCACAACAATGGATTAGTGAAGCATTAGTGAAGTACCTACCTAGTGAAGATGAGGGCTGTAAAAAGTGATCGTAATCGCTATACTTACAGGTTCGCTATTTAAAAAGTTTCTGCGTCGTCGAACTCGTCGATTTGAAGAGTTCCGTCACAAGTAGAGTGGTTCCGTCAAGTTCCGTTCAGACACATTCCATCGGCAGCACAACACACAACGTCATACATGGCGGGCGTGAGGCGAAGCGACCGCGAACGAGTGAAAGTTGGACGCGTCCGTCGTCGCTAGACAAAAACTGTTATCTTTGCTCTGCTGCTATCGGCTTATCATACTGACCTATTTGGAAAAATCTAACACCTACTTGGCATGTGCTTCCACAAACTCAAAGATCTTGTTCCTTTTTTATTTATGTAATTACGGGGAAGTGTTGGTCTTCAGTGATGACACCCGAAACCCTCAACTACTTTTGAATATTGAAAATTCGCATCTCAAGGGGTTCTAAAGGGAGGTTAAAGTTTAGATAAAAACTGACCAATGTCTCCGAAATTAAAAACAAAAGACATTTCCGTTTTGGTTTCTTTCTTTTAAATACTAATAAAAGTATTAGGCTATTCATGATGTAGGTATATAAACATCAAAGGAAACGGATGTGCATGCGGAATTGCGGACTAAGTCGCGGGAGGGCCGCTTATATTTCATAAAATTGCTATGAAAGTTCTATCATAATGTTTTTGGTGATAGATATCAGTGAGTTCTGTGTTTCATATACGTTAATTGAACTATAATAATTATCAAGTAGATACCTATGTACTTGTTAAAGAGATCACGACGACATATTTTTAAATAGATAGTACCTTTAACTCGCAGTCGTCATGTCGTATTAGAATTTACCTTTTCAAAACACCGAAGGCACATACCTATATAATGTAGAAAAAGGATACCATTATATAATAAATCTGACCGTCCTAAAAGGTGTAAATATAATCCATTTTACAACAAAGGTTGGACATTTTGCGTAATGTGCGATAATTTCGTCATCAACTGTCTATCTATACTAATATTATAAAGAGGAAAGCTTTGTATTTTTATATGTATGGATGTATCTATGGATGTATGTATGTATGTATGTATGTTTGCAACGAATAAACTCAAAAACTTCTGGACCGATTTAAAAAATTCTTTCACGATTAGAATGCTACATTAGCGCTGAGTAACAGGCTATATTAAAAGAAAAAAAAAAGGAAATGCGGTACGAAGTTAGTTAGCTAGTCTACTATACAAATAAAACCGAACGGATTTAGCAGATGGAAAGCTATAAAAAAAGAACTTATGGAACGTAATATAGTTACAGAATGTTGGGAAAAGGGTATAGCGTAACGGGGTGGAACAATCTATCAAAGTAACTTTTAGCAAGCGGTTCCTCGATGGAAGTAAATAAAAGAAAGAGGGAATAAGACATTTAGGCCCTTTGTTCGATTGTCAGCCTAGCCCATGGCCATCAAATACAGTACATACAATGATTTCTCAATTTTAAAGCACGAACTTATACTTATTATGCGATAGCAGCAACAACTGTACAAACTACCAATTCGAAATAATTTAGTTTGGCCGGAAGTTGCTTTGAAAAGCCGTTTAACCTGTTGATTTTCCTATAGCTTATACCTTCATACTATTGCAGTAGGTTAGCCCTACTATTGCTAGTATATCGAAACTAGTGCTAGTCATACATATCTCTACATATTTATTAAATACTCGCGCACGCCATCATCAGCAAAACTAGTTCCCTTTTCTCCCGCAATATGGCGGCTGTCAGTATCGTTACCTCAGAACAAGTACAATAGCTCTGACAAATGTCACGCGCACGACTCGCCAAACCAGCGCAATAACTTGATTGTGCAACGCAAGCGCCTGCGAGGCCGCGCACTGTGTCAGGATCAAGGCTGTTAGCACGCTTGCAAATCACTGGCTATGATCTTACTTGGTGGCTCTTGCACTCTGTTTTTCGTCATTGTCTGTATAAGTAGAGAAGTAGACAGAACTGTTTAAGGATTACCAGAACGGTGGTAGGCTCTCAAGCCTAAGTGGCGAACAGTCTCTATTAAACATAGAATATTTACCTATTTTCCAACAGTTTTTTTTTTATGGAGAAAGTTTGCCGATTGCCTTAAACGGCATTTTCAGCTTCACCGGGCTTTTTTGGCGGCAAGAAACTTAAAGGGTTCCTCAAGTCGTGTGAAACGAATCACCTTCAGAGGTTTTCTAGAGGGAAAGGCATCACGCACTAGTGTGTGTCTCCGTGCCCTACTAGATTCTCCGTAGGGTTCGGATCGGATCGGGGAGCATTATCCAACAGCAGATCAACTATCTGTGCTCTAGGCTAGGTAGTCTTTATGACATAAAACTGCGCTACGTCCGTCGGATGGTTAAGATAGTGGGGTAGGGGTTATCGCAGTTATTTTCGGAGATTATATTAATTTAGGCATACTTAATACCAATAAAACATACAACTATTGGTATTTCGCTTGTCTAGTTTTTTTACCCGACTGCAAAGGAAGGGTATTGTTTTTCGCGCGTAATTGTATGATTCTTTATCACTTTTATCTCCAGAACCGCTGAACGGATTTACATAATTGAGGTATCGTTAGATTCGACTTAGCTGCCCAAGTGTTCTGTGGCGTTAAAAAAACATGGCGGCTGTTAGACGCCATTGGAATTGGTTTAAAACAATTTTTTTTTCGAATAACTACATTATGGGTATCAAATTAGAGGGCTCAACACAAGGATTTCAAAAAGGTATATCATGAAATTTGTCTAACTACAAAGGCATAAGTAAAATTAAAATTAAAATAAAAACAAAAAAGCTGCCTGCGTAAAGAATAATAAGTAACTAAATAGAAAATCAACTGAAAAGACCGGAACAAGATAAAAATTCAATTTATGCATGCAACATCATATCGACGGTCCCTACGTAAAATAACATAACTGCAAATGCCAAATTTTACAGGAGAGCGGTTTGAAGTTTCAAACGCGTCTAATTCAAGTTCTACTGCATATAGAGTAATGAAATTTGGCATGAAGTTTTTATTTATTGTCCCTTTAAGGAAAAACAAAAAATATTATAAAAAAACATTCATTTTATGTATTATTAGTCACATACGTCATTTTACATCGGCAACATTCTAACTAAAAATGCTTAAGTGGTACATAACGACTTCTACGTGGCAGGTTTTATTGTGATATATATTGTAACTGCCAATTACAAAATTATACGTGGGACATCATGAGCCGTAATAAACACTTACGGGATTTTCAGATTGGGAGTAATCCATAATGTTACTCTTTCGTGGCATGTTTCTATATATTTAACGAGTACTTACGCAGTAAAAGAAAACATTACCATGAGGGAGCGAGTTACTGTTCCGCAAGTGGCAGTTGCGGGGGAGGCGCGCAAGGGAGTCCTTGACTCCTCGATGTAAAATTACGGAACTACCACTGCTGTAGTTTTACGTTGGAGATTTTGTAGTTATGGAATTTGTCGAGGTTTGATTTAGAGTAGAATTATGGCATTTTTAGCCCTGTTTCTTTGATGAAACAAAACTTTAGGATGACCTGAAGGTTTCGAAACAAAAAAATAAAAATTACTTATGTACCACTTGAGGAATTTTACGTAGGGACCGTCGATACATAACATGCATTCAGAGGCATATAATTTATTGATAAGTCAAATCATTCTCACTTAGTGCGTGCCTCCGACTGTGTGTTATGTAGATGTTGCATAAATTTAATTTGTATCTTGTTCCGGTCTTTTCAGTTGATTTTCTATTTAGTTACTTATTATTTTTTAAGCAAGCGGGCTTTGTTTTTTTTAAATCATATGAAACTTGATTCCCCTTTTTGTGACAAGTGAATAGACGAAATAGGAAATTAGTTTTAGCGAGATATGTCGATATTTAAAAAGTTTGTACACATTTAGATTTCTTTATGTAAAGATATTTTAAAAGCTTTATTGTCCGAGAATACCGATTGGGATTAAGAATTATTGCATAACGTAAACTAGGTAGTTTACATCATGCAATATTATCATATAAAGAAGGTTCTTTAGAGATTTAAATTTTCAAGTGATTCAAATTCGGACTGTTTTACCTTACTGCTCAGGTAGAGTTGAGTCGACTTTCCAAAAATAATAATAATAAAACAACAAAATAATAAACAATCTATTTATCATTTACTCACGTTAGTAAGGCAGGTAAGGTGGAATGAACACAAATAGAAAACAACAAATTAATACCAATTAAATGAACAGAGCACATCACATTTTTCAATAATTTTTTAAACAACTCCGTTTTTATTGCACATTTAATACACAAATAAACCCTTACAGGTTTCTAACTACAATAATAAGACAATGTATAAAAGAATAAATAAATAAATAAAAATTGTTTAAAATTTTAAAATTATTTAAATGTTCAGTTTAGACCGAAGTATTATTGCACACAAATTGAGTGTTAACTATAAAAACAAAAGGTAGGACGTACGTACAAAGACTAGATCAAATTGACGTAGGTATGTAGATATATTTAGATACCATCTTAGAAACACCACTGGCTATAACCATATGACGACGTTATCTATAGACACACAATGCACTTGGTGAACGATAATTTCATATTAAAACTCCAGCGAGATAAGAAAACCCCTGCTACTTGCAGGTTATTCTCAATACAAGGTATCCCACCGACGCAAGTACCGCCCGGCCCGTAGACCGATGGCGTAGAAATGATTTCTTTATAAGCGCAACTAAAGCCTAAGATTTTTTCTTGTGTTAAAGTAAACCAGCTACAAACAAAGTTGTACAAACAACTTTGTATAAAGGTTTAGCAACTTCAATCTTCTTTTCATTTCGTCTTTTCTTTTCTGAACGTGATCTAGGACACTTGTTCAAAGTTTACCACAAATTATAAGAGACACACACCAAATGCATAAGTGAATATTGATAGGTCACATTCTTGCCCGCCTCGATATCACCGTGATACAAACAATTTCTTACCGAAATAGATGCAACGAAATCCGAGCTCATAATTTTATGTAGATAAGGCAGAAACATAAACATAAGTAGGGACATTAAACATATTTGAGCTAACTTTGATAATAAAAACTTGACTTAATAATTTAAATGCATTGACCCTAGTATAAAAGTGATAATTCCGGATAAAAACCTAATTGAAAACACAAAATATAGGTGAAATGTTTCGGACGGACTAATCAAACAATATTTCTGCCTACAACTGTCGCCCGTCACTAGTAGGGGGACAGACAACTTCTTAGTCCCATTTGCCCCCCCTAGACTCTGGAACAGTGGTTCCCAACTGGTGGTTCGCGGACCACAGATGGTCCATGAGAGCATCAGTAATGTCCGCGGGACAGAACATAATTAAATCGACTGAACAATTATTATAAAGGCAGTACAATTGTTTTTTTTATTGTCACCTTCGCTATATATTTGCTAGGTTCCGGGGTGGAACAATATGTTTATGGCGTTCCTAGAGGAGTACCACTAGGCGCTGAATATTTCACATCAGCATTTTTGGTAGCATTAAGTGTGTGAAGATAAACTGTCGCTACAGAACTTACGCTACTTAAGTTTTGAATAAAGATTAAGCTTTTTTTTTTAAGTACAGTTTATGTGGTCCCTGCTAACAAAAACATTAGGAAAAGGGTCCTAGGCTGGGAAAGGTTGGGAACCACTGCTCTAGAAGGTCAGAATAGAGGGGACAGATGGGAATAATTTATACTAAATGACAAGTAATTACTAACAAACTTTTATGATCCTAACATAAGACATCTTTATAATGGGATATTAAGTTGTATGGCTAGTCAACGGCGCCGGCGGCGTCATAATAATACACTACATAATGATGTTCTTAGTCGAACTCCTCGGAGAATCTAATAAGGTACGAGAACACGAGACAAGTCACTGCAGTCACTGCGACTTGAACAATATCAACGGCATAAACTTCTCGCCGATCGCCGAACTAAAGTAAAGTATGCTATAAAAGGCCATAACCCGCAATCAGCAAATACTTTAAAAAAAATGGTGCCTACATGTAACAATATTTGAAACTCAAAAATAATTAAAATCTGTGAATAAACCATTAAAAATATGTCTTAAAAATTACCAATTTCTATAATCTATCAACCATCATTAATATCAAACTAAGGAGATCTATAAAAACAAACGAAATGGTACAATGTGGATAAATGAGCACACAAGCACACATTAAATGTTGAACATGATTCATCCTAAAACAAAATTAAGTACGGTTGCCTACTAGATCACCTCTTTTTCGATATCGATTTTAAAGCTTTTCCACTTTATCGGTCTACACCTCCAATTTTAATGGCCCCATGGACCGTGAACCCATTTAAAAACTACAAGTAGGATTTATCTGTTATAAGACTTGTTACCAAGTAAAAGTTACATGAAATTTAAGTTTCAAAAAGTTTATGGATGAGAACTCGTAGTATGTGAATTACTCTGTCTCGGTATATACAAAAATCGCACCCCTGATGACTCTTGTTTTCCTTAGCAATCTTTGCAGAGCGCCATCTAGTGCATCTAGCGAAGTTTTTTGAAGTCATAACAATTGCAAAATATCTGCCATGTGATTAGTTTTTAAATAGGTCAACGTTAATACTCTATTATGCCCTGTAGACGGATATTAACACAGTTTTACATTTGGATCGCTTTTCTAGAACTGAATTCGATATTGGTGCCCTCTCTTGTTGTCCTTAGCCGACTCTGCGGAGCGCCTCCTTGCGGCCGCGTAGACGGCCAGCTTTGACGGCGAGGGCAGACTGGAGTCTCGGGGACGGACCAGCGACTCGCGCGACTCGGCCGCGGGCAGCGACGCAGACGTCGGCACAGACGGCAGCTTGCCATACGGCAGCGGCGAGCTGCGGGACGCGCTCGATGCGATCGACCCCGAACCGTCCGAGTCCTGCGAGGTTTCATGCAGTTATAACAGTGAAAGGTTCTATTGAAAAATGTCAACAAATCTATTGTTTCAAATTAGGGATATGTGAATTTTCACGCCATAACTGGTTTTTTTTAAATTAGAAAGAGTGATCCATAATAGAGAACGCACCGTGCGTTCTGTTTTCTGCTTTACGTATGTCATAAACTCAGGATATTCGCCGAATACGAATATTCGGTTTTCATGATAGTCTGCTACTAAGAATATCCTTGTGGCAATCCAGCCCAAGCCCTACTTTTACCCCCATATTCATAAAAACTATTTAAGCATAATTTAGTTAATCATTGTTTTGTCTCTTTTTCTCAAATTCAAAATAACGTTTGTGTGACGTTGACAAAACAATATTTAACTATATAATGCTTAAATAGTTTTTATGAATATAGGGGTTAGTGTTAAATGTTAGTCTTCCTTTTGCCGTAGAGGTCAAAGTCGATCTAACATTATTTACAAACATGTCCAGGGGCCTAACCATGAGTTCTTATAACAGTAGTATCACTGAAAGTCATTGCAGTTGTAACAACGAAAGGTATGTTATCGCCACTATATGTGTATCGTTTAATGAATCGCAGCAACATTGCTACAATTTACTACAATTTTAGGAGTTCTTGGTTACCCACTAGTTTCTGGCTGTTAATTGATTGATTTATTACAGAAACAAACAGTCAATAAACAATAGTATATTATATGGTTCTATCTAGTGACTAGACCTTTCATCACCCATCATCATCCTCAGATCATTTAATGTCCCCAGTGCTGGGGCACGAGCATTCCCTATGGATGAATACGGAGAAGGGGCCATAAATCACCACGCGAGCCCAGTGCGGGTTGGTGGTTATTAACGCCTGCTCGAGATCATACATTTTTGGTCACCCATCCGATGACCGGCCTTTGCGAAAGTTGCTTAACCTCAGCACTCGCAGACCGAGCGCGTTAACCACTGCGCCATCGAGCTCCTCGACTAGACCTTTAGT